>OX453291.1:19251934-19851934 GCA_949710015.1 Crataerina pallida
AATGATTGCCATGTTCATCCTTTTTTCATTCGTAGGTGGAATACAAACAGTTGATAACATGATTGAGATAAAAATACGATACAAATCAAAAGAAAAAACTAAGGCCATATACGTGTTCTCTACATCTGTATGCAAGGCGTGACACTGGTAATTATGCACTTTGTGGGAAATGAAAAATATCTGAAAAGCCATGAGCTATCTGAAGAAAATAACCTCATGTGCTTTGCAGAGTTGTCTGACACTCCTTTTTAAATGTTTCAAATGCAATAAAAATATTAGTTAATATAACACCACGCTATACTCCAAAAAAAATGCATCATTTGGTGCAATTTATATACTAGTGGCAACATGGGATCTTATTTCTTCAAAAGAAATTAGATGTGAGGAATATACTTTCTTAATGCGGTGTATTCGTGTAAAGCATTTTTATTAGAATTAACTTAATTAATGGTACCTATTCTTAATTTTTTAATCCATTTTAATTCGAAATTATGCAAAACGGCGAATACCTGTACATATAATTTAGCATATTGTCATCTCAATATCTACAGTTATCGATAACTATTCAACATATTGTTTAACAGCTGTTATGTTCTTATTTGTTTTTCTTTGTTTCACATTGCAAAAGATAACTGAAAAGAATGCACAATATAATATTCTATACGCGCAGTACAAGAAATGTAATTCAATATAATGTCTATAAATAAAGCCAAAAATAAAAATATCGTGATTTAAACGCGAATCAAAGAAGATAACATAAAAACAATGAAAATTTTTAAGAATTTTCAAGTAAAAAGCGTACACAGAACACTGCACGCTCTGGAATATTTCTTGTAGAACCTAAGAAAATTCAAAAATTCTCAGCGAAAAGTACAAATAGCATAAATATAAGTAAATAACAAGTAATTTAGAAAAAAAGCCAAGTGCGAAAATTAAATGAAAATTAATGGAAATATTTTGATAAAAAATCTGATGTATATGTGACTGAATGTGTATGAATTTTTGTGGGAAAATTTCTACATAACAGCTGCTTTTATTTTGTAAAATCGTTTAAAGCAATACATACTCCCTTATCCCCCCCTCTCTCTAAATAATACGTACAATATAAGTAAACAGCACAAATACAAAATTTAACAATAATTACGATATATGAAAAGTAAATTTGTAAATATATTATACAAAGGGCACAGTTTATACAAAAATAATCAAAAAAAAAACATTAACAAGCATAATGGATATTGTGGGTCTTGTCAGACTTTGTAGCCAGGATTACGGAAATATTTTATCAGAAGCCTGGTGGCGTGTTATCAATATGGAAATAAAAACTGCGGTAATTTTATATATTTACACTGAAACGGTTATAAACATGACAACATGATTTATAACAAGTAAAACAAAAATAACTAAATGTAGCTTAGGCGAAATTTTAAATACCCTACGCATCTACCTATGCAAATTGTAGATGGTAACGATTATACCTCGTTTTTATGTTTATGTACAAAAAATCTTTAAATTCGGCACAAGCTAATTAAATATTAAATTATCATTATGCTTAGATTGTAGGCGTAGTTCTCAATCGGTTGCGTACAATCAGAATAGGAACCTGCTTGGAAAAATAAAAATGTCTGCGCAAAATTTCAACCTGATCTTTATGAGGATTATTTCTGCGCGTTGTAAATGGAATAACAAACTTAGTGTACCCCATCAAAAATCCAATATATTAAATAATACGGTACAGAGTACTATCATCAAATAAGATGCATGTTTCTAAATGCTATCAATAAATAAATAAAGGAAAAATGTTCGAATTACGAAACAGAAAAGTTCATTAAACGTTAAAATTTGAAAACCTGCTTACGCCAAACACGTATTTATCGAAGTTCAGAAATCTTTAAAAAAGTAAAGACTTTGCATGTCGGCGTATCGCGCTAAAAGCGGTAATTCGTATTATGCAAAAAGCTATTTCGATGTTCTTATCGGGCCATTATATAAATTTTCACACCCAAAGTGAATGACAATTGTTATCAGTCAAAAGTTATACATTGTGTAATGAGTATAAAACTATATTTAGCTTTGGCCAAATCTTGGATGCCCTCCATATTTATGCGTACACTGGTGTCGCAATTTTGTATTCCTTTAACTACATAGAACCAGTTAAAGCGAGAGTTTAACTTGGATTGGCAATTACTGCTCAAAGTACGGTTTATTGTAAATTGTGAGCATGTCTCCTATGCGGCCCTACTGAAATATATTACCTCAATTTATACAGCCGTTTAAGAATTTGGTCGGGAACTATTAACCGATTGTACCCATTTTAAATATTATCCTAACGACATTTACTAAAACTGTCACACACACTATAAATACTATAAAATAGTTATGTTCGCCAAGATTTCATTCAATTTAATCGAGGCATACTTTTTTTCTTAATGTGTGGTACAAAACTGGAAACTGTCTGCTTCCCCATAATTCTTAAATACCTACCTTCTTAATACCCTACTGCGTTAGACGCCTAGAATTGTCTTCAATCTCGAAGCGATTTGTTGTTCTCGCCATCAGTTTAATTAAAGTGCACAAATGCATTGCTTTGCTTTTATATTAAGTACTCGGGTTTTGACAAAAATATTATGATTCATAAAAATGCAATTAAAGAGGTACGAGGTAAATCCATAACGAGTTCTTGCATATTTTACTCAAATTTGTTTAAAGGTTAAGAACTAAATAAAATATTTTGAACTCTACGTGGCTTATGGTCACAAGATATATTCACTATATAACTCATTCCATATATATATAATCATTCATTACAAATATCGGTCTTTACTTTTATCAACCACGTAATTTTATGTACAAAGGTCAAATTCATTTGTTTACAGTACATACGAGTATGTGCAAATATGGTCGATTGGCTGTTGATATAGATTGGGCATAAGCAATACAAAATCACTGTTTTATGAGAGAAACCGCTCTCGCGTTATATGTTCCACATTGTATACAAGTGTATACATATTTGCAATTAGCAAAAGACGGCCCCATAGAGTATGTATACATTCTAGATCAATATCAAAATTTAGTTGCACTGTTTTGTGTGCTTACGTAATGTTTGTCGTTTAAAAAACTTCCTGGTTCCAAGAAATACTTTCTTATATAAAATAGACCACATCATCTCTGCCACAAAATTGGTCTTTAGTAAAAATTCATTCATATTTCATATTTGCCATTGCATAAATGCCACGCCCACAGTTCAAAAATGAATGTAAAGTGAAGGGTGCACTAAATTTGGTTCAGCTTTTTCCTTTTTTACAATTTCAAATTTTCTTTATTTGCTTATATATTTGCAGTTAGCGATCTATTTCTGCATCGGCTTAATTGCCCTGGTAGTGACCATATGGTACATATTCTATAAACGATATTTGCATAAAAAAGAACGCCAAAAAATACTTTTAAGTCAGAGCACTGCACCAAGCAGTGGTGGTGGCGACGATATGAGGAGTTTACGTTTTCGCAAACGTGATAAGATGCTCTTCTATGGTCGTAGAATGTTGCGTAAAGTGAAGCATGTGTCCGGACAAATGTATAGTGGTCAGGGACGTAAGCGTAAGGCTGTAATGCGCTTTGCTAAGCGCCTCTTACAACTGCGTCGTGAGAATATACCGTTACAAATGCGTACCGTAGAACCTCCCGTCGAATATTTAGAAGAGACAATAGAAGGTACTGATCGTGTGCCTCCCGATGCTTTGTATATGCTTCAAAGTATACGGATATTCGGTCATTTCGAGAAGCCCATCTTTTTGAAGCTGTGTAAAAGTACTGAAATTTTAACCCTGGAACCCGGAGACTTTCTATTTAGGATAACCGATACTGATGATAGTGTCTTCATAGTTCAGTCCGGTCTTATAAATGTATTTATTTCCAATGCTGATGGCAGTACTTTATCTCTGAAAAGTGTTCATAAAGGAGAATCTATTACATCGCTGCTTAGTTTTGTTGATGTCTTGTCGGGAAACCCTAGCTTTTATAAAACAGTAACCGCTGAAGCTGTTGAAAATTCAACAGTCATTCGCTTGCCCATGCAGGTAAGTTGTATTAGTAAAAAAGGACTCGTTAATATTTGAACTAAACTTAACATTTCTCTGAATCGTTCCGAAGGCTTTTGAGGAGGTTTTCGGTGAGAACCCCGATATTATGATTCGTGTGATACAAGTGATTATGATACGTTTGCAGAGGGTCTTGTTTACAGCTTTACGTAACTATTTGGGCTTGAATTCTGAATTAGTGCAAAATCATATGCGCCTAAAAAAGGTTCAACAATCGTCGAACAGCATTAGTGTACCAACGGCAACCAGCCAATTAAAAACTTCACCGAGTCATAGAGAAAGTCGGAGACGCGTTCAACCGGATAGTGTATATCAAGTGCATACACTGTCAGAAAGCATGCCGCCGCCCGATATGCTGGTAGATTTGCAAAATGGCAATCTCTCGACCCGCCCCCAATCAATTATGGTAACGGAAAGTATATTTAGTGCTGTAACAATAGATCAGCAACTGGTGAAAAGTTCAGCTGTAGACAGTTTACTTAAGGAATTGGGTCTAACTGAGGAAGATCGCTCCTTTTTGGAGCCCTTTGTAGAAGTCCAAGAGGTAGAGCCGGACATCACTTTAATCTCTGAAGGCAATTCCGAAGATGTATGTATATGGTTTGTTATGACCGGTGGACTAAAGGTGTATCAATCGGTACAGAAATCTGTGCGACATTCGAAAACTGATAATACAGAGGTGTTCATACATTACGTACATCCCGGGGAAATAGTTGGCGGTTTAGCCGTACTTACGGGTGAAGCCAGTGCTTACACGATTAAATCTGTCTGCAATAGCAGGATAGCTCTTATAAGGCGCTCTGCTATTTACCAAATAATGCGTGAACGTCCCCAAATTGTATTGGATTTGGGTAATGGGGTAGTTAGACGTTTGTCGCCTTTAGTTCGACAGTGTGATTATGCTTTAGATTGGGTTTTCCTAGAATCTGGTCGTGCTCTCTATAGGCAAGACGAAATGAGCGACAGTACTTATATAGTGTTAAGCGGTCGTATGAGATCTGTAATAACTCACGTTAATGGTAAGAAGGAAATAGTTGGTGAGTATGGTAAAGGTGATCTGGTGGGCATTGTGGAAATGATAACGGAAACTTGTCGCACAACGACCGTTATGGCGGTCAGAGACTCGGAACTGGCCAAATTGCCGGAGGGTCTTTTCAATGCCATTAAACTGCGCTATCCCGTTGTGGTCACGAAACTAATCAGTTTACTCAGCCACCGTATTCTGGGAACAATGCAATCACGTACCGGAAGTGCTGCTGCCCCTTTTGAAACTAATCCTGGATCCCATAAATATTGCACCGTGGCTTTGGTACCGATAACCGAAAATGTTCCACTAACCGCCTTCACCTACGAACTATTCCATTCATTGCGCGCTATTGGCCCCACGCTGCGCCTTACCTCAGACATGATACGCAAACAGTTGGGCGTGCAAATATTTGAACAGAGCAACGAATACCGTTTGACTTCATGGTTAGCTCAACAGGAGGACCGCAATATTATTACCTTGTATCAATGTGATCCATCCCTAAGTGCGTGGACCCAGAGGTGTATGCGGCAAGCGGATGTTATACTGATGGTGGGCTTGGGAGATGGTCCGCCCATTGTGGGTAAATTCGAACGTGAAATTGACCGCCTGGCTATGCGCACTCAAAAGGAGTTGGTTTTGTTGTACTCGGAATTGGACAGTTCAAAACCAAACAACACCTTGCAGTGGCTCAATGTACGGCCCTGGGTTACAAATCATCATCACATACAGTGTGTAAAGCGTATGTTTACCCGCAAAAGTCAATATAGAATTGTACGTGTTTAGAGTGTACAACTATAGGTTTCGCAAAAAAATCTCAGAAGATAATTTCTTTTATAGAATGATTTGTACAGTAGAGTGCTAATGTCGGAACCGAATATGCATTCGGATTTCTCACGTTTAGCACGTTGGCTGACTGGCAATTCCATTGGCTTAGTTCTGGGAGGTGGTGGAGCACGTGGTGCCGCCCACATTGGCATGCTGAAAGCCATCCAGGAAGCTGGCATACCCATTGACATGGTGGGCGGCGTTAGTATAGGTGCCTTGATGGGCGCTTTATGGTGCGCAGAGCGTAATATTACCACGGTCACCCAGAAAGCTCGTGAATGGTGCAAGGTGCACAGGCTGAAATACAATTTTTAAGAAATCTCTTTTAACAATAGTCTCTTTCAATAGAAAATGACGAAATGGTTTTTACAATTATTGGACTTGACCTATCCGATAACGTCCATGTTTTCGGGTCGAGAATTCAATAAAAGTATACGTGATACGTTTGGTGATGTGAGCATAGAAGATCTGTGGATTCCTTATTTCACTTTAACTACTGACATAACTGCCAGTTGCCGCCGCATACATACTAACGGTATGTATGATATTTGTTGCTTTTTACTTGTGTACTTGTTGAGTGTATTTTATTATAATATTAATTATTTTTTGTTTATTGTTTTTGTAATAATCGTTTCATCCCATTAACCATTTTGCTATTGTTTATTATGTTTGCTTTAGTTTAGTTTGTTATTTTTGTTTTTCATATAAATTAGTGAAAAAGACCGCACAATTCATGTTCTGAGAATTTTACATTTTCTTGTCTTAAGTGATGTAATGTAATGAAGTTCAGTGTATTAAATATGATAATGTGAGATAACTTTCTCTCTACCGGAATGCTATTTATTACTCTTAAGTTATAATGTTAACCTGCACCACTAACAATTGAGGAGATAGATCCACTTCTTAATGAATCGTTGGTTCCAAAATCACTTTTAGTTGAATGATGTCTGTCCATCTGTTGCAAATTTTGCGCAAGTTGAGAAAATCGCAATTTTTAAGTTGATTCCAAAAAATTGAGTACAAGGATATGCCTTGAACCTGTGAGGTCCTATGCCAAAAATTTTCAAATCCTTTTTACAAGAAATTGGAGGTTGGAGAAGCATGCTTTATATAGTAAAATAAAAATTTTAAATCCTAAATTAGGAAAAAACTGCAATTGTCCAAATTTCCTAATTCGACGTTGTAAATAATATAAACTTAACCTAAAAATTAATTGTTCTGTTTATGGCGTTTTTCAAACGCTCCTCCTTTTAAATATGTTAATAACTCGCGTTTACTCATACAGTTAAATAAATTCCGCAAGTAAGTGGGGTAGGGTTGTGAAGGACTGCACTTCGCCGACACCTCTCTAATCACCACCATCACAAAATATTGTACCTTTCATTTAACAATCACGCCAATGAAATAAAAAGTATACACAAACAAACAGAAAAGTAATGTAATCATAATTCATAATTGCCTGCAAACACTGCTTTGCACTCCTTGTACTCTCAAACAGGATCATTGTGGCGTTTTGTACGTTCATCCATGTCATTAAGCGGCTACATGCCACCACTTTGTGACCCGAAAGATGGACATCTTCTATTGGACGGTGGCTACGTAAATAATTTGCCAGGTAATTTTTAACATCATGAATAAAAAAAAAACTGAATTTCCACAACAAAAATGCAGAAAAGATGTTCGCGTTGATTTTAAAATTATAATTTTTTGAACATTTTTTACACATCGTGAATGGTAGTGGTAGAATATTTAAGCTATGCGCCAACGGTTCTGGCTTTCCGAATCGAACTTTTGGTTTGAGTGGCCGTTAAAACGTAAGTAGCTTAGTATTGTTATGTTGTAGCTAATTTTGATTTGATTTATTTTTGAAGGTAAAAGGAAATGTAAAAAAACTCAGAATATGTTTAGCAATAGAATACATAACTCATGTTTTCATTAAAACGTCGATTTGTTTGTTTTTTTTATTACCCCTTAAGAAACCTTTCATGCTCTCGCACTTATGACATTAATGCTTAGTAAAGCTTTTTAGTTTTTAAATATGCCGCCTTTATAAGAGTTTTCTTCTCCATGTTGACAATTGACCCTTTAGGTCATTTATGGCGTTACGTACGTGCCAGTATGTCAATAGCTGGCGTTCTCCCACCGTTTTGTGATTATAAAGATGGTCACCTATTACTAGATGGCTGCTACATCAACAATGTGCCAGGTAATATATATGGTATATACGTGTACACACACAGGGAGCGGTTCTTACAACTGAAGTCATGTCATTTACACAATTTTCAACTTTCCACCTATTTTGTAGGTTATGCCTTCAAATGTATAATTTATATAATACTTTTCTATATACATTCGTAAAAATCATTTCTGCATTTTTGTCAACTAAAAAAAGCGTACTAATGCTTAATATAAGAAGATTTTTGTAAAAACTTATGAAAGCTTTCACCTCGTACAGCCGATGTAATGCATAAATTGGGTGCCGCTCACATCATAGCCATTGATGTGGGTTCTCAGGATGATACCGATCTAACAAATTACGGTGATGATTTATCGGGTTGGTGGTTGCTTTATAAAAAATGGAATCCATTTACCACTCCCGTCAAAGTACCCGATTTGCCTGATATACAATCACGCTTAGCCTATGTGTCATGTGTTCGCCAACTAGAAGTGAGAGAGATATTATTACATAATTGTGTATATAGGTAAAAAGTCTCGTTTTTCCCTCCTTTCTCTTAGGAAGTGAAAAATTCTGATTATTGTGAATACATACGACCACCAATAGATAAATACAAGACCTTAGCCTTCGGCAGTTTTGATGAGATTCGTGATGTGGGATATGTGTTTGGTAAAAATTACTTTGAGAATATGGCAAAGACGGGTCGCTTGGGTCGTTTCAATCAATGGTTTAGTAAGGAGCCGCCCAAAAATGATTATCATGCTTCCCTGAGTGAGTACACTTTCATCGATCTGGCGCAAATTGTTTGCAAATTGCCGGAAACGTATGTGGATCGTGAGCACAATCCTTATTTGTTTAGTGAAGATGAAGATTATGATGGTTACATATCGGAACCGTCCACTTATAGCAGAGTGAGTTGTATACGGTTTTCCTTGCATAAAAAATGTATCACAAATATTCATAAATTTCAGCATCAAGTCAAAATGAAACGAACCGGCACCTCACTGTCATTGTCAGAAAATGAAATTGATTCTGATGTTGAATTGGATCTCACTTTAGACCTTAAACGGCCTTCAAGTATTTATAAAACGCGGCGTTCCTCTGTTTCCCCTAGAAACTCTACAGAGACTATATCTGGTCAACAAAGAACCTCCACAACAACACCGAAAACGGTAACGTTACTTCTTGATGCCGATGGTGGCAGCAACAGCGAACAGCCTATTGCTGCCGATGAATCATCGACACCAGTAACACAACAACAGCAACAACAAAATAGAAATGAGGATATTGAAACAACACCTGTAAAAAAAAAGTCAACAACTACACGGAAAACGCAACCCTGAAGAAAGGTTTACCGTTTGAGATCTTACTTCAATAAAAAAAGATTTCAAGACTTAAAAACTTTTTATACCTGAACTGATTATTATTACAAAAATATTTATAAAAATTGCTTTTCGTTTATTTTTTGCTAATGTATAATATGTGTTATAAATTAGGATTTCCTAAAAAAGCAATAAATGTTAATTGTAATCTCCTGGTCTTCCACTTTATGTTCCTTAAAGCGGGCTACTCTTGTGTACCAAGATGATAAACAAAAAGAAAAAAAAAATAGAAAATGGTCGCATCCCTTTAAAGTAAAACTAATTTTTGTGCAACAATGAATCTTGTTAAATGTTCGTTTACTTTAGACGTTTATATGTAGTACATTACCGCGAAAGCCACTGAATAGTTTGTATTCAACATTCCAAAATATCTTTCTTGTTCGTGGGCGAAACTTTAATAAAATATACTCAATAGTTTCATAAATGTTTTTTTGAAAAACTTCCCAATTCGTACTATTTTGCAATGTTAGCTTAAAAGTTGACTATAACGAATAAGAAAAATTCATGGATTGTGCCTTTGAATCTATCAATTCTGACCTTTTCTCTTTGAGTGTTCATTTATTGACAGGAAACATCAGAATTTATCATTTGGGGAGCTCGAAAACAAGATTCTACATTATATACTGTCATTGAACGCAAGGTGAGAGCAAAATTTCTAAATTATAAAAATACTCCTAGAGTGGGCAAGGAAGAATAAAGCAAGTCATATAAAAACCTTTAAAGATGCAAAAGAAAAACCGATATTTTAAAAATATGCTTTAGTTCCTTTACTTAACCAACACTCTTGCAGTTTTTGTCATGCTTTTTACATTGTTTACATACGCATATATGTAAATATAAAGTAAGTTTGATTTAAAGCGGAATTAGGCCAATATCTCCGTTTGTCCTACTATACATTGTTTTATTAAAATCTTACAACATTTTTAAGTTTTATTATAATTTCCGCACGCTATGCCGAATGATAAACTTTAAATGGCACGAGAAATGTTCAAATTTGTTCATCTTTGAGTAAGAACGAGTTATTAACGAATTAAGTGCAAACACAAGCAGTTGTTACAGTTACTGTTTTAAATTTCAACATTTGCGCCAAATGATTGGGTAATGCTAATGTATCACCAGATTCTTGCATATGATCCTCTACAGTCCGTAGGTTCAAAACTTTAATTTTATACTCTATGGGCTTACATAGCAAACCAGGTCGACACCTGGTAGTTGACATCATCATTACATCCAAATCGTTTTGGCAAACAGCATTTAGCAAATAACGTGGATAGTGTTGTGCACCCAAATCCAGTAAATCATTCTAAGAAAGTGAATATTTCAATTAATTAATTTATTTTTCAATTTTAGTTTATTGCCATTTACCCTAATTTTACAGTTGCAACCGCTACCTCTCACGGTATATCCTTCACGTAAACTATTATCTGCTAAATCATTCCGTTTAATATCTTCTGCTTTATAATCCAAATTTAAATCATTATCAAAATTTTTGTAATAAGCAAGCGGTAGCGATTGCAAAATAAATTTGTATTCATCGGTCCAATTAGAAACTTTATCGATTGCATTATTTAACACTTTCGAGTGCATTTTAGTAGTCTCCGCTTTATTGTTTTTGTATATTTCTTCAGGGTTATTATTGAATTGAATATTGGCATCGAAATAATCATATTTGCTGGCGTATACATGCCTTAGATCTCCACTATTTAACACTTCATGTTCATCTGTACTTTTCGCGTTACAATCTTTAGTGAATTTCCTTTCGGCATTTTGTTCATTGGATGCCCACCGCTTAACACTGCATATGTAATGGCCAAAACTGGCACTTATCAATACCGCAGTTAAAATGAGGGAGATCTAAAAAAAAGATGCCTTAAACACGTTAATGTCACATTTAAATGTGTAGCTTACCCGCAGCATCTTTGTTAACAAGAAAACTCCGCACTCTGAAAAATTGAATTTCTTCTGCTCTCAACTCGTGATTATCTGAAGAGCTTTTATAGCTATAAGCATCATTAGTTTATTTATTACATATTTGCATTACTTTCTATTATTCCATTCATCGAGGTCAAATTACAAGCACAACTCAGTCATCTCTTCATGTCACAATGTTTGTGTGAACGAATATTTTATATCCTTTTATTAATTGGTTTACTCTTGTAAAGGTGTGACTTGAACATTAGAGATTATTATTAAAATAAAACCTTTTATTACCAGAACAAAGAATAGGGAAGAAAAGCTGCTAGCAAGTCAAGGTTAAGATAATAAAAAACAAGAGTATTTGGCTCAAAACAAAATGGTAAAGTTTCAAAACATGATTGGGCATATGTGGTATATACGAGTATGTATACGTGGTGGTGTAACATATATATGTGAGAGATTTTTGTCAAGTTCATTTTAGTCAGTCAGCTACATACATGGATGAACCTGTTGCATTATGGTGAAGCTGATCTCTCAGCACACAAAGTGTTATTTATCATTGAAAGGAGGTCTTTTTTGTAAAGGAATTATTAATAATATTTTGTGGACGGAAAAGTGGTAGGAATTGTCTCACTCTCTCAGATATTAATTGAAAGCTCCAACTTTTGATACAACTAATCGAGTAGTACATTTTTTTCAAGGTATGATGTCAAAGTTAGTTGAAAAATTTCGAGTCTTTTTACTAAACTAACAACGCTTTACCCAGTGATTCAACATTCAAACATTGGTGCCGATTTTCAATAAATTATATATTATTACTTAACTGAGATGTGGATTTTTTCTTAATTTTGATTTTACTGGTACAACCAGGTTCCTCTTCTGTTGTCCGCTTGATGCCAAGTGCCGGAACAACATTCATAATTCTTGCAAATTATTCAATATCCATCATAGATAATAGAAAAATATGTGTAACAATTGTCCACTTTCATTCTCTCGTAGTTTAAAAGTAATACGACAATAAAAAATCCCAAAAAATTTACAATTTTTTAGAGTTTATTGTGGTCGTATCGTTTGATCGATTATATCCAATATTTCACACGCAAACGACCTGACGACCAAACAAAGCTGATTACGTCCGCCTTTTCAAATTCTAGATTTTTTCGGTCTACGAAACCTTCTTCTTCTTCTTTTGGGGTGCTGGGTTTAATAAAGTCTAATAGAAAAACTTTTCAACAAATTATTGTTCCTACCCGTTTATAATAATAATTAGAGATAGAGAGTATAATGCGTTCTCACATCACTTGAAAAGCTCCTTCGAATGTCTGTTTTTATTCAAATTTTATCCTTAGTTTTGGCTCATCTTGTCCGTCCCTCAAATTATCTTCTCCGATATTCTGCGAATGTGATACACTTCTGCTGAGTACATCACATTGAAAGCGAGAGATTGCTGAGCTCTATTCTCCCACTATAGCCCACTTATGATATCATATTGGAGAATATTGTGAGACGGATAATCTGTGATGTTTTAACGCTCAGGTTATTTTAGTAACATGCAATCCAAAAAACAACAAGAAATATGTAATACTAACACTTAAAAAAAACATATACATATAGCTCAAGACGACTCTCAAAATTCCTTAATGTGGGCGCAACATATAGTCAAAGTTCATCATAATTCGAAAGGAAGCCCAGAAATGGCGAATTAAGACAATTGGGGATATTATCCTACACTCGTTTCTTATGAATAGTTGAATATTAGCTGAATGCGCTATTTCAGAATATCCCCGGTATCGCGAATTGCTGAGCTTGTGTGGTATTTGCAGAAAATTTACAACTCAAACGCAAACGGTTTAACTGGATTGGGGTACCTTTGCTTAATGTTGAAGGCACAAAAACACATAACACAGAATATTGTAAATTATGCTACATGCGAAACTTATTTAGTGACACTAGCACAACCCACTGACAATTTTCCTGTCGAAAAAGGGAAAAACACTCAACGACTGGTAAAGTAAGCTACTTGCGCCAAACTCTGACAATACGTATACGTAATCAAATCCTACATTTATTTTGTATTCCTTACTCATACACATTCTACCATGAACATATATTTTGGAAATATGACAAAGGTTTAGAAACCGTTACACGAATATCATTTTAATATTTTGTAATGTAAAAATAAGTTTAACGAAATTATTTTTATAAATGGAGGAAGTAGTAGCGTAGGGTGCAAAGAATATAAAAATAAGAATAGCTGTTGTGTGGTAGATTAAGTCCTACGGCTTCTTCTACAACAAACTGTGGAAAACACTCAATATATATACGCTTTTCCATCCACGGAAACTGTTCCCTAATTCAGTCTAGTCGATGCTGCGGTGTATGGTTGGTGCAATTCAATATTTAAAAATATATAAAACGTTCTAATAAAATAGACTAATATCTAAAGTAAAATCAATTAATATCATAACAAATATTATCAAATCTATATAACATTTAATTACAAAAAAAGAAACCATTTTCCTCGCAAATAACATCAAAAACAAGACGCGACAAACTGGATAAAACGGAAAACTTCCAAGACTCACATGTGTGGATATAAAAAATCGTTATAATGATTTTTTTACCATTCATTTACCATAAACTTTTCATAAAGTCTTGGTAGTGGAAACCTTAGTAATGTACGATCTTTTGAGGGAAATGTTTTAAGTGCAACGTAATCGAAATGACCATACGCCATACGCCTATTGGTGATAAAAGCGGCAAGATAAAGAGGCAGCACATGCACCTGAACAAAAATTACTCAAACGTACACACACACAAACACAATTATTAAGCAAATTATATCTAAATATAAGTTGCAACTGACACTTAGATTAGTTAACAAACATTCACATTTATTGAATGGAAACAGGCACAACAGTAACAACAACAACAACAGCAACAACAACTACAAATATGAAACGGAAGCAGAGACGATATAGGTAAATTGGAATTCATTTTTATACCCCGCATCAGTTGTGGCAGAGGGTATGTGCGAATGTTTGTAACTCCCAAACGGCAGATGCCACACCCATCCTTAATTATCCCAATCAATTCAAAATCAAAATCTGAACCCATTTAGTCAGGCTCGTCTGTCTGTCTGTCCATTTTAATTCGTGCGCAAGCTACAAGTCGCACTTTTTGGAATCTTTCGATTAAAATTTGATACAAGGAGATGGATTGGATAGAGAAATAGACCGAGCCATACCATTTTTAAAACTCTTTCCCATATAAGGTTCTATTACAATGGAAGTGGTAACATATAGCAATTCTTAATATTTTCTGACAACCATACGTAAAGAATATTTAATTGACATAATATTTGGCTGAAACAATCGGACCACTTTTAAAAGCCCTTTCCATATAATTATATTCCATATAATTTATCTTCTTAAAAGTGGTGTGGGGTATTAAATGGTCGGGCATGACTGACTATAACATTTTTACTCTTTTTTGCTGTTAGGTTAGATTAGGGGGTATACTCACTTTCAAAATTTTTACAACATTCAAAAAGAGGCGGAAGGCGTCCGTCTGTGAAAATTATTATTCTGATCGCAAAAATATATATATCGCATTCAAACTTGGCAAAATTAATGGAGGTTCTTGCAACGGAGTTAAAAAGCTAAAGATTAACGCAGACGTGCCATAGGGGATTATATTATGTCCCTCCAAAAGTTAAATGAAAATGTTTTCGAGTGAAAAAACCGCTTAAGAACCTTTGAATAATATTTGTTTAAAAAACATTCAAGTTTATTAAACAAGAGCGTCTTTTAAGCGATTTTCCCCAATTCTAAAATATTTTTTCGATGAAGAGAATGTTTATGATCGTGAAAGACACGCCTAAGCTGATTCAGAATTTTATGTTCATCAAAAATATTGATAAAAAGTATTATAGGTAGAGGAAGAGGAATGGGGAAAAAGTGTGAGAATGTTCAGAAAGATAAGAAAGAACTCACATAGTACATTATTCCAGAGTTTGGGAGCGTGATTAAAAAACGAACTTTTGAACGTACGTACCTTTTACGGGCACTCTCGCAGTAGTAAATTTCGAGACATTGAACTAAAATTTTTTAATAAAATTTGTAATTTTTGCATTGATTTGGCTGCAATCAGTGACTCGCTAGTCTAGAGGACTCAATCACGTATTTGCCGCGCCCACAGTATATACACAGATCCGCATTCAAAATATGGCCTGGGCCAAATTTAGTTCCTTAACTGTTTTTTCAGTTACTTAAATATTGTATATGTTATTTGTTACATTTTAGAACAACTTTTAACACATCGCAACTGCAGGAATTGGAGAGAGCTTTCCAACATACTCATTATCCTGATGTTTTCTTTCGCGAAGAGTTAGCAGTACGGATTGACCTTACAGAAGCACGTGTACAAGTTTGGTTTCAAAATAGACGAGCTAAATGGCGCAAACAGGAGAAAATAGATATAAAAGATGGAGACGGTATATCGAGTCCGCCGTTTGAAGACAATGCCCATGGTAAACAAAAACATATATTCAAAAACGTTTATTTATTGCAATATTTACGAGTATTGAAAATTTAGCTTCCGATTTACTACCGGATACACCGCCACAATCTTCCAATTCGTTGGATAATGAAAGTAAAACTGCTCTAAGCAATGGCGATGGTATAACCACACCCTCACGCATGTCGCCAAATATATTCTTAAATTTAAATATAGATCAAATGGATTTGGAGAGGGGCGGGGGTCTGTCTATGGAATGGTCCACATACCCTTCAATAGCTATAAATGAACAAAATAATTTAACCGCATTAACGAGAGATTCGCCAGTATCAATGGCAAGACTGCCAAATGCAGCAGCTCTGGAAGTACCAACAAATCTTACGAAACAGCACCACAACGAAGGAAGACACATAAATGAGCTACCTACCTCAAATGAATTAACAACAGAACATCGCACCGAGCTATTGAATTCTCATTGTTTAAATGGTTCATTGGATTTACTAGATAGTAACACGTCAGCCTCCACTTATGACGAAATGAAATACCTTAATGTTGATCAATATACGATCGATCAATTTAAAGCTGAGTGCATATTAAACGTTGAACAAAATATGAGTTTAAATGATTGTGATAAAGCACCACCCCCAGCGCAACTGGATAATGGTGGCACCCTAGATTTTCCATGCCTCACCTCATTCGAACATGTGCAATCATCATATACGCCGAATATGCAAACACATTTCTTCACCTTTGAACCATCGTATCACCCCCACCAGCATCAACTAGACAACGATCAGATTACCTCTTTATTGACCCTACCTCAATATAATCAATCATTAAATGCATCACACTCACAAATCGACACGATGCAAACACCACCTCCACCACCACCCCCGCCGCCATCATCACAACAAGATTCTTTACAGCATCATTTTACTTCGTTAAATTTAGATTTACCAGTCTTCAATCTATCCAATATTAAAACAAAATCTCCCCCACCTCCTCTCCTTCAACTTCATAAATGTTTACCTTTTAGCGTCGGTGTGAACAGTGATTTGGCAGACGACATGCTCTGAATACTTTAAAAATGCCTGTCTCTGAGTTATACACTCTACACCACATGGGTATTAAGTGGTTTGTACGGATGCTAATGTAAGTCGGTGTGTCTGTGTGTTTTTGGCACTATTACGGTCGTAAGTTTTAATATGTTGAGATGACATTTTATAACAGCCTTTTTTAGTTTCTGCATGCAGTTCGTTATTTACATTGGACAAAATCGGTCAAGAACCACGCCCACTATGGACAAAAACTATATATCTACCACAAAAATTGATCTTTGTATTTATAATTGCCCCTTCCATCAATGTATAACAAACACGTCCACAATTCACGAAAAACGTACTCATCGCAAATGAATAC
This sequence comes from Crataerina pallida, assembly GCA_949710015.1. Lineage (NCBI taxonomy): Eukaryota > Metazoa > Arthropoda > Insecta > Diptera > Hippoboscidae > Crataerina > Crataerina pallida. Next base: position 19,269,296 of record OX453291.1, read on the forward strand.
ATAATACGTACAATATTAGAGAGCGTAATCACGTACCTGCCGCGCCTACCGTTTGTATGTAGATGTAGAGGGCCTAAGCGAAATTTAGTTATTTTACTCGCTTTTGTATCGAGGTGATCATCTCCGCCTCTTTGTTCTTCTTTAAATTTGGCATAATCTCATAACTAGCGCAGAGGACTTTCGATATTGAATACAGCTAAAATACAGACGGACATAATTAAGACACTCTTTACCTCATATGCTTTAAGGTATAGACATAGTGGGAGGGATATATATTTTATGTTAAGCTAGAAAAAGAATAAGTGTTGCAAGACATCAAATGGTCGGCGCTTCACCGACATTTTCTCATGTTTTTAGTAAACGGTTGTGCGTAACTGACTTTCCTAAGCCCCTACAACTCATGTCATTTATATTATGTTTTAGTGAATTATTATAGTGAAATTTTCTATGTCTAAATTTTCATGTGTCAAAGGTTAGATTAATTAATTAGAATTAATTGAAAATAAGATTTAATAAGAATGTAACAAAATAAAAAAGCATTCAACATAATCGAAATTGAAATTGTTTTTATAAAAGCACTGCTCTTAACCAGTCACTACGTAGTAAAATATATGTATATCGTGTAACAAGCTGCCAAAGTTTGACTGGCACGACCTACTTTAAAGTGCATTCTTAAAATCAAGAACAACAACAAGTACGTCGTATAAACGGTACAAAATTTCACAGTAGATACATTACTTGCAAGCACTATGGATTTGTTGAAAACTGATTTTTTAAACATTTTCACATTTTTTCTATTAAGGGTTTACATGATTTACGGCAATAACGATTGTCGAGCTACGGTGGAAAATAACAATATTAGAACAATAGATTGGGCGTATTTAAAGGATTGTTTAATTACTATTAACGGCGAGGATGTAACAAAGAACACCAGCGAAAATATATGGCGTCTAATGAAATTGGTATGGTTTAGACTTTGGCTGGCCAGCCTCCTCTCTGTTTGAAAAAAATTTTTAATAAGTTATTCTCCAGTGTTTAATTTTTTTAGAACATATGTCCACTAAGAAATACATGTGCATACTTTCAGGCTTTCGAAAATATTGAGAATATACCATCCAAGGCATACAAATATATGGGCTATTCATTAACCGCTATACCAATAGATGATCTGCATAATATTAGCATGGAAAATGTGGAAATTGTGGAAGCATTTGCGGCCATAAAATCGAACAATATTCAACTACAACAACAGCAATCTCAAGGTTTTGATGAAGAAAAATTGAAAATACTGGCACAAAAAATACAGTCAGAATGGTCGAACAAAGGGCCGACTACCTATTCGGAATATGATCTCAAAGCTATGGGAGAGATATTATGTTATTTCAATACAACAGATATACAAAATATACACGCTGATGCTTTCAAGTAAGCTCATAACTACCTAGGCAGAGTGGGGTCATAAAAGAAATATTTCGTATTTTTTCATTTTTTTCTAGAGAAGCGGCTCAGTGGATAGGCGAAATTCAAAAATGTCCTCACGAGGGATTACAGGCTTTAGCTAAACTAGCCAAAAGCCCCCAAGCATTCGGAGAACCTCAAAGTTGGTCTACTTTAGAGGTGACTTTTTTAAAAATAAGGACATTTTTTATTTCATTTCAAAGATAATATTCCAAGTTTAGGTTGTAACTATTGGTAATGTAATAAATGGTCTGCAGCAAGTAGAATTAAATAGTATTGAGAAGAATAAATTGCAATTGAACAATTTCTATAAAGGTGGGCACATAAATACAGCTCGAAACAAAAAACAATTGAATAAGATACCATCAACACAGGCAGATTAACAGAATTATTTTTTATTAAATCTATGTTTATGTACATAACCATTGGCAATTATTGCTCAATAGTAGTAAAAGTGAACTATTTTAAATAAAAACAAAAATATCAACTTAAAACAAACCATCTTTCGTTTAATGATTTATATAGAGGATCATGGTAATGAGGCTGCACTATTGCGTGAACTTGGACGCTCAATTGTCATGGTTTGTTGCGGCACTTGACCATCCGCTGTTACGCCTAAGCCCGCATAAATTTCCTTCATTACAAACAATATAGTATCCTCAGAATCCCTAAATAAACATACAACATTAAAATATAAATATATTTCTTTAATTTAATGTTTAACAACTTACCAATAACACACATGACTAGTCAGAGCGAATATATATTCATTGAAAAATTCTAGTGGAGCTTCTTGCAACACATAATCCACACGTTTTGAATCATTTAGTTTACCCACAGGAAAATCCAATTCCACCAGATCATCAGATAATGCTGTGGACATCGAATCAGTTCTGGTCCGAGTGGTTCTATTATCATCGCTAGTTGGTTCAGCATGCTCGTCTAATTGTCTTTGCATTTCAATGACCTAGATTACATTATAAATAAAAATATTTTAAAATCTCTTACGCAATACATTTTACTTTTATCTAGATAGACCTTTTCAACTTCTTTTTCCATCAACTCTTCAGCTTCTTTTCTTGATTTACTGGTTAATCCAAAAATATCCACCGTCTCCAAAGTATTTTTGAATTTATCGAAAAATTTCTGCTTTAAATCTGTACTAACTCGAGACATTGTTTCTTTCAATTCTAGATGCATACGTTTGCGTCCTTTATGATGTGGTATTAGAACAGGACGAATACCACATAAATCAGGATTGATTAAAGCCTCGATGCGATAAGCTACCGGGTCGTAGGGATGAAAAATGTTGTAAAAACCGGCACAAGTTGGTAAACGGAAATGTAATCCCAAAGCATCAATGCCGCGTACAGTGACAAACATGCCTATAGCGATATAAATAGTATTTAGAATAAATTATTTTTTTGGACCAAGTTAAGAAATACATTCCGTTTTGGTCAAATCTTAAATACCCCTCATCTTGGAGCATTACAATAAAACTTAACGCCCATTATAAACTCTATATAATATGTATAAATATTTGGGGTGTGTCAAAAGTGACGGAGCGAAAGATATACAAATTAAATGATTCTTACCTATGGGTGATCCTAAGGCGAAAAATTTCTTTGGCTGGAATATTAATTGTTCATAGTTTATAAAAGGTTGTCCAGTACCAGATGAACCCATGGTATAACTTATTTGGTGTGGACCCATTTTTAGGGCGCTTGTTTCTTGCGAGGATTCCAAGACATTGTCCCTATTGTCCACATTGATCTCCTCACTCTCTTTAGGAGGTTTTTGATTACATAATAAATCAAATAAAATCAATGAACCCAAACTATGACCCGCCAATGACACGCCACCACTAAAATCCGGATTTCTTTTACAATATTTTGTATACAAGTCATTCATTGTAGTGGCCACAGTGCGCATAATTCTTTCACAATATGTTGGACTCGTATAGAAGAGTATATCCAATAAGGTGTCATTTGTAAAGTGACGCAATTTCGGTATGGATTCTAAAGTAATCGATTTCAATTTTTCATCTATACCCATTTCACTGGAATGCAAATCACTATGCCATGATATGGGTAAGACTTCCACACGGCCCACTAAACCCACATCAAACGAATTCTTATAATGTGATTTTACCAGTTGACGAGCAATACTGCGAAAGTCATCCACTGAAACATATAAATAAACTTTTTACCACAAAATTTAAAGGATAAATTTTTTTAGTTTGAAATCTTACCAACTTCTTCCACTGAACGTAATTTCAAATCACATGCTGATCCTATACCATGAACCATAAACAATAAATGATCAACTTTCTGGGATTCTCCCTCCTCAATATGGAAGTCATCCACATCACGTTTGACTACACGTGGCCTCGAGTTGTTTTGCTAGAAAATTAATACATAATAAAAGTTTGTTAACAAACCAAGAGATCAACTTTATTGTCACTTACGCTTGTGCTACCCCAAGCATCAACATTTTGTTGTTGCTGGAAATGTACAATTACTGTAGGTCCATGAAATACTACTTGCTCCCCCATGGCTAATATTATGGTTTTTTGCCAATTTGCAGATTCTCTCGCTTGTTTATATTCAGACTCTAACAAATCAGCCACATCCTCTTCATAGGGTATATACTTGGAATCGACACCTTTATAAAACCACGAGCAACGTCGCACTTCTATCGGCTCACTGTCCCAATATATACTAATTTTTTTACGCTCCTTTATATTGACATCATAGCGACCCCCCTCCACAGCCACAATTGTTTCTTTAAACATTTATTGAACTGAATCAATGGAAGCGATGATGATGACAATTAATAAAAACTTACCATCTCCCGCAAGTACACTAGTCTCCAATAAAGCGGAGTCGTAATGACTGAAGGGGGTCCATATCTGTTTAGCTCCCATTGACCGTTTATAAAACCAATGCTTAATAGCCGGCTTATAAGACTATGAGGCATAGAAAAACACATAAAGATCATGTTACAATAAATGATAATCCTACTTACCCCGGTGGGTGTGGTGGCCATTTCTAAAGTAATGTTTTCGTTGTCTTTGGTATCCGAACACGTGGATGTAGCTGGCTCCACTCGATCTGATATAGAACAAGTCTCTTCCGGGGTATTTTCTGCGCCAGAAAAACCACTTCGAATTAGATTATAATTTGCATTACGCGTTACTGTAGCGGGCTCCTTGTTTTCTGTTTCATTTATCGAGTGACTGAAAGCTTCAAATATTGGTTGAGTTGACAATTCCGAATTGAAAGAATTTAAAACTTCGACAGTTAAATTTTGTTTTTCTTCATTTTGTGTTTCACAACTTTTGATTATGTTATTATTGTCGTTGTTGTTATTGTTGTTTAAATACACATTAGCTGCCGTTATGAACGATTGATCTTGGGAGTTTTCATAACCTATCGGTGGAGGTATATTATTAACTAACTCTAACTGATCAGTTTCGCAATTGGAAATGCTTTCATTATTTACAGCAGCATTAGGTGATGCAATATTTAACCCCGTTGGTACGGTATAATTCGTTATAGCCGTAGAGGGCTCACAAAAGAAACTTTGAATTTTATTAGAAATTTGCGTATTTTCGCAAATTTCGGTACTTGAAATATTGTCTGTTCTAATGTTTTGATGACAATCTAATGTGACGTTACTGTTGTCTACATCAGTTGTCGTTACTGCTGGAAAACTTGTAAAAAAGTTACAGTTGACTGAATCTTCACTGGAGGGCGTAAAAAAATTAGCTAATACGAAATGTGCTGATTTAGTCGATCCTGTTGCAGTATTTGAGTTTCTGCGATAAGGGTTATTTGATGCTGTTGTGTTTGTTAACGAAGGTTGCTTTATTGTAGGTGGCACCAAATTCTTGTCAATTTTATCGATTGTTTCCTTTGCTTCTTTTTCAAAGCCTTGTTTAAAGAATTTTGTAGTGGATTCTAGACTTTTATCTTCCTTTACAGCCTCCTCTGCTTCGTTTGCTTTTGTTATGAGTGTAATGGAGTCATTTATCGTTTGTTTTATATCTAAAGTGACAGGTTGTTCACTGTATGACGCTAGATTGTATAATTTTTCACTTTCTGATGGTGATGCTGGTAATGTTCTACTAAACCCTCTTGGTGATGATTGTAAAGATTTAGATCCTAGAGTAAGTACTTGTTGTGATGTTGCCAAGTCGGGAAGCGGGTTTCGAGGAGGACCCGTTAATTGCTCTGGTACCACATTTGGTGCCCCAGCTATTTCCTCAGCTGCAAATGGATTTTTGTAGAGGCGCGTACCTTTCTGTAAACGAAATGAACTTTGTCCTCCTGCTGTAGTCGTTACTAATTGCGTATTTGTAGGTGGTGCTATTAAAGATGCTGATTTTACAAAGCTTTCCACTTGGATTGACTGTTCAGAGTTGGTAGCATGTGATGTTGTCGGGTAATTGAATAAGGGGACGGAAGTATCAGATTCTAAAGAAATACTTTTGCGAGATGGTGGTCTTGATGGACGCAATGGCATGGGCTGTGATGAAGGATCAAAATAATTTACATTAACAGAACTTAATAACTGTTCTTTTCCACCGAGTGAATCAACAAATGCTGCATTGTCACTTTTTACCTCTAGACTTGGTTGTTGAGATTGGTGGTCAGCATTAACGGGAGCACTATTAGTATTTTGGAATTCTTGAGGATTAAAAAAATTCAGTGGAACCGTTTTTTGTTCAAGAACCTCCACCGTATTATATGCACGCGGTGGTGGAATCTCAGAAGATCCAAAATAATTTAAGGTTGATAATGAATGATTGTTATCATTGGTATTAGATGGCGCATTTGTTTTTGTAGTAACGCCCTCAAATTGAATCGTATAATTGGAATTTATATTTGAATCTGGTTTAATGCTTTGGGTAGCTGATTGTACCAATCCTGATATGTTTTCTAAAACACCACTTGGTACAAAATTGGTAAGATTAGAGAAAATACCGGTTCTCCGTTCTTCAATCTTAGAAGAAGATTGTTGAGCTTTCGTATCCTTAATGGAATCGGTTAATGGTTGTATAACTGATGCTGGTTGTTGACTAAGATCTGTTAGACCAGGTATGGGTGCATACAACTTCTTTTTTGCTGCAAAGCGGAAATTGTTCTGTTCTCCGCTCGTTGATGATGACGGTGGCGGCGGTGGTGGCAGTCCTGTCCTAAGTGTTGTTATTTCACTCGGTGTATAAAATTTAGGCGGTTCTGCTGGCTGTGAATTGTCCTCAATTCTTGTATTATCTGCAAAACTACGAAACGATTCAATTAAGTGGAAATATTAAATGCAGGATGTTAAAAATAAATAATACTTTTGAAAATAACCGTCACTCGTTAAATTGCGTGTTTGTTGAGCTGTTGTATACTTTTGTGAACTTTGTTGTATATAGGAAGGCTGTATATCTAATTGTGGTGGCAATGGAGACACTTGTTGTTGTTGTGAGGGATTTATTTCATTAGAAGGGGTCGTTTCACGGCTTGAACTGCCTGTAATTCGTTTAGAGAATGTTGCAAAAACATTTGAAGCTACCGTTGGTAGAGCTGAAAAGGACGAAGCTGCCTGACTTAATATCGAATCACCAGCTGCTGTTGTGTTATTAGCATTCTCATCAACATTATCTTCATTGGACGCATTTAAATTTATTTCATCTAAACCTTCGTCGTCGTTATTTAATGGGGGTCCCACTGTAACCAAAGATTTTTGCTCTAAAAAATTAAATGGATTTACATTAATTAAATAAATAACAATTAAATTTTGTAAATTTGAAAAAAGGACGTCTTCTGTCTTAAGTAACAGTCTTTATAATTTGTATTCTTACATCGCTTGGTACGATCTGGTTTAAAATTAGAACATCTCACCTTAGGCTAAGTAAATGTTTTAAAAATACCAATTTTGAATAAAAAATCTTCAGACTCTTACTATTTAATCAATCAATTAGGAAAAGGAAAGGGATTTTAAAAATAAGCAGGTTGGCTGAGTCAGGGATTAAGTTAAAGTTGTATTTGTATCATACAGCACTTGTGACAAAGAAATTAAGAGATTTTTCGGATGTTTGTACCTCCTAAACAGCAAATGCCATATCCTCCTTCAATTATACTTTTCAAATCGGAATCATAATCTGAATCAATTTAACCATATCCGTCTGTCTGTCCATGTAAACTTGTACGCGAGCTGCAGATGGCATTTTTTGAAATATTTCAATGAAATTAGTACAAAAAGGTGTGTTTGCCCAAAGAGAAGCCCTATTGAAAATGGAACGGATCGGACCATTTTTAGAATCCCTCCCCATATAAATTACTTTTATAATGGAAGTTTTTATACGGTAAAAAATCGTAATTCTTAATTTTACAAAAAAAAACAAAAATTTAGTGAAGAAAAGTTAATTAGCTTCATATTTGATTATGCCAATTTGGACCCGATCGGACAATTTTTAGAATCTCTTCCCATATAATGATATTTCACGAAGTAACTTATATGGAATTGTATACAGACTTAACTTATTTAGCATAATTAAAGGAGCTAAGCGGTCTGGGGTATTAAATGGTCGACTATAACATTTTTTCTTGTGTTCTATAACAATTGCTTTTGCACTAAAATATGTACTTTTACCCAACTTCATCAAAATATCTAAATTTTTAGTTTTTCACACAGTAAGTAAACTATCACACTCATGAACGGATATGGTTAAATCGATTCTGAATCTATCGTTACAATAAAATCTGGCTGTCTTTAGAAGTTATAAACATGCTCTCTCGTATACGGCATAATAATATGATGCCAATGTGTCTGCTGCATCATCTAATCAATTAATTAATTGATTGTTTTATTTTATTTTATTTATATTGCATATGTAGTTAAATGAACAGCTGGCATGTGAATTAACGATTTCTACTATGTATCTACACACATCTATTTCCAATATTAAATCCCGACTTTAAAAAATTTAATTTTCCTCACTAAGTACCAAATAAAATGTTTTGTTTTTTTGTTTCTCTTTTTCTACCCATTAGCTTAGGCTTTTGAATTTAATCATCATATCAAAAAGATTTGAATTTAATTCTGAATCTATTTTATTATGTCTGTCTGTACGTCCATGTACTCAACTGTGGTAGAAATTCACATGCGTATATGGTTAGTATAGTAGTTTTAAATAATTTCAATGCAGTTTTCTTTTTGTTAATAAAATGTTCTTATCTTTGTGAATGTTCATACATATACATACATACATCCTAAGAATAAATGTGCATATAAAATATTATTATCTTACGATTTATTTACTTCGATTGTCCAGTACATTGTTTTCTCCATTTTTGTATGTGTGATCAAGAAAAAACTAAACGATTGTGATATTTTATATCCGCTGCGTATTGTGCTTATTCATCGCTTTGCGCTTAATGTTTGTATAAAATGTGATTGAAGGGGGTAGGGGATATCTTATATGAAGGGTATAAAAAGCAATCCCCGCACATTATGTAAAACACGAACAACAAGTGCAAAGCGATGTATAAGCACAATACACAAGTTTGTCATTCTATTTGCAAGAGAGCAAAATATATAAATTCTTCATTAGCATCAAGAAATGAGTCGATCTACACCATTTTAAGGTTAAATTGAGAACTTCCAAATTATAATTGAGTTCTTCCAAATTCAAATTGAGAAAACCAAATTGAAATTGAGAAATTTAAGTTCTATCCAAATTGAAATTGGGAAAGTAAAGTTTGAAATTGAGAAAACGAAACCAAATTGTAATTGAAAAAAATTAAATTGAAATTGGGAATTAAAAAATTAAAATTTTAAAATTCATCTCAATTGAAATTGGGAAATTCATAATTGTAATTGAGACAATAAAATTTGAAATTAGTGAAATAAAAATTGATATTGAGAAAATCAAAATTGAAATTGAGAGAGTGCATTTTAAAATTTAAATTGTAAGTTAAGAAAATAAATATTGAAAATTGGATTTTTAGTAAATAAGATAAGGCAGTTTTTATCAATTTTCCACTTAAATTAAGTGTTGTTAATATAACTTAAGAGAATCAATTATAAAGTTTTTATCTATGTATGTATGTATATATGTATTTTAAGTTAAAGAATTTTTACTTTTATATCCATTCATTTTTTTACTACATACAAATAAAATACGAGTATATGGAATGAAATATTTAAGTTTGAAGCATAAAAATTGGTTTACCTTATTTACTAAAAATCCAATTTTCAATATTAATTTTCTTAACTTACAATTTAAATTTTAAAATTTTAATTTTTTAATTCCCAATTTCAATTTAATTTTTTTCAATTACAATTTGGTTCGTTTTCTCAATTTCAATTTTGATTTTCTCAATTTCAAACTTTACTTTCCCAATTTCAATTTGGATAAAACTTAAATTTCTCAATTTCAATTTGGTTTTCTCAATTTGAATTTTGTTTTCTCAATTTAAAACTTCAGTTTCCCAATTTCAACTTGAAAGTTCTCAATTATAATTTGGAAGTACTCAATTTAGCCTTAAAATGGTGTAGACATGTACGTATGTCCGTATAACTATAGTCATCTACCTGCCACACCCACCGTTTATATGAAGATGTGAAGCGTATTCAAAATGTGGCCAAAGAAAGAAAAATTTAAATTCTTTACCAGTCATTTGTTTTGCAACAACGCAATGTAATCCTGTTTAATTTTAACGTGAAGTATATTTATAATTATTATTTTATTCATTATTTTTTCTTTTTGAAGTAAAATGCAACGAATTCTCATTGCGTAGGAAAATTGGAAGTAAGAAGCGACCGAGTAGTATGTTTTATTTTATTTCAACGATTATTTTTGTTAATTAAGTGCTAATAAAAAATGCTAATTATTTCAAATAAATTACACGGATTTTATATTTACTTACAAATAATAATAATAACGCGGAATATTACAACCAATTACGCTGTTAGCTTAAGCGATTAATAAATTAATACAAAGGTTACACTAATAACAAATCATCTCATATAAGCGCAAATGAAAAATAAATTATATGCAATTTTTTCTTAGATCGAGAAGAAAATTTAAAATAAAAAATAAAAATTCGTAAAAAACTTGAAGTAAATTTAAAGTAAATCTAACATTAATGCGAAGCAATACAGAAGTAAATTCGGAGTGAATGGAAAATTGAAAATAGATTCAGAGTAACCCAGAAAAAATCGGATAAAAAAAGTAGATGTAAATTTAAAACAAGTGAAAAAACTAAATTTGGCTTAAAGCAAATAACCTCGAAAACTTCACCCATCATTGGAATGGATATCACAACAAGAAGAGTGATTACAACAGAACACACACACAGGCTACAGTTTTCAATGCTGATTCAGAATATATATATACTTGGGAGGGATCTTCGATGCCTCCTTTTAGGCGTGATGGTGGATATAATAACAAATCTTTTAAAGTATATTCACTTTGACATTTTGCTATTGTATTCTGCAGAACTCTATGGACAGGAAGCCATTCGCATGCTACTGTTATAATACATTTATCTCATTTTTAATTCAACTAAACCGGATTCATTCTTACGCTGAATCATTACAATTCGTTTCAAAAAGAACATGTTTTTAAAAGAAGTTAAACATATCAACCACACTCATGTAGATAATATTATAAGCAATCATAAATAGTTTGTTACAATATATTTGCGGTTAATCTTATGATCTAATAATTAAGAGAATTTTTTAATGCAGTTCACAGAATACACTTGAATGGCAGTTTATAGTATTATTATACATGTATTGCTAACAGCCTGTACCGGATTAATGCAACAGTTTTTATACAGTACATACTGACTTACAATACTAGGTTGTGATTAAAAAAAAAAAATTATGATAATAAATTTTTAATGAAACTCGTTTGTATTTAATAAAGAAATAATAAATACTGGTTAACGTGAAAGTTGTAAATTAAAAATTTATAATTTTCTCTTTCTTTACTGCGAAATATTTTTACTCAATTCGGAGTCATTTAAAAAACGAATAAATCAAACAAATATTTCGATAAATAATTTATTTTTTTCATTACCTTAAAAAGTTAAAGTAAGCTTAGACTCAATTTTAAATACAATTGAGCGATTTTGCAGTAGACATTGCCACAGCTCGATTGTATGAAACGCATGCTCATAATTGTGAAAATAGTTGTAAATTGATTGAATTTTAACTTTTAATTTAACAAAATTGAAAATATTTATAAATAAGAAGTAAAACACACGTACCCAGTCTTCAGAACAGCTTTAAAATAATTTTTTATACCTTGCACATACACTAAGGTGGTCATTCCGCCTTTTAACTACCAGAAGGAAACACCCAAGACCTCAACAGACCATAAATTATATACATACAATACGTTTCAACTTCAAAACCCGAATCGATCTAAGCATAACTGTCTGTGAGTCTAGTGATAATAAAAAGTTTGGTTGACATTTTATTCAGGCAGTTTCTTAATTAAATCGGGTAAAATCGGAAGCTGCAGCAACGACCATATTTATATTTGTTATTTCCATTGATTCGCTAAACGGACATGCACACAATTTATCGAAAAACTGTTTGGTTCAGAATTCAAACATTAAAGTTATACGCACATTAACTATGGTACCAATAAAGCGTAATTTTATACATGCCACGCCTCTATTATATGCAAATATAAAGGGTATTCCAGATTTAACCCGAAACACTATTTTTTGCTCAATTTAACAAAAAAGATTTGCCTTTTTTGACCTTCACACAGGCTACCAACCTATTGAAGAAAACACACTAACACACATATTTGGTTTCTTAGCAAAACGAAAATAATAAAAATACATTAATTATATAGAATAAATATTTATTGGGATATTTACAGTCGTAAGATAAGCTTGAATTTTAATAACAAAAAATCAAATTTAAAAAGGTCGCAGCGACTCATAAATACCATTCATTTAAAGACTTTGTAATGGCATACAAAAAACCACAAATCATTCTAAGTACAATATAACGCGAGCAAGAGATGTACTTATCTGTGTACAATTGCCTTTTCAGGTAACAGTAAGAATAATAATTTGCTGACATATAGTACTGTTAATAAAATACGTTATAACCTAAATAACAACAGCGTCCATGTAGTCTGCACGCACATTTCACATTAACAAACAACCGCAGAACTGATAATATTTGAGTTAGACGAAATCTTAGAGACTCACTATAAATTAAGGATCGAGTATTAGGGCAATTTTTGTGAAAAAAAATTGATACCTTGGTCTTTTTTTTTTACTAATCTCCTCAACATAATCTGCGTTCACTACCATTACCATTACTTCTGCCAACTTTGAAATCGAAATACATTGATTTTTACAACTGGGCGAATGTTTACCATAAACGGACCGACATTTCCAAATTGATTTATACTCTATAGGGACTCTAACTTTCTCTTTCTCTGCGTAACAGATGTCTTGACAAAGTGCGCATAACTCCCACCTCACGGTTATGGACTTAACAAATATTGTAATACACTCAGATCCCAAAACATGTCATATATTTAAATTAACAACAACCACTAGAATAATAACGAAAAAGTATGCTAAACACGTTTATCTCTAAAGTAGTTTCCTAATTAGTTAAGCTTAACACACTTCCTTCTGTGACGCATTTAACAAATAGGTATTGTCAACACTATGTACATATGTATAGTATGTGTGTTTGTTAATATTCCAATCACATAAACACTTAAATGTTTCATACATTTCTGTATGAAGCACAACATAAATGAAAGAAGGAATATATTGTATTTAGAACGTCAACATTAAAAAGTAAATACATAAAACAAACACACTCATGAAGTTGTGAGTAGTTCAATGTTCTATAAATAATTTTATTTAAATATTATTTCAATAATAAGAATAGATGACATACCAAGCAAGCATAAGTAGAACAAGTAGAAAAACCTGCTGCCAAATCTTCAGCACCACTGACCACCGTTGTACTATTTATTGAAAAAAAATTATAACGTATGAGTAAATATTTGAAAGAAATAAAAATTAAATCGATTTGTTATTCCCAGCTAACGAACGAATGAGTTATAGCATAATAAAAATCTATATATTCCACGGCAGGCATTTTTGACGAATTTTCTGCTCTATTACTACTAATTTGTTGCAGTCGTTTTTCCTATAAATTTATATTAGTTATAGTAGGCCGCAAAATTAGTTTTTCCTATTTGAGATCGAACCAGAAGAAGTGCATCCAGCTTTATTTTCAGTTCCCTTCTCTACCTTTTGCTGTCACCGAATTTCCTCTAGCATTCCGTATTATATAATACCAAACTATTCACTATTGAAACGATGGCGACAACAAAAGGTAGCGTGGGCGGCGACGGATGCGTAATAAATTTTATATTTAACAGCATCAAGAATTGATATGATCCAGACGTATCCGTCTGTAAGTGTCTTTTATCGGGCTGAAGTTTTGCAAACAAACACTCTTTGTTACTTCAGAAGTTTCTTATTTAAATTGTTAATTCGGGTAACAGCTACGCCCTCAATTCATTACTTCTCCTGGCCACAACTGCAAACTTTAATTTTAGTACAAAAACTGTATTCATCGATATGCTAAATATGGGCGGGGTCAAATTACATATTTGCCCACAATTTACAAAAGTTCTTTCGGTTTGGTACTGATGTTACATACAAGTCATATTTGAATGGTCGCTAAAAAGCGTACCGTACTTGCCACGCCCACATCTTGTGGATGAATTTGGAAGGTATTAAAGATTCGTTTTATTTTCATTTTATCTTTTAAAAAGCTGAAACGTTCAAGTACGATATATGTGTATGTATAAAGGAAAGTGTTCCTAAGCAATTACCAGAAGTGGATTCGTAGCTCGTGGTAAACAAGATTCAAATAACAAGTTTATTACACATAAAGTATACACGTATATATGCGTATAGTCGTATAGGTATATAAATGTAATATGCAAAGTTTTTGATTCAACTCATTGTGGCATTCTGCACCTTATGTGTCTATTAATTTTTAAATGGATTATCAAATGGAATTGCCAGAAGTTGGAATACATACACTAAGAATTGCACAACATTTTTTCATGAATTAAAATTCTTATATCCAGCACAACAAAGTTGGGAGTATTCATCACCTTGTCAAAATGTGTGCAATACCCCTAATGAGACACAATAAAATTTACATTGCATACTGTATGCGTCGATCTGGCCATGTCTGTTTACCATTCCGTGGATCGCGAAAATTGAGATTTCGATTTCAAACTTGGCAAAAGTGTTGGTAGTCACACCAAAGGGTAGTATTAGATAAAATCCTTCCATGGATAATCTCACAATTCCACAAGAACATTTCCAGCCTTGACCTTCGCCAAATTTAACTTTTTTACCTTTCTTGTTGAAACAAAACTAACCGGAAATTGTATAGAATGGGACCCAAATAAAAATTGATTGCTGAATGCTTTAAAGCATTATCAGGTTTTCGAACACTTTCCACTAATACCTTCGGTTATGCGCAACCTTACCAAGTTACTCTTATCACTAACCAAATGAAGAGTGTGAAGGAATGAAGTTTTTTTTTAGTTACTTGAGTGTATTTTTTTGTTATATAACCATCAAGTTTAAAATAAGAAAAATTCGTGCCATGACATCATGAAGTTTAAATTTATGTTGTTTCTTTTTATTTTTATTTTGCTGTTTATTAAAAATAATTTAATTCTGTTGTCAAGTTTTTTTTCCTATTTTCGTTCATTTTTTTCCTTCCTCTCAAACCTCAAGTGAACAATATAATTTGCAAATTCCATAAGTAGACGGCAGCAACCGAAACTCGAATGTTTCACTTCGCATTTCAGGTAGACGTTGTACGTAAGACCTACCTTAGACGTTGTGCTAACCACAAGGCAGGCACACGTTTCAAACAAGCTGAAGGCACGTAAAAAACATTTAAATAACATCGTTTTCTTACTTTTTGTAGTATGCACACCACTGAAAAGAATTCTTTCCATTTTATTGGTTAAGTTAACATTGATCTTTCAGTAGAATAAAGCATCGCCAGTCAAATAAAAACGGTAGTGCTATCAAGGCATAAATCTTTTAAAATTTCCACATTTGTGGTTTTCTGTTTATATTTACGTTTTCAACTCAAGAGAACAACAGCAAAAGATGTGGTAAAGGATGCAAAATTGTGCACATTAAAAAAGTTAACAGAAAAATTATTGCCAATCTAATAAGCGTACACTTCATAGTTTTGTTAGAAAATATTTCTAAAAAGAAATATTTTTAAATTGTGCCTTAACCCATTTATATACCCTCTACACAAGATGGGGGGTACACTAAGTTTGTCAATCCATTGGGGCGGTCTCTGACGCCTCCTACTGGGTGGAGGGCACAGTATATGTCATATATTCTTAATCAGCATCAAAAACTGTATGGACGTGAGTCCGTCTGTTGTTAACATTTTCACTTTTATTTATCTGCCACAAAAAATGAGCCATGAAGTTGAAATTTGGTACGCATACCTACACCGTTATCCGATCTCGTCAATTATAAGTATGTGCACTAAATTGGAACTTCTCAGCTCAATTTTTGTGGCAGAAAAATAGATGTTTATCCCTTGTGGGCGTGACTCTTGACCGTTTTTGTCCAATTTAAATAGCGACCTGCGCACAGAAAGCAGAATTATTTGTACAAATTTTTAGCTTAATACCTCAAAATGTTCGAATATATACTTTGTAGTGTCTATCCTCTTGGGTGTTACAAATGAAAAGATAAACTTTGTGGAGGGTATAATAATGTAGAATACAAATTAAAATGATAATAACTTGACTTTGAAGCATGAACATTTACATTTACGAAATAGCAGAAGATTGCATCATGTATTGGGTTATTCCCGAAAGTGCCAATCGATCTATAAATTGTTCAATAAAAAAATGCCGCATTATTATCTTATCAATAAATTTGACACACCTGTTGCCGTACCCAAAATCGTAAATACTTAAAGCCCCGCTTAAGACAATATTGAAGTTTCTTATAATTTTTAAATAAACAAATGTCCGATTACTTAACGTTTAGAAAATATACATAAAGCTTAACACATATATAAATTCTATGTTAAACATATTTTAGTACAAAAAGGTGAACATTTGACACAAAATTTTAGTTATTAGGGCGCGCTCCAATCGCACTGAATTTCGTATACGCCTGAATTCAATATCGCAGTAAATTTATAAAAACTAATATTTTATATATAATAATGAAATATTGTGTCAGTGTTTTATAAATTCTCTTTTAAAACGATATTTTTCTATAATTAAATTATATAAAAATTAGTCCATAGTTCATAAATTAAAAAACAAACCTTCACGACTTTGTATATGAATTTTAAGTGTATTTTTATAGTTGAACTTCTTAGTTGTTAAATCATTTTTTCAATTTAAATAAAACGTAACAAGGTAAGTGTGTGTCAAATAAAATCTACGTCTCTCTGGGTAAAAAAATATTTCATTATTTATATTTTAATTAATTTCACAGATCACTTTTATAATTGATATAAAAACAACGCTTGAACAATAATTTTTCTATTGGGAAAGAATTAAAAAACAAAATTTGGCTTAAACCAAATCTTAAACACCCTGCACATGGACATGCAAATATGATTGCGCCGATTTTGGCCAAATTAATTTACGACTGCCAATTGAGAGTGCCTACAACAGACAGACACAGGCGGACGGACGGACATGCTGACCTCTAACGCCTCCTTCTAGGTGTTGCAAACTGAATGACAAACTTAGTATACACCCCAAGTTTTGTGGAAGATATAAAAATAGAAGGCATGTCATGTCTGTGATTATTGATTTCTGCATTAAGTATCACCAACAAGTTGAATTGTGGGCTATTATCCGATCAGGCCCATTTTTGATAATTCCACGGAAACAAAAGTCTGTACCTAATTTCAACTTAATAGGTCCATTTTTCAGCCTGTGGGAGACTTTCGTCGTTTGTGGGCGTGTCTTTGCACAGATTTTGCCCAATTTAAATATCTGCTTACAGTAAAAGGGAATGTTTCAGCTCCATATCTCAAAATTTATGATCGTGAACGTTTCAACAACAGATCAACTGTCAAGTAAAGTCCAGATCGACTTTGATCGATTTAATTTCTCATTTAAAAAGGTTAGTAGTGATTAGAGTTTTTGGTCTCTTCCGCAGGAATTGCTATTGAACTGAAACATGCCATAATCGAAATATATTAACAACGGAGACAAGAACAAATTAATCACAAAAAATTAACTCATGGACATAGTTAATTATAGTTAATCAATTTAGAAGTTGACGATAAAGGGTGAGTATATTTTATATATTCACAGGAACATAATATAGATTTTGAGGCAAGCCGTCTAAACACTTTAATATTTAGTCTTGCCGCCATTTAGCAAAATTGAACTTTAATTGTACCGTAACATTTATTATTTGTTTATTTTACGTAATATCTCTCTCTCTCTTCCCACAAATATTTCAACGTATCCAATCGGTGAGATTCTAAAAAATACAATGAAACGTAACCATGACCAGTTTTGCGTTCAACTTGACCACACAACTACCCTTGCAACACTTAATAAATGCATTTATTAATATTCACATAAACACAAAAACAAAAAACATTTAATACTAAATATAAAATGAAATAATTGTCTAATCATTGCACACAATCGATTGTTATAGAAGTTCATTAATCATATTACTTCAAATCCTTAACACTAATGCAGGCAAACACATCAATTAAAAACTCAACACCGCTAACCAAAACAAACAAACAAACGCAAACAAGTTAAATGTTGTGCATTAAACTTTGGACACCCGCCAACTCTGCTCTATGGTACAAAAATAATCTGATTCTCTATGCATTTATGCTGTGTATTCTGTGTGTGGTACCGTAATTAGGGGCAATTTATCACATATGCACAAAGTAGATGTTTTTACATTACCTCTCATCTATAATATGGAAAATAATTTACGGAGACATATTCTTTTTTTATGTTTTTCTGTTCTAACAATGATTTCAAATGAGATCAGATCAGCAGTAGACCTCCTATAGCACGATAGATACGTTCCGTCTTATATGTTCCGTGTTGTATTCAAGCACATGAACTGCTCACAACCCATTAGATTACTAGTTACAGTTAAAATAATTTCCTTCAGTAATCGTGCTTAAGACGCTACGCTGAAATTATTCAACGTTATGTTTTTATACCTTTCACATTAGATGGGGATATACAAAGTTTGTCCTTCCGTTTGCAACACAGACAAGGACGTGTCAGAGACCCTACAAAGTATATATATTTTTAATCAGTACTAAAAACTAAGCCGATCTAGACAAGTCCGTCTATTGTTAGCATTCTCACGGTCGTAAATTTTAAGATATTAAGCTAAAATTTTGTACAGACCCTTCTACTTTCTGCACGTAGATCACTATTTAAAATGGGAAAAATCGGACAAGGGCCACTCCCACCATCGCCATAGTCTATAAATCTGTACATACGCATATTTATAATTACTGTATCCAATAGATCCATCAAAAATGGGCGTGGTCGGATAACATATGGGTCTACATTTTAAGAAAAAATCATACTAAGCGCAAAACTCGAGTTACAAGCTTATACGTAGTGCGTACACTATTAAAGAACGTAATCACGTTATCTGCTATATTACTCCCTTACCCCTAAACAGTTTGTTTATATTCGTACTGGAATATGTAAAAGAAGAATATCAGCATGACATAAAATGAAAAAAATATTAGATGCCCAGTGCGATAAAAAATGTTTAAGAATCATATTTAAGTGTATAAACAACCAAACTACACTAATAAAAGTAAATCAAAAATGTTAGAAATGTCTGCACAACATTTCAGCTCAATGTCTCGAAATTTGCGATCGTAACAGAGCTAACAGCCAGACATATCTACACCGACTTCAATTTTGATGCTGATCAAGGATATATTATTATAATACTTATACTTACTGTAGGTCATATGTGACGGTTATAAATATCGCCAAAAATATTCACTTTCAAATCTTCATATGTTCAGTAAAACATCTGAAAAATTTGCGAATTTTTGATGCATACATTACAGTGACAAGCAACTAAGAACCAACGCTACAGCGTGGCTCTTACTGTGAGCATGTTACAAACACAAATGTACGTTTAAACTCGTATAATAGCTATTTAGGCACGCGTAAGTGGTTGAGAATGCATTTTTCAAATAGTTTCAAGTTGTAGTAAAAAATTTTGCCGCATATTAAACGAAGCGTTACCCCAGTTAACTGGGTATTGTAAATGTTAGCTTTGTGACACAACGTTTCATGCATCTACTATCATATTGAACAAAAAATTACATAGGTACACTGCAAACACACATCCACACACTTGTGCGTTATGGCGGTTCCAAATTATATACAATCTAAACCAAACTTAACCGAACCGTTGGTTTTTTTATTAAGAGAGAAACAATAAAATTTGTTTAAAACTTGTAGCAATCAATGAGGAGAATATTGTATAGAAGCAGTGCTAAGTAAATGAAAAGAGAAATCTTATCAGTATTCAAATCTTTGATACCCTTTCCGTCTATATAAATGCTATGGACATGACAAAATACAATATTTAAATTACAAATAGTATTCTGCATAAAATATGGATTTTTTGAACTTTTAGAAAAAAATTGAGGGAGATTGATTGAATCTCAAAATATCTTAAAATGTTCACTTTTCAATAAGTTGGTGGTAGTACTTCTTGCGATAATTGCGGACAGCTGGGCATACTGATTCGGAATGTGATTCACATGGACACAATGCAGATCATTTAGATTCGCATGCTGATCTTATAGAGTTCTTAAAACTTGCAGTAATAACTATTGGCACTGTCCCGATTGCAATTATTAAGAAATTGAACTGAAATTTAATATGCGCAGTCGTTCATTATTGTCAAAAGCTTAGTATTGAAAATGATTAAAATCGATCGAAGGACCCACTCATAGTTGAAAAAAATGAAAGAACAGCGATTCTGGAGATTTGTTAAAAAAGAAGCTGCGTATCTTTCTACATAGAATAATTTCAAGAAATTGTGCAATTGATGTAAGTAACCCAACATGCACAGACACCACGTGATAGCTGCTGCTACTCAAATACATATACATTCATGCACATAAAAAATGTATAACTGTTGAACTGATCCTGACTAGAATGTTTTAAAATTTAATATAGTGACCAACCCCTTATATGATTAGGCGAAATTTACATTATAATACTCGTATGTTTTACAATTAGGGGTGTGGCTGGTCTATGCTTTCTTGGTCATATTTAAATGAATTTTAAACATAACATGTTGTGCACTCATAACAAAGGGGACAACGTACCCCAGATTTGGCGTTAGCCTAATATAGCCCTTCCTTAATTATTGTTATTGTTATTTTTCCAACTTAACTCTTATTTGCAAGATATTTTTTTTCACTTTTTTTTCGTAGACAATCTATGCCAAGTTCATAATTATTAAATTACGTTCTCGGGGGTCGTTTCATAATTATGAAACATGAGCAGTTTAATGTTCTCAGTAAACCAGTTACATTTAACAAATTATATTGTTACGAGTTAGAGTATAACAAAAAAAGTTACATTTTTTACTAAGTAGTATATATACTTCATAAAACATTTGAGTCTTTCGCTTTTATTGCTGGTCAAATAAAACTGATTTGCATAACTTAACCAAACGAGTGCAGATATTTTAAAAGAAGCTATAACTCAAGAGACACCGGGTTTTATGCGAAAGTATGTAATTTGAGATTTATTCATTTATATACAATACATAAACACGCAAGATGCCGTATAACTAAAAACAGAAGGCAAATTCATGCACAAAAAAAAAAAAAAGAAGCAAAACAAAAACAAAACAATAAACGTGTTTAATATTTAAATATCATATAAACTGGTCAACACAGACACGGTGGAGGCACTGATGCACTGATGCAAAAAAGAAAAAAAAAAAACGAAGAAGAAGAAGAAAAATATCGGTAATAATAACAACAACAATAACATTAAATCGTTTTACAAACATGTCAACATATTTATGCGTGTGCGTGCGCCTGTAAATTTGTAGCCT
The DNA here is from genome assembly GCA_949710015.1 of Crataerina pallida. Taxonomy (NCBI): domain Eukaryota; kingdom Metazoa; phylum Arthropoda; class Insecta; order Diptera; family Hippoboscidae; genus Crataerina; species Crataerina pallida. Next base: position 19,290,937 of record OX453291.1, read on the forward strand.
AGACCATAATAAACGATACCAAACCACCACAACAGCAACAACAACAATAATAATAATAATGTAAACTACCGCAAAAATGAAAATCATTTAAAGCTTAAACGCCCAAATACCAAAACACCATACGCAAGCATATCGATCTCCGGCTGATTGACAGGCTGGCTCATTGACAGCTGTGTTGATCGTTTTATTGATAATGACGACAAAAATTGCAGAAACCAACAAAACAAAAAAGAAACAAATTTTTGCCATAGAAGAACAAAAAGAAAACAAAACAAAACAAAACAAAATATATTATATGTATGTATTAAAAAAACCAATAAAAACAACACACAAACCAACAAACCAGAAAAAAGCAAAAATATACGCTGAGCGAACATTTTAACTTACTGAACATACACATGCATACACACATACACAATCATATACACATATACATGATTAAGGGAACAGCAAACGGCGACGAATGGCATGATTGTTGGTTCAGCATTAAAAATTCGTAACGTAAAGTGCGCGCTCTATACTCAACACTTAGCGAGCGACACCAACAAGTGCTTTCAGTTTTATTTCAGATTCGTCAGGTGTGGTTTGTGTTGTGTCGCTAAACAGTTTTCGTAAAATGTTTTTTATTAAAACTTAGAAAATCTGCTTTTTTTGAATAACCAATAATTTATTCATAACACATGTATAAAATCTTTCTTTTTTTTTTTTTTTAATATACCTAAAAAAGACAGTGTTCAAGAAAATAATGGATGCAATTTTTGTTCAAATATAACAAATAAACAATTATTGCATTAAAAAAAAATTATGTACATGTGTATATCATACATGTGCAATGGTAGAGTATTGCACCACTTAAGAGAAGCGAGAAATATAACGAGTTTGTGTCTTAAGTCTGTTGTTTTTCTAAACAATTCACAAATTTTCTGCACTGTGGCTGTCAGGTTAAACGCTTTCTGAATGCCTAGGCACACATTTATATTTTTATTATTTTTTTATTTATTGTTTACATAGCGTTTGCGTGTAATAATTCAAGTGCATAATAAACATTGAGAAAATAAAATAAAGGTACAAAAACAACATAAAAAAACAAGTGAAAAACTAAGCTTGGTTTAGGTCAAATCTTAAATACCCTCGACATCTACATACAAACGGTGGGCGTGAGAGGTGCATGACTACGCCCTCTAATAGAGTACGTATTACGTATCAACTATCAAGTCGAGTTTTACGCTTCGAATGCGGTTTTTTGTATATTGTGCGTGTGTCCATTTTTGGAACACCCAAGGCTGGCTATCACTATTTAAAACAAGTGTACTAAATTTGAAGTATCTAGCACAATTTTTGTGGCTCAATAACTCAACATTTACATACCGTGAGTGTGCCAACAACAGACAGGCACACGGTCAATTTTTGCTGACCAAAATATGTATATATACGTCTGTGTCGCCTCCATCTGGGAGTTTCAAATAGAATGACGAACGTAGTATACCACCATGTTATGAGGAGGGTATAAAAAGGAAAAACACTTTACATAACAATCATACTCATAGAGTATAGAGTGTAGTACAAGAAAAAATGGTACAAGGCACTGCACAAAACCGCTATGCTTAAATGGCACGTGTCTGCGTCTTCCTGTTAATGACTGGATGATACTCGTAAAAGCAATGTTATGTTGAAAATCGACATTTCAGTCTCACAGTATTTTGTATTAGGAAAAATTCAATAAAAACTGATCGATCTCATCATTTTTGCATGCATCAAGTAAAACATTGACAGAGTGCTCGACTATTAATATTAAGTGAAATACGCCAGTTCCTCACTACGTAGATCCAATTATTCGGCTATCTAAATAATACAATTTATTTGTAATTTGTCGCTTCGGTAAAAGTCGTTAATTAAGAATAGATAGGGTTTAGAGAAAAGTAATTCCGAAACATTGAGGCTGTGGTGACCAGCAATTTAGCTCTTAATTAGTTCTGACTTTACTCCTAATTTACTTCGATATTTATCGAGGGAGTCTTTCGGCCCCATCAACTTTGATTCGAATCAGAAATTAGTTTCAGTTACTTTTTACTTTTAATTATTCCCAACTTTACTCCGAAGATGCTGCTTAATAACAATTCTTGTCCTTTTCTTCTGATATTAGTTCAGATAAAAATAAAATCTAAGACTGCACGCTGAATTTAACCTGAATCAGGTTCGAAATTCAAGAGGGCTACTACAAGTAATAAATTTCGTCGGTACACGAATTTACTTGAAGAGAAGAAATATATCAATTCAGAATTAATTTTTAGCGGTATTCCTTATTTTTTTTTAGAAATCGAATTAAGACGTCACCATAAGGTTATTGGTATTCAAGATTATAACATTTTTACTTATTTTGTAAATACTTTGATGCCTTCGAAAATGTCCACACTTTCTATTTAATTTGATTTGTACCACTTAAGTAAGAGGCGTGTAGGCACAAAAAGTCATAAAGTCCATTTGAAAAACATTTAAAAGTCGGTTTATTTGCACATATTCATATATATGCAAATACATGTGTATGGCATAATAACAACAAACAAACAAAACATATTTACGAAACATTTACACAATCGAAAAAAGTAAGAAAAACATAAACTGTTGGTGGTTATTTTTCAACAATGACATTTAAATATGTTGCTGCTGCAAATACTTAAAAAAAGTGTTGTTTAAATATCAAGAGTTATTATCATTTGCAGTAACTAAATTTGCGTCATGTGATGACATGTAGCAAAATCCAACATTCTAGAAATTTAAAGCAATCTGGCCAAAAATTAATTCATCATCGATTTCTATTGCATGACATTTCAAATTAATTTCGATCAATGTTTGATTGTTTTTTTTTTTTTTCTAAATTATTGTCCGTGTGTTTATATACATTTGTACGTATGTATACACTTATTTAATGCGGCTGCAAAGTACATATATACACTGTAACCACAGCTAACATATACGTACGTACTCTGAATAATATTTGCATAAAATTTTATCTCTTTTAGCATCTTACAGTTTATGAGTAGCAACAATAACAAAAACAACAATAAAAACGTGTAATTGACTTAGGCCACATGTTAGATGCTAGAGATCTTGGTATACTAAGTTTGTTATTCCTTTTGCAACACTCACAAGACGTGGATGCTGACCCCACAAATCTTAATATATTCACAATCTGAATTGATCTGATCACGTCGTTTCATACACGAAACTAATATAGTGTAATGAAATTTTGTAGAACTTTAAGTACTTAAGATGTGAAGAAAATCATATAACAAAAAAAACAAAGGAATGTGTCAGAAAGGGAGAGAAGAAGAGGTATTTTTGGCTATAGACTAGATTGGATTAACTTTATATCTTGTCGTCAAGATCATGTGAAATCAATAAAATTAAAATTAATACATAATAAAAACGTTTCATTTATAATGAATCTGTATTGTACAAGTATACGAGTATTGTGCTACCGCAATACATTGTTAATATGGTTTCATTCATTCATTTATTATACCCATCATCATACATTGTTCATTGTTTTTGTTCAGACGTTTGAAAGTACCAGAAGTGGGCGAGCCACACCCCCAAAAGTGTATATATTCTTGATCAGCATCAATAGAAAAGTCGACTTAGCCGATCTGCCCGTCCTTGTGAATTTCTACACATTTTTATTGTCGCAAAAATTGAGATATCGCTCTGAAATTTCGTATATGTAATCTGAAAGATTTCCACGGTTTCCTATTGCAATTAGGTAAAATCAGTCCAAGGACACGTCCACAACGGCATTGTAAACTGTGTAACGAGGAGCTTTCAGCATTCTTACAGTTGAAAATTTTAAGATCGAGTATCCTACTCATAATAAGCAAAATCAGTCTATAACACTAAAAAGTTAAAGGTGCTGAAATAGGCTATATATTTCGATTTCATTATAGTATTAATAAGAAAATCGGAAGATTTCAAAAAAAAAAAACAAAATTTCTAATTCTAACATTCTAACGGTATATGAATAATAGAAATTGAATCAACCGTTCGGAAGATATATTAAAACAAGTGAGAAAGCTAAATTTGGCTTAGGCCAAATCTTAAATACCGTATACATCCACAGCGGTGGGCGTGGCACATATATAAATATATAAAAATTTGTATATTGCGGGCGTGTCTGTATATAATACAATATGTACACCAAATTTCAATATCATAGATGTATTTTTGTGGTAGATATATAGATTTTTGTTGATTGTGGGCGTTGCTCTCGACTGATTTTGCCCATTTTAAATAGATTTAGCGTGCAAAATTAAGAGTGCTTGTACAAAATTTTAGTTCTATATCTCAAAAGTTGCGCCTGTGAAGATGCCAACAACAGATGGGACACGGCATTATTGAAACATTATTACTATTTGGAAGAGCTTAATAACGATGGGTACCCTAGATTTGGCATTCGCCTTATATAGCCCCGTGTTACTTGTCTTTCATTTGCTGTTCAATTCATTTGCAATTTAAATTTATAAGATTTCACAAAAATTTCCAATGCAACGAAATGAATAACTTAAGGAAAATACAAGTACATTGAAATTCACTTAGTGAAAGGAGATTAGCAATACCCTACCTGTTTGTTTTCATACAAATTTAAATATTTATTAAATTGAAATATTAAAAGTAATTGAAAACCTTTATATACATCAGCAACTTAAGGCGTACTTGGTCAAAAGGATGCCTACAAGTTAATCTAAAACAAGTTTATCAAATTCTTGAGCGATCTAAGCACACCCACAATACACCAAAAACTGAAAGAAACATTTCCAAGGGATCTTCGATGACACGTAAATTAAAAGCGATGACAGTTTTAAAAATGGCACGTACTGTTCTAACGACTCGCCCACAGTAAATCGAAAACTGAGAAAAAGTATTTTTGAAGTTTTTTCGATTAATCGTAAACTAAAATTAAAATTATCAGAAAATTTTACTTTATTTGTTCAAAAGTGGGGATGATGGGCCATTCACTAACAAATTAGGAATAAATAAATTTAATGAATTTTTGTTGATTGGAATTAGTAAAGACTTAGTTTGGTTAGGCCAAATCTTAAAAACACTCCACATCTACATACAAACGGTGGACGTGGCAGTAGTCAATTATGTATATAAAGTTTTTAATAAGCCTTTGAGCAAAAAAAATTTTAATCCAAAAAATTTGGCTTGGATGCAAAATGTGAGACCGATCTTGGTACACATACTGGTACTTGCAGTACTATTGACAAAGCTTGCCTTAACAACTAAATCTTTATGACTTGAATGCCAAAAGGATAGTTTTAAATATATGGACTGATACAGAACGATTAACCAAGTGACATTAATAATTTTTGGTGCGGGATATAACCTTGTGTGGAGTAGTGGCCGCGATGTCTGAATTCTAAAAAATACTATGAAACCTGTTGCAGCACAAATACTCACTCGCACGTTTTACAGATACTCATTTGAACCAAAGTCTTAGGACAAAAAATTTGACTTATGTACCAAAGTAAAAAATAAGTAAGCTCAAAAACATTTTTAATGTCAATATGTTCGTATGTAACACGTTTAAGTTGCGTTAATATATGTGTTATTTTCATTATTTTAAAATATTATTTTCATTTATAAAAATCGTCTTTTGGGGGGTCGGCAGTGTCCGCCGAACTTTTATGTTTCAAAAATATGTCTCATTGTGACGAAAGATTACCGATCCTTTTTATTATAGTAAAATTTCTATACTTCCTAAACAATGTTCATGCTTCCTGGTGAAAGTTTTACATTTGCACAATTTGTAGTATTTAAATAAAAGGAAGTAAGCAAGACATGTGTTTAAGTTAATTTCGAAACAAATGGAAAAAGCTAAAATTTTCTTAAGCCAAATCTTAAGTAGCTTCTATATGAAAAAATGCTTATCAATGCTGCTTCAAGTCGGATTCTAAAGCGCACAAAATTTTTTGTAAATAATAGGTGGTCCTGTTATCCCGCCCACTTTAGCACTAATTATTAATACAAAAAGTCTCCCATATTCCAACCTCTCAGCTCCATTTTGTGGCCGTTAGATAGATTTTTATTGATAGTAGGCATGGCTTTTAAGGAATTTCACCCATTTTAGGTAGGCACCAATGTACAGAGACTCAAAATGTTTTGTACAACTTACCAACATCAGACTCACATACGGCCGTATAGGGCTAAATCAATTCAGATTTGTTTTAATGCTGATGAGTATATATAAGTTGTGGGGTTTCTGATACTCCCATTTAATGTGAAAGGTTTAAAAAATAATGAGTCGAATTTTTGTAATTTACTTAAAAAGTCACTTGAAAAAGGGTTCAATTCAAGTTATCTGAGGATGTAGTGTACTGCACACAACACTAACCGTTATTTGTTCACCGCATACTTTTCTTGTAAAGATTTCGTTTTTTTGTACAAATTAAAATACTTTACAATATTTATCAACAAATCATTCACAATGAATCTACATACACAGCAGAGCCTGTCTATTTTTAGTCTCGCAACCTTGTAACACCTCTCAAGGGACTGGTATGCAATTACAAAGCTCTTGATCTGTTGATTATTTCCCATTTACTGTACATTTACATGCTTATGCGCTGCATTTTGATAATGGTAATAGGTAAAAAGTTATAAGCGTATAAATCACACCGAAGTATGGCTCTATCATAAGTGCATGCAGTCATTGTATGTTGATATTTTTCTTATTAATGAACCATCCCCACACCCATACCCATGCACATTGCTTCGCTATGAAGAGTATGTAAATGTATTCATGCATGTGTAAAAGTCGTGAGTTTGCTACCATAAATAAAATATGTATTGTTTGGCATCCTACGACATGAAGCATGTGCAAGGTCAAAAATGAACCGTACAAAGTTACAAAGTGGCTGTAATCGCGCCGGTGTGCTACCCGGTACAATTCAATCCAACACATATGGCACTGCTGATATTATTAACGCCAATGTAACTGCAACTGTTGCTGCATCAACTGGTAGCCGCCTGGTAGTTAGTTAAGATGATAATAATGATGATTATGATTATGATTATGATGATGATGATGACGGTGGTGGTGGCGCTGATGTTAATAGCATTGTTTCGTTTTCTTTTGTTGTTATTGACCATATATAAACCAGTGGTTAGTCAATGCATATGAGTGGATGGGATGCTATAGATTTATTTAGTTGCATTAATATTGTCATATCATTATTGCTATATCATTGTGTTAACTGGCATCTTCTGTCGGTTTGTTTGTAGGATAATATCCACATTGCGTAAACGATTTCATTAATCATTATTATTTGTTTTATTACTCGTATACGTACTAAAATGAAAATGGTTCAGAAACTATATGAAAAACATGAGCCACTAAAAAGGAAATATTTTTTTGATGCCAAGGATTTGAGAACTGTTTTTAATTATATTTGGGGCGCTGAATCTATATATGCATTACCTTTTTACACCCTCACTTAATCGATTATTGATTAGCATTAAAATTTGAATTGATCTAGACCACGTGCCTGCCTGTTGTTGGCACCTTAAATCTGTTAGTTGAAACTTGTTAAACACATTTTGTAATTCTCCATCCATCGATGCCGATATGGGGGTCCACAATTTACAAAAAGCTTATTTGTCGTAGAATTCGACTTCCAAGTGGTTACATGAAACCTTCAGTATTGGAGAACGTAATCATGTGCCCATTAGTTATTTTACTTATTCTGCATCAGCTTTAGTTTGCGTGCTACGAACGTTTCAAAATTAATTTTTAGCCATAGATACACTCCACGAGGTAGGGTATCTCAATGATATTTTAACTCTAACTTTATTTGTGTAGCCGTATCCGTTCAATTGGGGGTGTGCATCAAATCTCTATTTCAAAGTTCAGTATCTCAACTTTTACTTTTGCTATCGTCAATTTCACTTATTATAAATGTATTGTTAAACACATTCACACTAAACAATGTCACAAACGCTTATAATAGAGTATTTTATATGTAAAATAGACAATGAGACTACAAGAGAGATAAGGTTATCCAAAATTTGATTTATCCTAAATAAGTGCCACTTTCTCCCAAGTTGTAAATTTTCCTACTTTGAACATTTTTTTTAAATTTCGTTTTCATTTATCGTGCATATAAATGGTTTCGCTCAAGAGTTTTACTCTACACAGCTATTTTGTGCGATTAACGTTTTATGAAGTGGATTTAAGAGGACCAATTATATTAATACAATAATGTCTTGTTGTTGTAACAACATAATTAATGATTAAAATAAACAGTGGTTGTGATGACAGATCATTAAAAACAACATCATTGAAATGTTAACAACTTTCTTGACACTTCCCTTCAATTTTATTCTCTATTGTATGCAACACATTCAGCAGGTACAGCAGCGTAATAATTTTGATTTTGAAATAGGGCAAGATCGGTCAAGCGACATGCCAACAATGCAACAAAAGCTGAAAGAGGAGCCATTTTCGCTATTACTTATAAAGTACATAAGATATGTTGACACATATACTCTTCGAAAAGCTTTGGTGCATCGTTCGGCCTCAGCCAAATTTAGTTTTTTTTTACTTTTATTTTAAATCTGTCGAAGAAAAAGTTGTTTATATTTTCCAGGCATTTACGCAAGATCTGCATTATTCGTGAATTTATTTGAGGGTAAAAAGTGAAACATTTACATTTTTTTTGTGTGCAATACAAAAGCTTATTGCACATGTCGCGTTTTCAGTCAGTCAGTCAGATTACAGCATAATAAGTTTGCAATGATATCAAAACGGTTCGAGACAAAAGTGTTACCACATCATACCCATTATTGTATAATGGATTATAATAGCTAATCATAACTTAAAAATTGGAAAACTATTCAAATTGCAGGACAAACGAATTGTTATATTTATCATTTATTGCTACAATGAAAAGATTTCTTCTACAATAGTTGCGATATTGAGATATCAAGAAACTAGTGAATAATAATCACTGTAGCCACACTTTAGTCTTAGACTGTTTATATTCATTTTTAATAAGAGTAGAGTGCAAGAAACCGCAAAAGATAATAACCAGACTGACCAGCTTTTGCTTTTACTTGAACGCTGAAAAAAAAGAAGCCAGCCCCGCTAAATTTATGCCGTTTTCCAAAACTGACGACAAACTTGCTAATACGTACATTTAGTTACTATTGCATGATAATGATTTTAAATATTAATTTTATTTTATACATAAATACTTATTCGTTTAGGGAACTTCGAACGAGCATATTTCATTCATTGCCATTTAAAGCTACAACATCTCTTTTATTCAATTGTGAAATAAAGAAACAAGTAAGGAACTTTGCATTTGTCATAGGCCAAATTTAGGATATCCACCACCTTCAGACATAAAAATAAAACTTAAACACGTCATCTAGAATCTTTAGAATTCTAAAAACCTAATCTAAACAAGTAAGAAAACTAAAATATATAAAATCTTAAATGCTCTCTACATCTACTCACAAATGGTGGACGTGGCAGGCAGATTAGACCCTCCAGTACTGTATGTATTACGCATCAGCTTAAAAGTCAAGTTGAATGTGGTTTTTTGTAAATTATGGGTGCGTCTGTTATCCGATTGGTATCGATAGAGGGGATAATTATGGATCTACATTCCAAATTTTAAGTTCACAGGTAAATTTTTGACCATTATGGGCGTGGCTCTTGACCGATTTTGTCCATTTTAAATATCTAACTGCGTGTGTGTGCAAAATAACTTAAAATTCGACTCAATGTTTTAAAATAATGCCAACAATAGGCAGGCACACGGACTTACATGTCTCGACTCAGTACTTGTAGGGTTTCTGACACCTCGTTCTGGGCAAATGGAATGACAAATTTTATTTAATATACCGCCCATTTTATATGGAGGATATAAAAAAACATCTTAAACTAGGGCAAAGCTGTTTTTTGAAAAAATTGGCATGGATTTTAATTAATTGTGCCCACTGTAAATAAAAATCTAGCAACTCTTAGCTTATGGCCTCAATTCACGTGATCGTGAGCATTTCATCTCACCTATACGAACGAACGCGGCTACAATTCAAACTTTAAATGCTGATCAAAAACTCCTTAATGACATTAGGACAGATAGATATTTGCACAAGTTTTAATATAGCAAATATTCCAACCATATTCTTCGGTACATACATATGTATGTACACAAACTAATTAAAACAAACTTTTAAACGAAAATTAATCATATGGTAAATAAGTTGAATTGTCAAATAAAAAACTCGTATCCTCTACAATCGCACACACAAGCTATTAATAGTTTATGCACAATCTTTATATTATTAATAAATCGGAGAAGAGCTTAAAGGGATCAGTGACGATAAATGAAAGTTTCTCTCCCTATAATAATATTTTGTTTTTGAATAATGCGGAAGGCTTTGCAAATGATTAATTTTAATATCGTGTATGTACTACAGAAAAACTTCTAGATGGACTGAAAATTATTACAAAATTGCAAAATTTCATTATTATTCTGGTATTATGAATGTCTTTGAGAAATTTGTTTATGTACACTTAGAAATGTTATAAATAGTTTTCCAATAAGGACATGACAATTTTGTAATGTAAATAAAACACAGAATAATAAAGATGATGGGCTGAGATTTATTCCATGTTATGTTACATTTGACATGACACAGGAGCGAACTTCAATAACGTGGCAATCATTTGTTTCGTTGTTAAAATATAGTCCAATCACACCTCCGGCGTTAAATCTCCACCGTATCAATTCATTTGTTGTAGTAGTAATGGAGTCTCCTGAAGCTTAATAAAGCACTCTTTGCTTATTGACCAAACTGTGCTTCACCGCTGAAGATGAATTTCAAACTCTAGCCACTTCACATGAACAAGAGGCTTCAGTTCTTGTGTTAATGTGGTTTGAGATATTTGGAATTCCTGTGAACGGCGTGGTGTGGCCAAATTTGACTCAATATTTTCGATACTTCGACCGATGTATTGTTTCACTGACGCAGGAATATACAATGGTGATTTTTTTTTACTTAAATTTATCCACGGCACACACAGCCTGTCTGGTGCGACGATTATTATGAAGTTAGAGTTAAGGCTCTTAAAGTTGCCACCAACACAACTGTGGTTTGTGAACTTCGCCATGATAAAAATGTTTAATTAATTGATTAATCAGGTACCTGGCACGGTCACATTTTGTTTATAACAGGGAAGGATACTTTAGAGTTGGCCTAAACCAAATTCCGGTTCTTTATTTGTTTCTTTTTTATATTGGTTGGTAAACATTGATAAATTATTTTGAATTTATTTATTACAGTTGCAATTACTCAACCAATGTGAGATAATATGAAACAGGAAACATCTCGATTCGCATTTCTATCATTCAATAGTTTCAAAACAAACGTTGAAAGAGCACAAGAAAAGAAATTATAATTCATAGTTCTTCTTTAAAAATGATTTGGAGTTGGAGAATAGGCTTTAATTTGTTAAGCTTAATATTAAGTATTAGCGTACATTACGCTCAACCATACTCAGATGTTGCCAACGTTGAAGAATTCATACAAAATGGCAATGAGAACAATTCCAGTAGAGAAATTATAAATGATTATTATTATAATGCAAATGAAGAGACTAAAGAAAGTCACAACACTTTACAACAACACACACCGCACCTTTCAGCGGCTAATATAAGTGATAACCAGATAATAATTGATATGAGGCAACCAAAAGAAATTAGCATTTATATGAGAGATTTAGAAACCACCACCACACACTCAACAGCAGGCATAGGCGAAGCATTAGATAAAGAAAAAGCTGAAGATGAATTGGATGATGATAATAAGCACATGGTGAGAGAGAATACAGCATACATTACAACGCAAACAAGTATACCCGAATATGTGGGAAAAGGCGCATACAAAGTAACCAACGATCAACAAATGATTCCTACTGACAGGCAAGAGGAGATGAACAACTCATCGCATAATTCCTTAAATTATGATTATGAGCAAAAAAAACATTTAAGCCTGCGTGATAAATTTGCTGCCATTGCCGAAGAAATTGTACCATTAGCTTTGAGATTGTTTTCAACACAAGATGAGGCAAAGGAAGCAAACAGAAATAACGAGAGTGGCGAGACTACTGCTATGGTAGAATTAAGTGATGAAACAATTCAACAAGAGCCAACCGAAAGCAACAATAAATTAAATCTACCCGTGGCTATGTCGCAACATAACTTACCATCGTCCAAACACGACGTTACCTCACGGCATACGCAGCAATTTATTTCACAAAACCATTCTCAAGATTATGATGAATACTATGATTATGAGAATAATGAACAATTTTCACCTAATTATAAACTGTCGGTCGAAGACGCGAAAGGCCGCAGCAGTAACGTAGCGAAATCGATCAATCAACAACGACCACTGCAACAATTAGAACAGAAACAGCATCAACAACCAGACAACATGTTCACACATGCTCCCTGGACAACTTTATCTCCGAAAATTGCTACTAAAGAAGATGTGTTTTTTGATAGTACGGCCGTCTTAACACCATCAGCTTTATCAGCTATTACAACAACTACTACCGCGGCTGCCACACAACATGCCATGAGTGATAAAAGATCTAAACATATACCCATCACTAGTTCGAATAACAGAGGACAGCATTCGAGTACCTCTGCAATAACAACAACAACGACAACAACCACCACTATAACGACTAATAAAAATAATGATAGTTTAGGACGCAGCAATAACAACAACAGCAACAGTAACAGACGTCGTCTCTTAGCGCACGAACAATTACGGAATTACATCGAAGACGCTTATATACGTATGCCGGTAGCGGTTATTGTAGATCCATCGGCTCACTCATTGGAGAAAACGAAAATGTTATGGAACGACGCTTTGCTCAACAATATCAACATTAAAATAATTTTAGTTGCTTTGAATGGCTCAGGTGAGAACATCACAGATTCGACTCAAACCGAAACCAATTAATACTTTTCTTTCTTTCTATGCAATCAATACATGTTTCTATACATACTCGTATATTCACAATTTTTTCAGGCATTCCAGCTGCTTTCAGCTTCAATAATGTTCGACAATTTTTAATGGGTTTAAATAGCATTAAAGAACGACCCGGCAATGGTGATGCCTTTCTTGGTATTTTGCACGCTTCCGAATTAGTACCCTATGACAGTGCAATATTTATATCAACTGGCGCTTTGCCAATTCATACCGATTCGGTGCATGATGCCGCCATCACCTTATTAAAAAAGCGAATAAGGGTTAGTTGAAAAGTTATATTTGAAAAGGTTTCATTTCACAGGAAATATATGTAGCAAAATTCTATTCTTTAGGTCTATCTGCTGTGGTATGGTGAGAGATCATTAAGTGAAAATGAAACGCATGAATCGGTTGGCGGTATTTTAGGTGAGGTGGCCTTACGTTCGGGCGGTGAAATACTGCATATAATGAATAGCGATAAAATACAAGAAGCCGAAGGTGCCAGCACGGTAAATCTCAAATAAAAGTTAATAAACATAAAATATAATTTTGTTAACGTAATTGTTTCAATTGTTTTGAGCAGCTTACCATAGTGGCGGAGGCTTTTCGTGGCGCTCAAGAAATTGACATACCCGTAGATACTACCCTCTCCAGTTTACATGTCAAAATCGACAAACATATGAAAACAGCGACCATGGATACAGCCAATGGTGGTTAGTTGTTACTTCACAACCAAAATATGCGATATTTTGCCTCAGATATGCACACAAATTTGAATACACACTACTAACACAGTACAATAACTTCTAAAAAAATGATGGGTGAAAATAGCAAGCAAAAATTCGATGGCTGATCAAGCGCGACTGCTATATATTCCATAAACATAAAGATTTCCGGTTTTAATGAGAAACTTTTTTTTTTTAATATCGCTTGAGGATAGTTTCCACAATCTGTCCAGGGTTCAATAGTTCACATTTAATACAAACATAGAAGTTCATGTTAACTAAATGAAAATGTTAAGCCCGAACAGTTAATACCAATTTTGAGTCATGGCCATGGCCATAAAAACGTCACTTCTAAAATATATTTTTAGAGAGAGAGAGAGAGAGAGAGAGAGGTTCCGATCCGAATAAATGTAATCTAATGATGTAAACTAATTTTTCCGTACAATTAATCAATACGGAGGAGAAGGTTTATGGGAAGAGATCCTAAAAAGAAGCCAATCATATCCGAATCCGACACTGTCTATTATTAGCCCTTCTTCACCAATTTCTTCTCCAAAATATGAAAACATGCGTAAAGAAGAGTCTTCAAAATGGTCCGAGTTAGCCTATTTTCAATGGACATTGTCTGAGGGCCAAAATATGTCGATGAACCAATTATTTTTAAATATTATCAATATTATGGCCTCTGCCCTGCACACTTACAGAAGCAGACAACGAATGGGCGGAGAGATTTACAATCTGATTAAGAGCGTGAATGGATCGAAATCATGAATATCCTTTGGGAGTTACAAACTTATGGGAAGTGTGCGGTTTAAAAATGTTTCAAGTTATTAAATAAAGAATTATTTTAAATAATCATTTTGTGTGGGGAGAGATTTTAAGGTTCTTACATGGGTCCCGTTCCGTGTTCTAAATTTCTCCAAAATATCTCAAAATTCATTATCTTACAAAATTACAACAAACATACAGACAGAAAACTATTCCGATTCAATTGTTGGCCGGAAAAAAGTTTCAACTAATTACAAACAAATTGCTTATTAACGTTAAAATTTTTCATATGGGGCTTATGTTAAAAATTGTCTTGTATTAGTCAATTTTAAATCACTCTAAATCTATATGTATTAGCAAGGTGTTGGCATCTAAGTGTATGTCCACAAAATGGTATTTGTAACACTTTATACGATTTTATGTTGTTTTTGTGTGCCTGTCTTTAAAAGCGTTTTGTAAATATACCGTTTTTACTCATATGTGTATGTATTCTAATTGTTAAAATGTATTTTACTTTTTACTCGTTTGTAGTACAAATAATAATCGTATTCAATATTTGAGTTTATCTATAATTATTAAGTTGTAGGATGATTTTTTTTATTTAGTTATGTTATGAGATATTTAAATTCAATAAATTATGCTAAATTGCTTATTATGCTGTCTCGCACAATTTGATCCAATTTAACCATTTATTAATTTATTCACTTGCAAAAGTGGTGTCATCACATTTAACATATTTTAGGCACACACACACACAGCTAAGCAATAGCACCATGCAATTAATTCTTAATAATGTACTTTGAATTTGAACCGTTTATAAACAGAGGTAAGTGGAAATTTTTTAATAGAATTTTTATAATAATTAGCATGGAACTGCAAGCAAAATAAATACAATGATAATACCGCACACCACTTGGCTTCACAAATTATGCTACAATTAGTTTAGTTGTGTCAGGCTTTATAAGTCTCTTTGTGAAATATCAAGGCAAGGGTTCTAAAAATGGTCCGATTGGGTTCAAATTTGGCACAGCCAATTGTTAAGCTAATTAACTATTCTTCACCAAATTTCGCCAAAGAATATTACGACTTGCAATTTTTTGCCATATAGAGACCTCCATTTTAATAAAATCTTATATGGGGATGGGTTTTAAAAATTGTCCGAATCGGTCCATTTGAAAGAGAGTTTCTTTTTGAGCCAAAACATGTCCTTGTTTCAAATTTCATCAAAATATATTTAAAAAATGCGACCAAGAGCGTTCACACAAATTAACATGGACAGACGGATATAATTAAGTCGTTTCAGTTTTTGATTCTGAATCGATCCATTTGCGGTTTCGGAGTTACAATACTTAATATACCTTAATATACCCTTTGCCACAAATGGTGCAGGGTATAATCATTTCCAAGCAGTAATGAATATTATATATATATATTTCATATACTTTAGTGATGTATAAGGCTACGTGGTATGATTTCTTTTCTTTCTAATTTAAATAATTAAAATATGTATTTTATTAATTCAAATATTTATATATTTTTATATAATTGATTTTGTTTGTGGCCTCCGAGAGTCTGAAAAGTATATACATTCTTAATCAACACTAAAATTTGAGTTGGTCTAGACATCTCCGTGCATCTGTCGTTGAAAAGTTTATGATAACAAAATCCGAGTTACAAACCAAACACTGTAATATTAATGAAAATTCGATTTTTTTAAATGCGTGTTTTTTGTGCTATTTGCTCTATAGTGTCGGTTATGTAAGTTTCAATATAAGAAATAAAAGGACAATTCTCTAAAACGAATACTCTACAACTTAAATAAATTGAAAAAGGAATATTTCTGAATGGTATTTATAATTAATATTATTTATACTCACTGTTAAACTTCTCAGAAACAAGTAGAAAAACCTTTGCAATAAACCAATAATTACTATATTAATATATAATATAATTTATGCAAAGCCCTCTGAAAAGTTGTTTGTAACAACAACATGAATTCCAATTGAACTGTGTATTAGTTTACAACAATAAATATATCTTGGATAGAGTCGGTGAATGCTGTTAAGAAAAAAACGCTGCACTTAATCATATTTTTATATTTTTCTCTTATTTTTTACATTTTCTTTAAATTAACCAATTCTTGCTTTGTCAGCTTTAATGCACTGCGGTTGTTTACCCTTGTGTAGTTCTTGCTTAATTAATAAACTTGACTCATCACAAAAATAAATTTATTTTGATTTTTCCGCAAGTAATGAGCTCAATTTTCTGTTGTTATTTTTATTAATATAGTTATAAGGATCATTCACCATAAAGCACAAACACACCATTCACAATTAGCAAAATGTTTTATAATGTTACCAAATGTAAACAAAATTTTGCATTTCAATACTTTTCAGAAATAAATCTAAAAAAATACGTTATATTTAAAAATCTGAATACCTTAACTCGCAACGACAATGATACACGGTTATATGCGTATGTTCCAATACCGCCTAACCTATATAAACCTACTACGTACAAATTGAAAACTGTTCCGTTTGAAGTGGATACCGAATATACAGTTTTTATAAGAGCCGAACGTAGAGCGGACATATATTTACGTAAGTTGCGTGTTCATTCTAGACACTCATAAAAGAAACTAATTTCAAATACTTTAAACATTTCACAGAAGCATACTCTTTACTTATGCTAGATAAGGCTTACCTTTAACATTTAATACATATTATAATGATAACATATTCACCCTAGAAAGCCAACTTGTGTGTGTGTACGTATTACATTACGTACATATTTCAACTGATAAAGCGTACTTATACTCCACAATTAAAATATTTTAATGGCTGAAAAAGAATACATGCGTCGTCGCATTGTACCGTTTCTGCAACGTACCGTACATCCGAAACAATTCACAATTCAAATATATGTTCTAGAGTTTTTCTCAACATGCAGGGCATGCAATGCGAAGTATTTGTTATAAAAAATAATATAGAGGGTAGATTATAAAGAGGACGTTACGCTAGATTTGAATCTGGCCACACTAAGCGTAGCAGGAAAGACTTCTGCAAAAAGAATTTTCTTAGCGATTCAGTCATATATGTGAATGTTGGCCATTGCGTCGTAAACGTGTGTATGAGGCACGCATTCCGTTACAGCCATTTTATTATTAATTGCAAACACATTTCTTTATAATTCCATGTCTCTCTCTCTCCCTCTCTATCATTCTCACAATGTTACAGACGATGTAATCAAACTTTTAGAAGCTGACATATTCACGCGAGGATATTCCCATTATGAAAACTTTAAGCGAAAAAATTTACCAACAATGCTCAATTCAGCTAAAACTCACGATAATATCAGATTTCCTGAAGATCCAGAATATAAACCAAAGGCGGACGTGGAAACTTTTTCAACTAAGGAAATACAAGGACCAACAGAAGTTCCTAAAAATTCGATAGTATTGAATAGTGAGCAAAAATCGAAAAACATCCTACAAAATTTAAATACCAAAATTGAAATAGGCTGGCAGTCAGAGTTGTTCATAAAACCAGGAATTTTGGGCAGGTTGTATTTTGACATTACCAATACAGGTTTGGAGAATCTTTTTTACAATATTCGAGTAATAGACGATAAAAGGTTTCTAAACAGCTTGACACCCCAAAGGTAAAGACTTAAATTTATACTGTAATTATATTATATTATAGTCTCCACATGAAATGCGATGGGTATACTAAGATTGATTCTGCAGGCAACCAACAGAGTTAGATTAATAATTAGCACAAAAATATGAACGGATTTAACGTTATTGAAGCGCTCTAAAATAGTTAAACTGCTTGCTGAAGTTCGCCACAAACATTAATTTAAGTCAGCAGGAAAATATGCAAAATAAGTTGACAGCCACGTCCACAATTGACGAAATTCTCCTAATCACAAAAATAAAGCTATGAATGTAGTATATACGTTAGTATTTATTTTGTCCGTCTATGTGTTGAAAATGGGTGGTATCGAATAAAAGACATGACAATAACATCGCACATCATTTGCAAAAGTGAACTCTAAGCAGTTTTCGACACTTAAGTTGCATCATCATATAACCCGATGTCTACTAAACATGTGAAGGGTATCTTTGATTTGGCCTAAGCCAAATATAGCTTGTTTTAATTGTTTTTAATACAATGTAACAAAAATTCTGAAGCTTGTTTTTACGCGGCGGTCAAATGGCAAGAATACTTCTAACAGTATTACCACCGATTGGCACTGAGGATGGTACTACAGATCATATAACACTTAACGCTTATGCAGGTGCAGGCAAAACCACTAATCTGTCAGTCAATCTGAGAGTCATGCACTCTGGAATATTAGAGGTAAATGTGACATATATCTAATCTTTTATATCATTCAACTTTACACATTTTATTCTTTTGTACGCAAGGATATCACACCACCCACAGTTTCTTGGAAATTTGGCAGTAATTGCAACACCGTTTCAACCAGTTCAAATGTATGTTCTGATCATTTATGGAATGTAGAGATAACCGCTCAAGATTCAGAGTCAGGTGTTATACGTTTACGGACTACCCCAGACACTGGTTTAATTTATACTTCCACGTTTACGGTAGCCTCAACTGAACCCATAAAAGCAACTTACATAGCATCTTGCTGTGAACCCAAAATTGTATTGGTAGCCTATGATGCGGCTGGCAATAAACGCTCATTTATCATTGATGCTCGCGAGGATTTGTTAAATGAAGCATCTATAGCGGCTATAACTTTAGGTGTTCTTCTGTTTGTCTTACTAATCGTAATAATAATAGCTGGTATAGTGTGGTGTTGCCGCAAACGTAAAACCGTTACGGTGGACTTTTTATCATACAGTTCCCCTCGAGCCAGAAACAGAGATTGATTTAAATTCTTTACGTACTTGTTAATAATTCTTATATTTTGTAAATAAAACCGTTCATTATATTTATACAAAGTCATAACTAATTTTAAGTAGTAAAAAAAAGAGACCTACCTCGACCTATTACAAGTTGTTGGGTTAGGAGTGGTGATGGTGTATGTACAATTGGTGGTGCAGCCGGTAATAGCAGTGGTTTGTTAGGGAAATCATCGAATGTTATACCCGTCACCGATGCACTTAATAAAGGATTCACAATTGGCACTGCGCCTGGACGCCGAATTTTTGTCGACTCCGTCATTTAAAGGGTATTTTTAAATCACAATTAAATATTTCCACCTATTTATATATATGTTTTTTATAATGTTATTCACATATAGTTCTTTAAAAACGCGACAAATTACGCACAAAACATATCATAAAAAATGTTCAGAAAGATGTTTTACACATCAGCAAAAACTAAACAAATGTTCGCCATATGTTAGCATAGACAGACAAAGTTGCCATATGGCTTGTAATATGCTTACTTGTCTATTGTGAATCGTCTTTAGTGATAGTAGCAGCTGACTTTGAGCTAACAAAAATGAAGTACACCTTCGACTTGATTGTGGGCGTTCGTTTAAAAAATGCTTTTATTTTTCCCCACCCACATTGTAGAATTAAAAAATATATATTACTCTAGGAATTTAATTTTGATTTAGAATCAAGCAAAAACTCATCCAAATAACTCACAAGAACCTCTTTATTAAGTGGGTATATCCAGCTGGTACGAAAGTCGGCTGTGGCCATATTGGAGTTGTTGAATTTACATATAAATGATGTAACAGTGACTTGTAGTTCTAGTTACGATTCATACAGCTTTGCGTTTGATATGTGTAAATGGCAGATGAATAAAACATTTTATAACACTTTTTAAGCGTGCCGCAGAGACTCAATGTAAGTGTCCCTGCTTGGGCGCCAAATGTAACGATTCTTCCTGTTGCTGGGGTGGAAGCCGTCGGTTTCCAGAGTATCGAGACATTAAATTTCTTTGAGCAAGCTTTATTTTTTTATTTGCACATATCAATATCATTATTTTATTTACACATATACTTTCCTATTACTATTCCATAAGTCTTTGTGGCCTGTCTGGCTTGTTACTTGGTCTCAACTCGACTAACTCCTTGTGTAATCTATCCTTCTTATATATAGAAAAAAAAAAAGAAAAGCGACGACCTACATAACTACAAAAAAGCAGAGCCTACTACTGCTCTAATAATTATTCTTATATTTATAAAAAAAATGTTAAAAGCGACAACCCACATAACTACAGAATTCAGAGCCTACTCCTATTAATAATAATTATTTTTTTATATATACAAAGTTAAAAAATAATATATGTGATGGGAAAGACTTTTTCTTCTCACTTTTCATCCACTCCACATCATAACATCCACGTTTTGTACCTATACTTATATTGTAACGTAAGCTGGGTTTCAAATTTGCGGATGGTATTGGCTATAGTGGCTTCGGTAGGTCGACCATGCACACCATAAGTTGCTCTAAAAACATGAAAAACATTTCTCACAGAACGGTGAATTTCGTAATACAGCTGAACAATTTGGAAACGTTGTAGCGGTGTAGGTCTTTCCAAGATGATTTTTCAAACAATACTGAATAAAAATTACATTACAGTTTGACAGGAGTCGCGCGCGATCTGTAAAAAAAAAAAGCCTATTGAAAATCAAACCTCATAATGAATCACCCTTTATAAGGGTAAATGTACCTAATGCCCACTCCAAAAAAGAAAAATAATTACATACGATACATTGCTAATAATAACTATTAAGATTTAAGATATCCAATCAATCAAAAATTCATGAACTGATAAGCGCATCTCCAAAAAAAAAATTATGCGAACATTTACCAATTATGTGATCTATATTTATTATCCAGTGGCGCGGGGGATCCTCTAACGGTCGCTTACACCTTCGACGGACCTTCCATCATTGGGGGCGCAACTCTTCCTTTAACTAATTAGAAGAGAATCACTAATGGCTTTAAAGCTTCTTGGATGCGCCAGAATAAAAGAATTGGCTTCCTGGGCTCGTTTTGTCAAGGGGCGTATTTTATGTTGATAGGTCCTTCCACCTTGTTAATAACTTAGGTTGGCACGGTTTGACGTGATATAACGTAGCGTGGAAGTTTAATTTAATCACAATTCTGCATAATTTTACGTTGAGTAGTGATGTTAAAAATTATAGATGGGTCCATAATAAAGCGGAATGTTTTTCCACCACCGTTTAAAAAATGTGGTGATTGATGCTATCGAACAACCACGCGATGCAACGTACGAATTACTTTTTTTTGCTTTTTTTCTTAGTTTTTTAGCATAGCGCGGCTTTCATGAAATCGCACACACAAAAGGAAGAAATAAGTCCCCCGGAAATTTTCATATTATTTTTTCTTCTTTCATTTTTCGTGTTGTTATTTGAAGTTAGCCGCTAGGTATAACAACCTGCAACAAATTTAGAAATCCAAATTAAAATTTGATTAGTGTTTAACAACTGTATTTATTACATCAAATTCGTGTTACTAATGAAATGATTTTTTATGTTTTATAACCGTTACGGTTTGATCACATTTGATTAGAAATGAACAAATTTTTAGTAACAAGGGGTTATTTTTGATTCAAAAAAAATTTAGCAGCAATATTATAATAACAATATTTATTTTAAAAAAATGAATTTAAGACATAAAAACTGATTTAATTATGTAAAATTAAAAGAAAATTCTCCTTAAAACGTTAGTTTTTTTAGTGCCCATTTACCACATCTGTAATTTATAAGTGCGCAAAATAACATCGCTAAAATAAAAATGAGTTTCTCACCTTTTCAAATTTTTTTCAATAATCCTTTTTTAATTCGAATACTCAGCTGATTTCTAACAGCTGAGAACATCACACTAGGATTTTGTCTGCCTCAATCGCAGCGCTATTCGTTTAGATCGGAAAGAAAAAGAATAAAAAATTTAATATAATACAATAAAACAAATAAATATTATAAATAATTTTTTTATTGTAACCAATATTAATAATGGCAGAATTTATAGAAGAATATCGTGAACGGCTCCTGCCCGAATACGAACAAATGAAATCTTTGGGGATATGTCCGGATGAACAGATTCGAGATGTAATGAGTAAACGTGAAAGCTTAATGAAAAAAATATTTCAGGGTCAAAGGACGGTTTCTGATTATACAAAATGTATTCAATGTGAATTATTAATACATGTGTGGATCACAGAGAAGGAAAAATCCCAGGGACAAAATTTGGCCAGTTTAAAGCAGTCAATAGCGACGCGCGTAGTAAATCTGTACCGGGAAGCTTTAAGAAAATTTCCGAATGAGGTACCATTTTGGGAGAATTTTATTTTATTTTCCAAGAAGTCATTACCCAATGAGGTTGCCGGCATTTATGAAAAAATGTTATCTGTAAGTCATCCATATAAATATTTAGATTATTTGTTAAAAAATATTCTCTTGCTAGTATCATGGTGACAAAATCAAAGTGTGGTGTGATGCAGGCATTTGGGCGTATGAACACTCCGGCAGTATGCAAAAAGTCAACGAAATATTCTTTCGAGCCCTGCAGAGGCATGCCAATTCAGAAACTCTTAACATTATATTCTTCCAAATACTTTTGAAAGAAGCATCAAAAATGCTTAGTGTCACTGAGCGTAAAATTGGTTTAGAAAGAGCTACTTTGGTTTACCGTAACAGCAAAGTAAACATTTCAAATGTTGCATTTTATTTAAAATTATTAAAGTGCTGTGAAGAAGAGGATCAGTTTGTCAATATGACGGCTAGTCTGCAAAAGGAAATTGTTGAAGATTTGATGGAAAATTTTCCACGTGAGGAAATGTTATGGGACGCTTTGGCCCAAAGGGAGTTGCAAGGCTTAAGTACTATAGATTTAAAGGCTATTGTTAGCGAAAAATTGAAAGATGATAAAAAGATGGTCGAGTCTTTCAACAATGATGTGGATGTTGAAAAAGCTAACGAAAAGGACGTTAAGGATAATTTGAATTTCAAAGAACAATCTATTTGGCAGAAACGCACCCTTAAGCGGCGCATTGAATTATGTCTTCACGTGTATCAAACGGCATTACGTAGTGTGCCAACCACCGCTATGTGCTCAACTTTTATTAATGCTATGTTAAAACTCAATCAAGACTTAACCACCCAACAAATGTTAAAACGTAAATGCTTGGCAATAGCATTTAAAGAGGGCCATGAATCAAAGTTAATGACAGAGGAACACTACTATGCTTGTATAAAAATGCTGCTTAAGCATCCCAATGGCTCTGAAAGTAGTCAGAAAATGTTGACAGAAGCAACGCATTTGAAAAAATCTTTACGCTACTACGAAATGTGGATGACCACCCACATAGTTGAAAACAATGACGTAAAACTGATGGAAGTATTTAATAAAGCCAAAAATGATCTACCAGCAGCTGAGTGCGTTCCCTTATGGACTATGGTCATTAACTTTCACAAAACGCGTCCGGATGTGAATCGGCAAAAGTTTTTGCAATTAATCAAAGATGCCGCCATGCAATTGAGTTTAGAATTTGCTCCCTTCAGGGCTGAATACTTGGAATATTATTCAACAAATACTACCTTGGAGAAAACGAGACAGGTATACGATGAATTGAGTCGTATGCCGCCGCCCTGCTTGGAGTTGCATAAAAAAATGGCCGATATTGAGAGCAAGGCTCTAGCAGTGGTAAGGCATTCCTTATAAATTTTATAACAATATAAAAAGTATTTTTTTTGCAAAATCTTAGTTCCGTGCTAACAAAACGCGTTGGCGTCAATGTTACGAAAATGCTGTGCACTATTTTGGAAAAACTAATACCCAAGTGTGGATTGATTATATTCAGTTTGAAAGGCGCCATGGAGATCCTAAAAATACGACATTAATTTACCAACGCGCCATAAATAGTTTAGCGTTTAATATAGTAGACAGTTTTATTGCCGAATTCACTCTATTAAAAACTATATAAACTTCCATTCTATCAATGAGTATAGATATGAATAAAAGAAAAAAAAACCGGTATGCTTTCTTACACATTCTATGACGCTTTGAGGGCACTGGAGGGTACGATTTTGGCTACTTTACGTGGTTCCTTCACCAGTGTGTTTGGACATTGCATTTCAGTCCAACTAACAGGCACCATATGTGCACCTTGAGAACCACTGTCACTGCACACGGCAATTACAACACCTAGTTCATTTTCAGCTGTGCTTAACTGGTAACAAGATAACTCCGTCTGAGGTAACTGTAACATTATTTATATATATATATTTATATATATAGATATATATACATGCAAATATCATGAAAGTACCACTCTGGCTAATATAACATCGCCTGGTCGAAAGCATTTATACATTTCCACTCGATCCTTTTCCGTCGCACGTACATCTTCCTTTCTAACCACGGCTCTATAATCTTGCTCTAGTATATGTTCCTCTATGCACATAATAATGCATTTGGCAAAACGTTGATTTACTTGTAAAACTCTTGCAGTGACTACATCACCAGCTGCTGGCACAACCGTTTGATTACCTGCACATTGAACGCCTATAATTCTACACTAATCCATTACAACATTGATAGATAAGTGATAAATATTTAAACTTTGAAAAAATTAGTGTTACATTCTCTTTTTCGGTAATTGCCACTGTTCCGGCTAATGTAGCGTATATGTAACCTTTACGCTCGTAAGTACCGTGCCCGGATATAGTATTCTCATCCGATAGACACAAACGTTGTCCTGGCAAACATATCAAATTCGGATGCTGTGCTTCTTGTGTTATATTAGGACCGCCCATTTCTCTATGCATTCAGGATAAATTTAAATTGAAATTGTTAAGGAATTGTGTGAAATTGCATTTTAGAAAGGAATAACTTGTAAATAAAAACACACACTTTGTTATTTTTGCAAAATTAACGTAACTTAACTTAACGGAAATGAAATTAATTTAGACGGTATAATAAAATAAATAATTCTTTTTTATTCCCCATTAAAAACCATGACTTCGGGCTTATATTGTATGCTTCAATTAATAATCTTTACTAGGACTAAATTATTACGAGTAATTTTGTTTTATTTATTTGTTATAAATTAAAAAGTGATTATTTATGGAAACGTTAAATTGTTTCGCATTAACGTGTAACTGTGCAAAATATCAAGATGAAGGAGTTGCCACATCTATTTACGATTTTATACAACATAAGTGTAATTTTTGCGCCAAAATCTATTCTCAAACTTTTAATCCGATTAATTAAATAAATATAAATAGAAAATGGCTTTATGGGTGGACAAATATCGTCCTCGTGAATTGTCAAAATTAGATTATCACAAGGTACTTGATTATACATATAAAATAATAGCAATAATAAAAATAATTCCTAATTAAAACTCTAATAGGAACAAGCTCAAAATCTTATCAATCTATGTCGACAAGGAGACTTCCCTCATTTAATGTTCTATGGACCGTCTGGTGCTGGAAAAAAAACTAGGATTATGTGCCTGCTACGTGAATTATATGGATCTGGTGTAGAACGTTTGCGCAATGAAACAATGACATTTGATACACCATCTAATCGGAAAATTGAAATTATGACTGTGGGTAGTAATTATCACTTCGAAGTGAACCCCTCAGATGCTGGCATATATGATCGTGTAGTCATAACGGATTTAATTAAGCAGGTAGCACAAACTCACCAAATAGATGTTAGTGGTCAAAGAGAATTCAAAGTTATTGTTCTATCCGAAGTGGATGAACTAACCAAAGATGCTCAACACGCCTTGCGACGCACCATGGAAAAATATATGGCTACTTGTCGCATAATATTGTCGGTTAATTCCACTTCCAGAGTTATACCACCCATTAGGTCGCGTTGTTTGGGTATAAGAGTAGCGGCACCCAAACCAAATGAAATTATCTCTATTTTACAAAGTGTAAGTAGAAAGGAAGGCTTAAGTTTACCTGAAGAATTAGCAAAACGTTTGGTTGAGAAATCTGATCGCAATTTAAGGCGAGCAATACTTATGCTAGAAGCATGCAAAGTGCAGCAATATCCATTTACAGCTCAGCAGGAAATAGCTGAACTTGATTGGCAGGTATATTTGCGTGAAACTGCAACCCACGTGCTCACTGAACAAACACCTGCCCAGCTAGAGAAAATCAGAGAGCGCTTGTACGAACTATTAATTCAAGGAGTCCCACCGGACATCATCTTTAAGGGTTTGGTAAAAGAATTGGTGCGCAACTGCGACATAACACTTAAAGGCAAAGTTCTAGAGTATGCCACTTTATATGAGCATCGAATGCAAAATGGTTCCAAACATATCTTCCACTTGGAAGCCTTTGTGGCGCAATTTATGAACATATACAAAAAATTTTTAACCGACTCAATGATAATAGATGACTTTTAGTGAGATTTTCGATACAAAAAATACATTTTATTTATTAGGCATTATTGAATGTGAAAGGAAGTGTATTTATTATAGGAATCTTTCAATTTTCTTTTAATTGTTAAACTAATTTAATTTTATCCTGTGCCGTTCGGGTAGCTGTTTCAATATATTTTTGCACTTTCTGCTCCAGTTCTATGCAAGCCTTTAAATAAAAAATTATTTCAATTAGTTGTACACTCTAAAAAAAAATGGACGCACCTGTTTGTATTCGATATCGTCACTGTTCAGTTTTAAGCCATGCAACAACAAATCCAACGTGTTGACAGGTAAACAAAGTTCAGGATTCGTAACTGCAATGCAGTGTTTAAAGCTGAAATACTCACAACCCGCTCCCATTAGAGCAGAAAGCATATCTTGTGCCAAGTCAGCTGCTTCTAGCAAACGATGATGCTTAACAAATAAGTGCAAAAGTTCTGGACAATTCTCCAGCTAAAAAGAAACCTCACCGTTAGTTGTTGTACATGTGTGTGATATTTTCATATCACATTCACCTTGTAATCGTTATACAACCATTGCGGTATAAAAGCATTTAGATTGAGTAACTTTTTGACCACCGATTTCTTGAGTTGTGTTGAGTTCTCGCATTCGTTATCCTTCACCAACTTTTCCAGCAACGACCAGGACATATCAACGGCTTTATAGCGATGTGGAAGATCTGAAATTGATTACACACTGACAGTTGATATTTAACATTTGTTGGATCTACAATTGTCTACCTGCCAAATCGTTGTCCTGCAACCAACACCAAGCATCGTTCGAACTCTCTTGAGTGGTACGCACACAAGCCGCAGTTAAACTCTCAAATATTGGTACCAGGGAAATATTAAAACCGTTGGCTAATTTGATAGCAGCTGTGTACAGACCAGTACTGGCCAGAATCATGCATAGCTCAGCGGGACCGGTGTTTAGAAAATTCGTGATATCTTTGCGATGTTGTGAAATACTTATTAAGGCTTCAATGTGCAACAATTCACGCTTTATATGCTTCATTTCAAGGACGATTATTTTCGTTTTATTGGGGAACCTCTGATCATCATTCGAACTCACATTGATTGGGTTATCGTTTGCACCCAACATTTTGTCCAGTTTATGTAAATCGTATTCGTCACTTAAGACTGGTTTGGCAATCCATCGATAGCGTTCATCAATGAGATGTAAAGCGTTCAAACACATTAACAGAGAGAAACAGCGTCTCTGCATGTCCTCAACACTGTCGCCCTCCAATTGAAGGCGCATGGCCTGTTCGTATATTATAGATGAGGCTATAATTTGTTTGATTATTAATTTTGCAAAACATAGGAATTTATTAAGTTTGTGCTGATGTTTGTAATTCCTAAGCGGCAAATGCCACACCCACCTTCAATTATACCGACCGATTCTAAATCGATTTAATTACGTCAGTCTGTAAATTTCGACGTAATTTGGCCCAAAGAAAATGAAAATGACCGAATCAGACCCTTTTTAGAACCCCTCCCCATATTATAGTGGAAGTCTTTATGTGGCAAAAAATCGTAAAAGAATTTTAAAGCCAATCGTTCCATGTTTAGAACCCCTTTCCTCATAAAAAAAGTAATTTTTGAGGCAGTGTCTCGTTTATACGGATACAATTAAACCATAAAAGATTTAAGTAAATTAAGGAGTAGGGTATGAGATGGCCGCGCTTGACCGACAGTAACATTTTCACCTGTTTTAGAGCAACTTTGGTTTTTCAATTAAGAACAAGTGACAGCTTACCCTTTCTCATGTTGCCATTGTTGACGTGATATGCGTAAAGAAAATCGTAAATCTCGTTTTGTTCAATGCTCTGAGAGCGCGCTCTGGATTCGACAATGTTCTCAAACTCTGCTTGCAAGCCCACATATGGGAATTGCATCAAGAGATCTAAACGTTTACGGTGAAATAATGTGATAACCAATTGACGTAAACAGTCCTTTCGTCGATCAGAGTCCGCATTATATATTAACGAATGGTAGGCTTCCTCGTAGTGCTCCAGTTGCAAATTATTATTGAAAACAATGGACTGAAACATGGGCAACTGCGGATCGTTCTTCTCCAACATACCGATGGCCACTTGGGCAACAGAAATAACATGATCCAGGGCGTGGTGCTGCTCAAAAAGTTGTATAACTTTTAATATGTACTGCGCCATACATTGATTGACCACCTTCAACTGCTCTTCGTCTAACTGAATTTGGGATAGGTTTTCCACAGTGGCAGCGAATGGTGTGCGCTTAAGAATTTTTTCCGCCAAAAATTGTTCTTTTGTGACGCCTTTGGCTGATTGTAAAAACAGATCGTAAGCTTTATGAGTTTCTCCGCAATCCAGTAGCGATACAGCCAAAATAAATTGACGCGAACAAATATTCCACTCACACCAACTGTTGAGCAGACGTACATAGTCCGCTATGATGGTGTGTTGACATGTGCCAAATAGCCATTCGCCAAAAACGAAATTAAACGACACCGCCCATATTAGCTGGCTGACGATGGTACTCAACGGTATTAAGGTTTGAGGCCAGCTCGCGGTTTCAAAGTCTTTGAAATTCTCAGAATATAATGCCAAGGCGGTGCCCAAGCCTTTAGCGCTGAGAAACACTTGCAATAAGGGGGCGGTTTGGTATTTGGCACCATTT
Source organism: Crataerina pallida (assembly GCA_949710015.1). Classification (NCBI taxonomy): domain Eukaryota; kingdom Metazoa; phylum Arthropoda; class Insecta; order Diptera; family Hippoboscidae; genus Crataerina; species Crataerina pallida. Next base: position 19,320,535 of record OX453291.1, read on the forward strand.
GGAAATGTTCGGCTTGTTGCTGAGGTTAATTGTAGCAAATTCAGCCTCTGCATAGAAGTCTCCAAGCAAGACGCTTTTGTTGTGTTAACGGGCGTTTCCGAGATCCACACCATTACGTAGTAAGCTTGCAAGAATATCAAAACATCTGGCATAAATTGTGACCTTAAAGTTTCCAATATTTCGGTGGGCAAAGATTGCGTACTAATCAAAATCTGCTGCAACAGTAATAAATTACGGCATACAGTGAATCGAATAACGCACGTTTGTCGCACTGTCTCTGCTAACACTGACAAGCCCACATGACTGCCGAACAATGCACCAAAAGGCATCAGAATACGTGCATGGGGTCCGTCATTGACGTACGTTCGCATGGTCTCTGGGTTGCCATGATCCATTCGCAGATTTTCTAAAAGGAGAGACATGACACCGCATACATCTTGAATGGATTGTAATTTTTGCCGGATAATAGGCAAAAATTTCGGTGGCAAAAGTTCTCTGTACGAATCCCCGGCCAACAGTTTATCCGTCAGCTTCTCAATCAATTCTTTTGGTGCTTCCAACTGATACAACTTTCGATCCAAATCCACTTTAGTGTCTTCCGGCAGCCACTTTTCCAACAAAGCTAAAATATTCATTAAATTTACAAAATCCTTCCCCACCAGTTCATTCCCCTCAAATTGGAAGCGCAGAAGAACATCGACGTCAACGTCATCTGCTGCCAACATGAGATGCTCGAGTGTCTGAGACGGTCTTAATAAAGAGAATGTGTTCTTCTTGATAACGCACACAGCATCCAGGGGTTCTAAAATCAACAGGCCACTCGGCTGAGAGGATTTCACGTGATATTGCTCACAGCATGAATAAAAACGCTCCCACAAGCGGGTGGAAATTTCCAAATAATCATCGTCGGTCACATCAAACTCTTTGATTTCATTTTGTAGTTCATCTTCAATAGCTTGGCAAACGTGCTCTTTCAGAAGATTCATGGTGCAGTGTTTACCCTCGAATCGAACACTTGAACGGCGAAACATCTAACGAAAGGGTTGATCCGTTAAATAAGATTTTTTAGTTTAGTGTAGTACTTACGAATAATGCTTTCGCTATGACTGTTTTCTCAAATTTCCCCGGATGAAATATATATGAACAGTACGCTTCTCGAGGATCCATGCCCTGCTCAATTCCTAAGCAATATCGGTCTGGTGGTGGTTCCATAGCAGCAGATACCCAATTCATACCCATTCTACGTAACAAACAAAAACTCGATATACTAAAGTCACCTTCGGCATTACTCCACAGAGCCCATATGCGCGATTCGCAGACATCAAAATCGGTTAAATCCAGTGGAGGAGCAGCAATCACTTTTCGGCGCACTAAACTTAAATGACCGTTGTTATCGGCGTCTGCTTGTAAATCAATCCATACGAACTCCGAACCGGTAGCGTGAGATAAGAATACGCAGAAGCTGTGATCATTAATTTTTCGTAAAACATTACTTTGGGCTAAATTAAGTGAGAGAGAGAGAGAGAGAGATTAGATTATAATTTTGCTTCATATAAATAATTTATTTTTGGTTCATTTAAACGTACGTCCTTGCATACGGTGCTCGGAGCCATCACGCACGCAATTGATGGCACATACACTTTGCAAAGTATCACTAGACCAAACACGTAAGTGATCGTTACGATACAAAGCCAGCAAGTAGATTTGATTCTTCATGTATGAAAATGTTAACGAGTTGGCGTATTCTGCATCATTGCTATCACTCTTGCCTCTGCACAATGAAAAAAATTTGTTAAATTTATAATAAAATAAAGGAGGTCGTATAAAGTACATTAGGGCGCCTTTTATGTTAGATAATATTCGAGGCATAATGTGATGCTCCCTCAAAGGATGACCCACCGTATAACCAGTTTCACAGTTCATGGTGTACAACATAAGATGTGATTGATAGGCCATAGCAAAATATGCTCCCTCCACATCGGGTGATAGAGCAGCAGCAGCAACATGTGGCACTTGATTATCTAAATAATTATAAATATAGCAAAAATTTATATTTTCATATCCAGTGATTTACTTGAGGCTGCCGATTGACTATCTATAACATGAAAAGTGGTGGGATCACAAGCTGCTGCTGCATTGGCTTCTCTAAATATTGAAAATGATTGTGAATCATTGAAATCTATGGAGCCAGATGAAACTTTATGGTTGCCAGCGTCATGTAAAGTGTCGGGATGTGGAAAAGTAATGCGATGCAAACTACAAACTGTATTTACTAAAAGCACTACTTGGTCGGATTGCTCCGCTATGGTTACAGCTAGTACAGGCGAATCGGTGAATTTGTAGCGCAAATTATTTTGATACAAATTGAAATCCAGGCTTATCTCAGACAATTCCAGAACATCTTTATATGTACGCCAGTATATATAACGATTTCTGTTATGTTTTGTTGATGTGTTCTCATAACAGTAGCCTCCCGCTTTTTCAGCTACCTTAATATCCTGTAATGTGCTATGAGTTCCTCCTGAAATGATTACAAATAGTGACTAGTGTTCTTCTCGTCTTTTTCATTATTTCTGAAAGAATCTACCTGTATTTAATTTCACATCATTCCATTCTTCCTGAAAAGCATTAGTAGGTATTACTTCCCTATAACTTAAACTTTCCATTTTTCATTTATAAAAGCAACAAATATTAAGATTTATAATGTAAACTGAATTTAGGAAAATTTTACACTAAACTGCACAATTCAAATGTTCCCCTGCAAGTTTGGTTTTGAAAAATTAGCATGATTAAATTAGTGTAAAAATGTATAAATGTGCGTTGTGAAGTGTTGGCAACTAGTTTATTCCGTTACTTATTTCTACTCTATTGTAAGTTGAATTCATTGAATTTCAAAATGAATAAAATATCTTAAAAATAGTGCATAATTAAATTTAGCTCTATAATACCGTTGCCACATTAACAAAATTTAAATTTCATTAGGCGATGCAACTATGTGGTAACACGGTTCCCGCCTTTTTAATCTGTTTACTTGACATTCAACACTTTTTTCTTCGATTACATATAAACATTAAAGAGGGCAACACAAAAGCATATTTTACTTAGAACCTATCGTTTACACTAAATAAATAAATATTTAAAATTATTATTTTACTTACAATGGAAATCGTTATTGGCTGTAGTACTTTAATAAACATAAAGTAAAATAAGAGCTTTGTTTTTGCAAACTTAAATCGTATCGCTATGGGTAAATTACAGTCTTGTCGGATATGCCGTACGGAGGAGAACTTGAAATATTCACTAAAGGAATTGAAGCATATTAACAAAAAACAATTGCTTTTGATTCAAGGTGGAGAGGGTCAAAGCAACGACAAAGCTTCTCAAAAGGTAATGTATACAAATAAGATTCCCTTACAACAACAACAAGATAACGTACGTTTTAGCTTTTGCGTACCACTCCGGTATTGGGGAATATATGCCAAGATTGTGACGAACGTTTGCAAATATTTCATAATATAGAAGACGATGCTCATCTAGATGAAGAGGTTCAGGACATTGACGTGATTAATACGGTCAATGAAAATATGTCGCCTACAAAATCGTTTTACATGAAGAAAAGGCAGCGGGCTGATACACCCGTCATTGTAGATGACGATGATATGCTATATAGTTTGTTTCTACAAAAAGTGGAGCGACAAAGAAAATTGCAGCAACAGCCTTATAATTTAAAGCCAGTGGATGCAAATATGATACCTTGTGTTGAAGTCAATCAAGTATTAAATGGTTCCTTTCCACCGACTACCCATTTAACACATTCAATAAGTACTCCCCCAGTTGATCAAAGTGCCCATCGTATTGTAGCTTTTATTGATTTGGAAGAAAACGAAGAACTCTCCTCCACAAATAATCCACAACATTTAAATACCAATAAAGATGAAGCAAGTACTAGATTAGAAAAAGACGAAAATGATGAAATTGTGTTTCGTAAAGTAGATGCTGAACATGAAATTAAGTCGAGTTCTATTGCAAAAAGGAGAAAACGTAAAATTTATGAAGAGAGAGAATTACGTTTGGTGGCCAGCTTAAGTTTAGTATCTAGCGATTCAGAGCCTGAAGAAATTAAGGAAGATCAAACTAAATCATGCAACGAGATGACCGAAAAAGTAAAAATTGCCACTATTTTTACCTGCAAACACTGCCCCGTTACACTGGGTGACAAAGACAGTTTCGATACACATGTACGCAGTCACCCGCTGATAAACTGCCCCGCTTGTCATATGACGTTTTCAATAAAACAAACTTTAGTTCATCATATGCGCTATAAACATCGCGAATATAATGGCAATGTGCTGGTGGAATGGCCGCGGGCACCGCAAGACAGTGCAATGACCATTCGCCTGCGCTACATGCAACGCTCTACCTTTTATGAATGTCAGTTGTGTGGTCACATTGACGAGGTATTCAAATGTCATAAGGATCATATTATAGAAAAGCACGCTGTAGAGTCGAAATGCCTCAGGGATCCCATTATGAAGCAACTGAAGTGTCCAGTGTGCAAAATGAAATGCGGTTCGCAATATATATCATTGTGCCGCCACTTATTAGCCTGCCATGAGGCTGATCAATACAAAAGTCACTTGCGAGAAATACTGCACCCAAGTGCTTTTGGTTGGACTGTAAATCGCCAAAAAGAAGTTGCCGAAACGGCGCACATCTATCAATTTATGAAACATAAAGCGTTCTTTTTTGAATGCAAACTGTGCCACAAGGTGGTGGCTGGATATTTGCACCATTTGCGGCACATGAGCAGTCACAAAACAAAATCAAAGAGAAACTCGGAATCGCCCGTAAATAAAACTAATTCGAAATCCAAAGAAATTGTAAATAAGTCCAAAATTAGGTTAGAGAGCGAACCAAAATTAAAGATGAAAAGTACGAATAGTTTGGAACGACCAAATGACATAGAAAACTCTCGACGATCTAAACGTAAACGAAAAGAGAAACCATCCCAATGTATGGCACAAGTAAAGATTGCTAAAGTCAAGCCGTCATTAGTGCGGCTGATTCGTTTGCAGACGTATAAGTGTAAATTTTGTCAGAGGAAATTCAAAGGTTTCCGTTCGTTTAACTTGCATATGCTTAAACAACATGCTACCGATGAATTTCACAAATGCAATCATTGTGAACAGAAGTTTATGTCGTTGACCGCGTTACGGCAACATATAGCTCGGCGGATAAATCCAACTTCGTGCAAACAAAAACGCAAATTTGTTCAGTTGTGCGTCAACAACAAACATAATTTAAATAACAATTGTAAGAAAGTAAACACACGTACTGCAGAAACACTACTTAGATGTAACTATCAAGTGCCTGTTGTGGCGGTAAAAGATACACCAGAAAAAGGCAACACATTAAATAAATGTAACAGATGGCTTCAAGATTTATTAAAATTAAATATAAAGCGAAATTCACTTAATGATGGTTGTTCATCTAAAGAGGCCAGTCAAAAGTGTTCTTCAGCTGTGCAATGTTTTAGTTGCTTACAATTGTTTTGTAGCATTGAGAATTTGCAAGAACACTCTAAATTGTTACATTCGGAGGACAAGGAAATTTTAATTAGATATGAATCACTTAAGCCTTATATATCTAACGGAAACTATAATATGAGTGTATAGAATGGACGTTTTTGTAATATGAAAAATGTTACCCCAAATTATTACTATTAGGAATGGTTATATTTGTTTGTTGAAATTTCTAGCGATATAATAACGCAATTATGATGCCACTGTTATTGTTACGACTAAAGGAAGGAAATCTATTTTTTATATTTCAACAGATATCTACTTAAAATTTATATATACTAATTGTATACAATATATAATAAAAGAAGTCTTTGCAATTCTTCCATTTATTTGAAAAACAAAGGATTTTGATTTCTCCCTTCTTGTGCATACATTTACATAAACATTTCCTTAAATGGTTAAGTTGTGAAAATTGAATTATGTGAACATGACACCAAAGAATTTAATCTATATAAAAATATAAACCATACTGGTTAATCCTCATTGTTTTGAAACGTAACTGTATTTACACGGTTGCATATAACGTTGAAATTGAACATGAAAATGAATTTACTACTTGGAATGAAAAGGTGAACTTAATGCAGTTATTGAACTAAAATAATTCAACTAGTTTTCTAATGCATACACACATCTTCAGTTTGTAGATAAGAACTTGAAGTCGGTGTTCCTGGGGAAGTAATTTCTTATAGTTATTTTTATACAATTCAAAAATCTTTGAGAGCTATAATTTGGCAAATTAATTACATAAAATGCTTACACACCTTTCATGAAATTCTGTACGACATTATATATACGCAGAGTTTTATAAAAAATCAAGTTTAATAACATATGTAGACAACATAGACAACAAAGAGATAAGAAAACCAACGCATTTTATTTGCAAGTTGAACAAGTTTATAAGCCTCGCATCCTTGTAGACTGTTGACGGATAGGCTAACATAATGGTGAGTAATTGAATGAGTAAGAGGAACTTATTTGACATGAAAATCAACTATTAGGCATCTCCTATTACGGTGGTTGATTCGAGGTTGCATGAATTTTATGCATCGGCCACACCTAACGAACGAAAACGTGAAATAGAATTGGAATTAATAGAGTTTAAAAATCAACCGGATGCCTGGAAAACTTGTTTAAGTGCCATCACCAATAGTTTGCCACAGGCATTTGAACAGAATCAGTTTTTATGGTTTTTTTGTACATCCACCATTGAGCATGCCATAACCCGTCGTTGGATGCAGCTGGGCAGTACTGATCGTACTTTGTTACGTGACAGTCTATGGCATACGTATGCCAATATGTCAGGGGCAGCTAAGCGTCAGAGAGAAACGTATGCTCAACTAATAGCCTTACTAGGAAAGCGACAATTTCCTGACGAGGATCCCAACTTTATGAATAATTGCCTGACTTTAATTAAAACGAATTTTTCTTTGGGCATTTGCTTGCTACGCACCACATCGGAGGAAGTAGTTAGTAATCGTGAAGACGTCAGCACGGATCGCAAGCAATACTATCACTCTTGGTATGTAAAAGGATTTTGCGAGCACTTCATGACATCACCTCCTTTTTTTTGATGTTAATTCTTGTTTTTTGTGTGCGTTATGTGCGTGCTTGTGCCTATATGTAGCATTTCTTTATGTTTGTCTGATGTAATGGATTTGCTAACCAATTACTTAGTAATCGCTATGTGTCATATCAATGGTAAAGACGTTCATTCCATACATAATTCACACACGGACTTCAATTTGTTAACTTCGCTGCCCAATGACAATCAATTAAGGTAAATTCAAATTTGAAAGCCGATCTTAAAATTTGACAATGTTGCAATCAAATGCAAACGAACTATATATTTTTTTTTAAATTCTAGTTACTGCATTCTGGAGCTTCTCATTTGTATCCAACACTTGGTCTCTTGGATCAGTACCGAACTGTTATCGGAACAATTTTTAGTAAGCATATTCGAATTATCACAGTGGCGTCCTTTTTATCAGGACATTTCACTCTGTGGCCTCTCCGTGCTGAACGAGTTATTGTACTTGCAAAAACCTTTGCCGCACCCCTACCATTTTCTAACTGGAGTCAATTGCCTTTTGGACCAATTTCAAAATTTTAGTAAACAAGAGGGCGAAATGTATTTGGATAAATTCAGGGAATTAGTACGTTTATACGTTAACAAATACTGGTCCAGAATGATACAATGTCCCGATATATTAAACTCTTTTGTTGGATCATTATATGGCTGGACACTATTTCGTAAGTACTGCTCGGTATATATGTAGTTGTGTTTGATGGAACTGAATATTATTTACAGGAAATGGTGCTTATGATTTTACGGAGAAATTGGAAATATGGACACCAATCATTAAAGGATTAGATATGCAGCGCAGTAAGTGGCAACGGTGCAACGGCTTGATTGAAAAATTAGTGCCAGAAATAATAAGACGTACACAATTTGAATGTAATAAGACTGAAATGGAGTTATTGGACAACGAACCTATGGCTGACAGTGTAAGTGTGCCGATCTTTAAACGATTTCAACCCAATAATATAAGTAAATGATGTTCTAGACTCCGACTGAGTTGCATCATTACATAATCCAATGTATTGAATGTATTGCCCTGATAGCAGAATCTCAACCCACCGCTGTCCTAGCCGAATTGTATCCACATTGGACACGGGGCTCCTCATATTTACAGTGTTTACAAAGTGACATCGATTACGGCAAAAATGCGGAATTGTCGCGAAAATTCAAATCACAAGTATTCGCTGACCAAATACGAGATTTTGCCACAATGTGTCAAATGGTGGTGCGTGTAGCACCACTATTAGACACAAACAATGATAAGTGTATGACGACAGCGCAGGCTGAAATTAAAACGCGTATAAATAGAATTGCGGAAAATCTGTTGAATATATTGAAATTTTTTACAAGTAGTAAACTAATCGCCTTAAACGTTGAAGGATCAACATTTCAGACTGATTTTGACTATCTGTAAGTTAAAATCAATTGGGCTTGACCCCTGCTATAGCTTTTTTACTGATTTTTATTTTCAGATACGCTCAGGTTTTAATGGCTATACGTAGTCTTTTGCCCTTAATGAATAGCCTGAAAAGTGAAGACAGACTACTGCAATTATTCGGATATTTGGGGGCAATTTTTCAACCCCATAGTAATACTAGAAATGCTAATATTGTATACATGGCAGCCAGCCAATTGCTGCTGTGCATTTCAACTGTGATACGACCTAATTTTTTACTGGATATTCCGCACGTGTTTAATTTTATGCACATCGATGCTCAAATGTTACGTTTATCCCGACAATCATTGGCCAACATATACATCAGTGTTATTGGTTATTTGGTAATGCCATGGCACAACGTAACAGAGCAGCAGCAGAATTATTCACGTCGTCATCTTGTATTGCGCGATTATGTCCAACAATTGTCGCAGACTTTCTTCCAACTCAACTCAAATGCAACCGAATCTAAAGTCTCTGCAACAACAGAGCATTTGTTGCCCACTTTAAGTATAGTAATTGAATTCTTTAAAGACTCTTCCAATACCATAAAAGACATTCTCACCAATAATTTTAAGGTAAAAGGGTTTAATTGCATTTTCCCCCTGAATATGAATTATACGTTTTTTTGTACTTTTCCAGCCTATTATTACACAAGCCTTAATGATCTATAATACGTTTGGTCAGAGCAATACGACTGTTGCTGTTACTGTGGCCGAATTCAGTTTAAGCGTACTGCGTACACTACCAATGCAATTGGGTGTTTCATTTACCAAAGAAATGATACATCTTTTTATTACGATAACTAGTAGGTATGTGGCGGCGTGAGTGACACTTTTGTACGAAATTAACCAAGTAAATTTTTCAGAGAGCAATTAACTGTAAGTCGGGTGGCTGCCATCGAAAAGATATTACAAATGTTGCAATTAATCGTTGAACAGCCGGGTAGTGATTTCTTAGCCATGGTATCTTCCATATTAGATTTTACTTATGAGCACATCATGCCATTGCTACAAAATGATCACAACATAACGGATTTTGGTGATATAGCAAGTTCGGTCTACGAACTCTTTCATAAGTAAATACGAAAAAAATAACCTATTAAACAGTGACTGGATATTAATAACGAATAAAAATACTCATCATGGATAACGTTTAATTTATGATTATTTTTGATAAGTTAAAAATAACCTTTCGTTTATCAATCAAGAAAGAATTAAAATTTTAATTGAAACAAAATTATGAAATTATTGCCTTTGTGTAATTGCTTGGCATTTGCCAGTTTACAATTATTATTTAATTTAAATTATTTGACTTATCAATTGTTTTAATCGCTAAATCCAGTCTCTGTTGTGAAAGTTTTGTCATTACAACAAAAACTTTTGTTACAAGTCTTGTTTTCTTCCAGAGTATTAAACAACAAGTGGCAATACTTTTACAAGTCTCATGTTCAGCCGAATGGCACCCTATTAGCGCATATGACAAACGGCGGTGGTGAAGGTGGCAATTGTCACAACGCAAGCGATAACTTACATCCTGAACATTTTATGTTTATTATGAATGCTTATGGTCAGATTCTGGTTACCGGCAATGATCCAAATATTGTTCGCATCGTATTGAATTCAATGCAAAGTGTCAATGAGCGCTGGCGTCTGTATGAGAGAGCGTTGTTTAAGGAAAACCTTTTGGCCTCTTTTCAAAGTGCTTTAGTTAAAGTGTTGCTGTCCGGCGAGGGTGCTTTACACTTTGATTTGTTGGCCAGCACTTTGTTTGCCATGAGTCAAGTGGATGCATTGAAAATGCGCGAAAGTTTCGCTCAAGCTGGTTTACCTATCAATATGAAAATAATTGATGAAATCTGCATGACAACGGTAAATATAATGAAAGACACAATTTAAAAATGTTTACCACATAAAAATATATTTCGTTTTTTTCTTTCTTTCTTTCCTTCTTTTTGTATGTTTCTCCAACAGGACATTCCAACATTTTCACAAAAACTAACTCAACTAATACGAGATGCACACTTTGTACATTTAACACAGACATAAAACATATAAAAATTTTACACACACACAAGTGTGTATGTGTAGTGTAATAACATCTAAACAATAATTATTTTTGTTAAGTGCATTCTCTGTTAGATAAGCATACATATACTAAGCATCCATCAATAGATCCAACATCCACTTTATTATAATAGGTGTGCAATTATTTTGTAGTTTATAAATATTTTATTTTTCATATTTTACATAAGTTGTGAAATATTTGTAGCGTGTATTTTTATTTTTACATATTACTGTTAAAATCATGTGAAACACTGTTTGTGATTCTTTTTTTAAGTAAATGCTATGCTTATATGTAGGTATTTATAGATGGTTTATTGATCATTTTTATACATGAAAGACATTTTTTGGCCTTATGTGCTTCTTTAAAAGAATGAAAATTTTTATGTAACTTTTCAAAAAATTCAAAACCAATTTCCAACACATTTACTCTTTTTAAGGATAATTTGATGCATCTTCCCAATTTCGTGTTCAATTTAACGAATTCGTTTTAAGTGTATTTATACTTCATAACTGTGTACATTTATTATAGCATATAATTATATGTTCCTCTGGGGAACAAGATTTTGATAAATACATAAAATTCGTCTCTTTTTATATGTAAAATGTAATAATCTATATTATAAAAAAGGAAAAATAAAATTGGAAAATTTGGAAACGGCTGACTATAAATCAAAAACGAAAAGTAAAGCGGGGCAAAGTGCAGTGGCGCACTGGGATTTAGAAAAAATATTATTATATCTGTCTGAGCAGTGGGTGTGGTGGGTCAGCTACATTACTTTCTCTTTAAAATGAACAAATCCAAATTCTTTATAAAACAATTAAAAATTACCGCCTCGTCGTTGCACAAATTAAGCTACAATTAGTTTAGTTGTCTCAGTAAACGCGAGACATTGTTACTTCGTGAAATATAATTATGTGGAAGGGGGTCCAATGGGATCCGAATTGTATATATAATATTCACAACAGATAGGCGGAAGTGATTGAATCGATTCAGATTATGATTCTGAATCGATCGATACAATAAAAGCTTTAGCCGTTTAGTAGTTACAAACATCTGCACAAACTTAATACACCTTTTGCCACAAGTGGTGTAGGGTATAAAAAATATATTTGGCTTAGGCCACATTTTGGATGACTTCCATATGTGTGAACTATGGCTTGCATTGAATACAATCTCGTCTTCTTTTAACAACTATTGAAGACTTTTTATTACATATCAACACAAAGTAAATTGTGAGCTCATTGGTATCCAGCCACATTCAATTTTTGGTTCGAATAATGGATGGACCGAATTTTTAATTTGGCAGATCTTTGTTTGTGGATGGGCGTGGTGAGTTAATTAGAATTAACGGAACTAATTTATGAGCAGATGCAAAGTCAAGTTGTCGTAGTTGTCGGAGTTCAATCACAGGTTTCCTTAGTGTTAATGTTTATCACCCTGCGCATTTCATCCCCCGTCCCCTCTTTCTTTAACTCTAGATATCGGTTTTTTCTATTGTAAGTCAGATCGTTTGCTACATGGCAACTATGCTGAATATTTTCCTTTTCGACCCATTCGTTAAAGAGACGCATTTAAAATATTTAACATTAAATGTAAAAACGTCTTAAACCTTGTTTAAGGCAAGAGTAATAGCTATGCAATGCAACAGCTGGGGTAATAATAGCCAATCGTAACTTACATAACAAAGCTTCATCGTCAACATTTTATGTAAAAAAAAATTGTTTGTTGTTTACAAAACAATTTATATTTTGGTTTATTATTTTTGTTTAATAACAACAACAACAATTAGTCCTTTATATTTATATTACTTTGTGTGTGTTGTGCTTGTGCTCAACATAAAAACGCTACACATACATAATACAACGATTTCAAAAAACAAACAAAAAATTATAAAAAAATCATCTCTTCAGAGGCGTTTACGCGTGCTATTGCATATTAATCACATGGTAATTCATTTTATATTAGATTAATGAAACTTTCCTGTTTTCTTCACCAAACAATATTTAAATGCAAATATATGTAATATATGTGTGTATGGGAATAGGTGTTCAATGAAAACAAATTTATGGCGCAGCCATGAGCTTTGACTAAAAGAAATAAAGCTAACCTAAGATTACAATTTATGCAGACTTGTCCAATATTTTGCACTTTGCACTAAGCTATTACAACTATAGTATTAACAATACATGCAGCTATCCGGTATTTGTTTACAACAACATTAACTTGTCTATCACTTACCTAACTAACTACCTACCCACCAGTCTGACTGGCACTACTATCGCTGAGATACATATTAAAGTTTTTTTTCTTTTCATTCCTACAACATGACACATAACGATCAGAAGTTTTACACATATTTTATGGATAATAAACAACAATGAGACTTGCAGTCTTTCGCTTTAACACACATTTTTTAACACAATAATTTTCTCTACATTTTTTAACAAAATTGTCGCTTCTGCTTGCTCTTAGGATTACTTATCATTATAAGCACTTGCCCGTCTTCCTTAACTCATTTAGTTTCCTTAAAAATGTCACAAATCTATTTAACATCATCCTGCTCCATCGGTTCTTCGGAATCACACGATAAAGTTCTGAAAAGAAATTCACATTAATTCGATTTTCCTTCTCAAGCCGCACATGCAACCGTACTTATTTAAAGGGTGCATGGAAAGGCCGGCCATTGCAGTTACCGTTTCAGATTCATCGTGTTCAACTTTAAAAGCCTCTAAAGCAGACATACCAACCGTGTGTGCCAAACGTCGTAAACACGGCCAGTGTTGTGACTAAAAAAGAGATTTTTGCACATTTATGTGTGTGTTACAGGATTAGAATTTTTTTAAAAATACTTGTATGGCTATGGTTTTTTGAAGTGTATGCACAGCATTCTGAGTGGGGGGACGTTTCAATTCATCATCTGTTAAAGCTGACAAGGGATCATTCAGTAAGGCGCGCACACACTCTTGAGCTGAATCACAGGTGGCTGGTAAATTGTAACCGCCCTCTAAAGCCATAACCACCTTTCCATGAGCCAATTGCATTAGTTCGCGTGTCATAAAGCCAAAACAAGAAGCTGAAACTAGATAACCACCCAAATTAGGCGGGTGACCGGCCGCAGCATCAAAACCAGCTGATACTAGAACGACATCCGGATTAAAGCAACGTGCTATGGGCATTACAACGGTGCGAAACGCTGCAATATATTCAGCATCACCAAGAGGAGGATTCAAAGCACCTGACCAAGACACGTTCACATTAAAACCCAAACCAGCACCCGTACCACACTACATATGTACGTCATACGCGATTATTATAAAAATTTGATATTATTGTCGCATTAAGGAAACTTACTTCGGTTGGACTGCCCGTGCCTGGAAAAAAGTTTCCATCATCGTGACGGTGAATAGACAAATATAATATATCGGGATTATCATAAAATGCCAGTTGGGTACCATTGCCGTGATGAACATCCTTAAAAAAAAATGAACATGAACTTCATTCCAATTTTTGCCAATTTTTACTTATATTCCCATTCCGTCCCCAACTCACCCAATCAATTATTAGAATTTTCTTAATCTCTGGAACGCGCTGTTTAAGCAGTTTGGCAGCAATCGCTACAGAATTGAAGAAACAAAATCCCATTGCAAGATTAGCTTCGGCGTGGTGACCGGGTGGTCTTACCACGGCAAAACCATTCCTTAAGTCACCTCTGGCTACCTTGCAGGACAAATCTATGACACAACCCGCAGCCATTCTAGCCGATAGTGCAGTGTGATGCTCATTCCAAAATGTATCCCAATCTACGCCCACACCGCCACAATCTAAACGTACGAATTTCTTGGAAGGTTTTTCCAATTTGTGCCGATTAGCTGCCAACTGGCATTGACTCGATCCAAACAGCAAGACGTGGTCTTCTGTATGAACCGTTTGTATCTCTTCCAGCGTAGCCTTAGGAGAGCGTAGGCGATGGCATCGTTTGGCCAGATCGGTTTCATTCAAACGTGCCCACACACTCTGCAAGCGACCACTGTGCTCGGGATGCAAGGCGTTATTGCCGCAGGTGCATGCATGTTTAAGCATAATGTTGTCGTAGGCCAGCCCGGTTATATTGTGTGACGGATTGGAGGGATGAGTGAAACGTTGTGCCATCGAGAGATCAATAAGGTGACGACCATGTGGCAACATTGTAAGATTTACGGGAGGTATGTGGTCAGCAGATGATGAGGTTACTATTGATCCGGCATAGGGTAACTGCGCAGCTTGCCCCGTGTCGGGTATTTGATTTAAACTGTGCGGGCCCAAGTGAACCAACGGTGAAGATAATGTTCGTGACAAGGGTCGTATCAGGCCACGGGATACTGCTTCATCGGCTTGCAATGAGTGCATATACAACAGTTCGCGCTGTTGTTGCAGGTACTCTTTGTTGCGCATTAATTTATTTGGACCTTTGGGTACGCAAGCCGGTGGCGGACACACATAAGCTGGCGGCGTAGCATTCGGTAAATTTTGCGAGGTGCTGGTGGCCACCGTACTCGTTAGCACCGTCTTTGGTGGCTTCTTTTTATCGGTCAAATCCATAACTTCAGCGGCGTCTTGTTCCTCTTTAAGTTGATGAGCCTCCCGCACAGCACTGCTGCGTGTGAGTACAGTTTGACGTATTTTCTGGGTTAGCAACAAATGTTGTTCATAAGCCTGACGTTCCGCCTGCAAAGATATTTGTCAAAAAAAAAAAAATTAAACTATTTACAGTTGAGTATATTAAAATAGCACTTACGTCACTGTTTTCGTAATGGGTTTGCCCAATATTAATTTGCCCACTTCCTGTTAACATGGGATGGCCCAGAGGCAAAGGAGCTGATTGTGTGCGTCCTAAGGGTCGGTGTCCTTGTTTGTTGAGGTGAGCTTGAGCCACCTGGGCATCCGTTATGGGGCGATGATATTGTGGAGAGAGTCCAATATTTGTCCCCGCCACTGCATGTATGCCGCCGGTGGACGCTACGTGCATCAGGCTAGTAGCCCCAGTGTTGTTTACATGAGCAATAGGAGGTGTAACGTCGCCTACCAGGGAAGTCTGAGAAGATGAAGTTGAAGTCCCCGAAGCCGAACGGACTACGGGCGATTGAAGTGGAAGGACATTATTTAAAGACACTGTTCCTGTCGCTGACAAAATAGCATTTGGCGGGGGCGGCACAACAGCTTGTCGCGCGTAAGGTGCTGTAGCTGCTAATGGGTTATAATAAGTAGGCGGACCGCCTACCGGGCCGCTATTAGCGATTGGTGTCGGTATCCCACCCACATGATGCCGTAATGTTGTCAACATGGCATAATTAGCTGCTACGGCTGCACTATTATAGGCATTGGGTAAATGTGGTCGACCCAATGAAATATTCGGCATAGAAGGTGAACTAAACAGGGACAAATCGTTGATGCTGCTCCGCGGACCCACGTGGTATTGTTGATTATTATTGTCTTCGTTCTCCTCCTGTATGGGAGCACTGGTGGGTGAACCGCGATTAGGACCTGTTCCAGCACCTCCGGTTGCTGTAAGACTAGATGAGGGTGGTGAGTTTGGTCCAGAATCCGTTGTGCTATCTGTCAGAGTAAATAATTTGAAAACATAATCGACTTAACACCCCGCAGTAGTTAGTATTTAATAGCGCATTAGTAATGAGTTAATACAACAATGTAAGCAACAGCAACAACCAATTAATGAACAACACAATATTTATTAAAATAAATTAAAAATAATAAGATTTGTTGAACAATGCATCGAAAACATCGAAGCGGGAACATTACTGTATTAACTCTGTACTAAATGTTCTCAATACTTGATAATGGTGGTTGGTAGACGAGTCAACTTTCTAATATGATCGTTTGTGACACCTGTTTGGGTTGTTTGTGTGTTTCTTTTTTATTGTCTAAACATACGTACTTGCTAGCACTGCATTTTGCTTTTGCTGTCGCCGTTGGGCCGCTTGTAATAAACGCTCATGTTTTCTAATACTAGCTGGTCCGCACTGTCTGGCCTTACGTTCTATAACGCTCTGTTTTAGGCGTATCTTCAGCAAGTTGGGCTCGGATGCTACGTGTAAAATAATAGAACTTTATAAGATACCATTGCCTCCACTAAACGCCTAATGCATAATAGTTTGTTTGTAATCTCTCCTCTGTGGTAATCTAATAAATATTTCTCCAAAAATTGTTACATGTAAGTATAATGTAATCCCGCACAGCCTTGTTATACATACAATAGCTTGGATGCAAAATTTATTTTATTTTATTTTTTTATGTTATTCTAACAATTCAATCAAATGTTGTTGGAAACCCTCCACATATATATTTAAGCAGTGGACGCGGTATATATATAATTACCTCCCCCCTTTTTTTTCTTCAAAGACTTTGGCATTTTAACTCAAAGCAAAGTTTACTTATGAATATAAACAAAAAAAAAAACACTTTTGAAGCTTTAGTTTTTTATTCAAGATTTCTGCTTTAAATGACAAATTTCGCAAAAATGCTCACAACAATCTAGATCGGTTCAGATTTTGATGCCTCCCATCATATGTGGAGGGTGTGGAAATGTATGCTTATTGTTATTTGGAACGAAGTGCTTTTGGAAATATTTTAAACAAAACATGCAAAAAACATCGCACAACCGCAACATTAAAAAGACGATTAGGTTGGTAGCCTGGTATTTGCTGCTATTTATCAAATATCTTGGACTTGGACTTGTTGCTCCATATAAAAAAAAACAAAAACTCACCAGTTTTTCGTAAAGGAAAGTCATTTTCATATTTCAATAGAGTTGAGGGTGGTGGTTGTGGTTTTTTATAAGGATGGGAACTGGTAATGCTGTTACCACCCGAAGGCAACGATTCACCAGACGAACTCTTAATTACAGCTCTGTAAAATGGCAAGACAAACAATTTCACATAGTATAGAGCATGTCAAATCAATCTTAGGCAGCTTTAAAGATATGGGAAACTGTCGCGAACTCACCTGGTGTGATACGGGATGGCACTACTGCTGGAGCCATTTTGATTAGCTTGCTTGCGCAATATGAAACACTGCAATGCATGACGTTTTGTTTAAGAAAAATAAATAAATTTTTTTTATTTTTTACTCACACTTAATAATTGCTTAACTGCCGGACTGGCATTAGCGCTGTTTTCCTTTCGGCTAAATACCTCGCGTTCCAATCTTTCGCGTTGCTGTTGTTCTTCTACGGCGGCAGCGGCAGCAGCTGCATTGGTAGTGATCATTCTCTGTTCATGTAGCTCATGTAAATCGGTAGCCATTCTTTGATCATGTAACTCCTGGAAATCGCCATGTGAAGGCACCGCATACTAAATTAAATTAAGTTCAAAATTGTGTTTTCTTTTTTTTTTTGCAATCTTTAATACTACGTGAATCTATTTTTCGGTTTTGTTAAGGAAGCAGAAAAATGTAAATTATGAAACGGCATTTGGAAAGATGGGGATGTTTGGATCGATTGAAAGGTTGGCCCCCTAACTTAGTACGTCCACCAGAAATACGTTGTTTTAAAATCTTTGAGAACCTTTGTTTCAGCAGAAATGATTCAAGAGTTATCGCAATATTGAGCTGTTAAGATCGTTTTGTATATTTTTAATGCTATCTTATGTGTCCAATAATAGAAAAAAAACGTTATTGTCATGACACCTAAGCCGGGAAAAGAAAAAATTTTGGCAACCACTTATAGTCCCACAATGATAGGTGATAGAATTACTTCACATAACATTGAACGCCAAATAATACCACATTCTCTCGGTACTATGGAACATAGAGGCAGTTTTTACAAAAGCTTTCAAGACGAAGGAGTATTGCACTGATCTGTTTAACGATTCGATGAAGTATTGCGTGAAGGATTTAAGCAAAAACAAGTAAGACAACTAAATACCGTCCACTTCTAAGCACCAATAGTGGTTGTGGTAGCAGACTAAAACGTAAAGTGACGCGGGACATTATATGACATATGGATTCCACGTTATATTAGCGAGGAAAAACATCCATGCATTGGATGGGCCTAATAACCAAAACCCTGTAGTTTGTAAGACATAGTGAAAGTTTTCTATAAACGCATCAATATTGAAATAAAGATTATATAACATAAAAAAATTTCTTACAATTGTCTTTAAAAGCTTTCATTGGAAAGCGTAAAAGACAATTGTAAAAATATACGCTTTGTTTCGTGAGAAAACCGTCCCATATTGTCTAGTAAAATTATCGCACTGTCGTATATGTTGATAGTGTAACTTTTTTTTATTTTATTACAACTGATTAATTAACGCCATGCATCGATGAGCGAAATCTATCTTTTGCTTTGTAAAATGCGACAAAGAATTGTAGATTATTTAGCTGTTAAAGATGTGCCGCCGTCAATAATCAAGAATTTATTAAAACAAAGAATTTTTGTGTCGCGTGGTCAATGTTTTACAAAACGTTTAATTACTGTTGTGAAGTTTTTTACTATTGAATGGAAGCGTTGTTAGATTATTTTTTGACCGATTTTGCCCAATTTATATAGCGATCTAAGGGCACAATATAAGTATCAAAGTTTCAGCACAGTATCTCAAAATTTACGGCCATAAGAGTGCAACAGCAGACGAACACAAGGATGGACATATCTAAATCTATCCCGATTTTGTTGCTGATCAAGAACATATATATTCCGGTGCCTCCTCTGGGGTGTTGGAAACGAAATAGTAAACTTAGTTTCCCCCATCACCTATGGTGGAGGTTATAAAAACAAGCAGTACCAGATTGAAGCTCAATTTTATTAACAATATAATTTTTTATATAAAACTTTGGGTTAAATACATCACCCAAAATCACAATTGTGCTTGTATGTAATTAAAAAAATAAATAAATAAAACGCTTACATGAAATTTATGTTCCAATTGTAGTTTGTGCTGCAATTCCATTTGTTTACTTCTCTCCTGAAATGTGTGCAACAGCATTTGTTTTTGTAGTTCTTGTTGTTTTTTCAACTGCAATTAAGTAAATAAATATATGAATAATTAACCAAGTAAACTACACGCGATATACACCGAAATACAAAAATATTGTAACAACAGTGTCTAACAAAAAAAAAAGTAAAATTTTCCGCGGAATTTTAAGCCTAAGATATTGATAAAGTGCACTAATTATACCCTGCACCACTTGTGGCAAAGGGGATATTAAGTGTGTGCGGATGTTTGTAACTCCTAATTATATCCGTCTGTGTGTTCATGTAATTTTATTTGCAAGTGACAAGTCGAATTTTTTGAGATATTTCAATGAAATTTACTACAAGAACATACATTGGCTGAAAGAGACACCCTATTAAAAATGGACCTAATTGGGCCATTTTTAGAACCCCTAAAAGAGGGTAATATTGTATTGGAATTCTTAATAATAATATTGGGTGGAAAATTGTTAATTAGTTCAATAACTGACTGTGTCAAATTGCGACCCGCTCGGAGTACTTATACATAGAACGCCTTTCCATATAATAATATTTTATGAAATGATTCATATGATAATACCTCACGTTTACATATACAACAAAGCAGATCGTAGCATAATTTGTGGAATTCAATTTGGAGTATTAAGTGAATGTGGGCTTGGCCGACTATGACATTTTTACTCGTTTGAAGATTCGTTTGGTTTTCGAATTTTAAAATTGGTTCTTGTTCTAATCTCACTGAATTAAAACATTTATCCATGTGACACATATAGACACTATGGCAGTTGTTGCTTTAATTCTAGATTAGGGTAATCTTTATTTGAAGCTCAAAATATTTCGAAGGAAGCTGCTCTGATAAAAATTATCATATGTTTATCTGCATAATTTTTTTGTACCCTCCACTTTGATGATGGGGGTATCCTAAGTTTGTTCTTCCGTTTACGACACCTCGTAGGAGGCCTCAGAGACCCTACAATATATATATATATATTGTTGATTAGAATCAAAAACTGAGTCGATTTGGGCATGTCCGTGTGTCCCTCCGTTGTTGGCATTCTCACGGGCGTTAGTTTTGTTCAGGTATTGAGCTGAAAAATTTTAAATGGGCAAAATCGATCAAGAGCCCCGCCCACAATCGACAAAAATCGATTTATCTTCCACAAAAATTGAACTATGACATGTATATCTATAAATATTCTTTTCATCGATGTGCTTAAAATGTGCGTATTTGGATAACAGATACGCCTACAATTGTCAAAAATCCTTATATCCGCCACAAATATTGACACATAACCTTGAAATTTGGTGTGCGTATGCATAGTTATCCCATCCATTGATCCTAAAATCAGACACTCCCACAATTTACAAAAAATTATATTCAACGTCAAACGAGACTTGCAAGCTGATACGTAAGACATGTGGAGATTTGACATAATTTAGTTTTCTTACTTGTTTATATTGATAACTTTGATAAAAGTCATTTTCTATTCACTGAGTGATAGAATTGTAACTTTTTTATTTATTATATATTTTGTGTATGTAGGTTTCTAAATGGAGAAAATCGGCCAAGTGCCACTTTTTATACGACACAGAATTAGTCTTGTTTGTTGATATGTAATACAACTAAAAACAATAGAGGGCGTGTATGCATACCCGCCGCTTGTATATGGAAGTGGAGAGTATCTAAAATTTAGTTTCTTTACTTGTTTATATACGTATATACTAAATTAAAAACACATACGTGCATATTTTTCATTACAGTATGTGTTTATATTTATGTTATACACTGTACCTGAAAATATATGCGCAAGTATGTGTATAAACAAAATTTTCGCTTAGAGGTGGCCATTTAGCACTTAAAACTTGCTGATCATTTTTAATAATTATTACATATGTGCACACGATCTATTCTTTATATTTGTACATATTTACATTACACATTCATACACATAAGCACAAATTATAATGAAAAATTAAACGCACGTTCTTTTTTCTTCTCCTTTTACTAATGATTTCAAAAAGTACAATAATAAATGAATTGAGAAAATATATATTAAATTAAAAGAGCGGCAGAACAAAAAAACAAAAACTTATGCGATCAACAATTAAAACCACTAATAGCAATTGTGTACACTTTAAAAAGAAAAAAAATCATATTTGTGTTAACGTTCTAAAAATTTTGACACTTTGATATTTTTATCGGACGCATACTTACATTTATAATAAGTGCTTAAAGAGAATATAAAACTTAAGGAGGATAATTTAGTGACATTAAGTGAAGATCGTCAGCGTTTGCAAGCCTCGTTTTTAAGAAAGGGGGCATTAACACTTTGCCCCAATCTACTTTCAAAGACTCATCTTGGATTTAAACATGGACATAACTTTGTGCCAAATTTCATGCCCACGCCTATAAATGACACACAAATATGCACTGAGTGTGAGTCTGTTTGACATGGATACAAACATCGGAACGCACCTAATCTATTATGTATCACATGTTGTCTAAAGTATATAAATAGATACGTTTTAAAATATAACCGAACCAAAAACAATAACAAGAACAAACATACTCATTCGCTTATTCTCGCGCTCACTAGGTGTTGTGTGTGCATTCGGGTGAGTGTGTGTATTTTTGTTATATAAATAACATTAAACGAATTTCTAATAAAACTGCGTGCGAGGTTCACTACGGCTATAAATAGATATAAAATACCAACAACAAAGTAGCAACAAGTTTATAAATATGCACAAAAACATTATAGACAAGTAAAACAAGTTAAATAAAAAAGCTTTATTTGGCTTAGGTTAAATCTTGGACACCCTCCCCATAGCACCTTCAACCCTAAGTGTCAAATTCTATAACAAATGGGATTTTTGAATCGTGGGATGGGCTGATTAACAGATTAGTACACCTTTGTATACATCTTACATACAAATGTATGGCCTATGCTTATAACGTTGAGGCTCTATCGTCAGAGATGTGGTAGAGATTTTTGTCAATTGTGGGCGTGGGTGTTGATCAAGTTTGCCGTTCTAAATAGCGAAGAGTACTCGAAGAATGCTTTAGCTAAATATATTAAACATATTAAATCGGCTCAGATTTTGATGATGATGGTGTACTATGCAGGAGGTTTTTCCTCCTTCCTTCTTTTCGACAGTTTTTTATGATACAAAAAATTCAGAACTAATTTCATTTTATATATCTAGAGTTCATTTTTACAACCCATGCAGGTTGACCGAACAGATGATTTGATTTACTTTATTTCTGTATTTGATTTATCAATAATAATACCATTTATTTGTGCTGCTGGACATATAAGTTTCTGCTTGGTCCATAGCAACATTGATACCCAACAAAAAAATTAAATTTTTTTTTTATTTGTTCATACTTGTAATGTAGCGACCTTTCAATATCCATTTCAACGGCAATAGTCAAGAGGTGAACAAGTAAACGATGAAATTTCTGTACCACATATTCATCTTAATTCATGGACAATAAAACAAGCCAAACCAAGTGAATTCAACAAATCAAAAAACATGCCTTTCGATTTATTAATAATCCCTTGCGTTGGAAAAAAGAAAAACTTCTTTTATTACTTCAACTTCAACAGCAGTAATATTATTAATAAAATCGTTCAAGAAGTAATGGTACAGGAAGGAACCTAGAAGGTATGTGCAATTATTGGACGTAGTACCTAAATCGAATACATTGTTTACTAAATTTCTTAACGCATGAATTCTCGAAAATCTTGTTTTTTAAAAGAAACTTTTACTTTTCTCTTTAACTCTGGTCTTGGCCACATATTTCTGAACATTTTTTTAAGTATTACTGTTTTTATATTTTTAGCTTCAGTTATAAAAAATATGATATACCAGAAACAATCTAGCTTCAGTAAGGTCTAATTATTATACCCTCCATATTTACTATTCCGTTTGCTGCTTCCAGAAAGAAATGTCGGAGGCAGCCTTTCCTTTGACAGCGTAAATGTAGAAGAATCAGCTGCTTTTGATGTTTTGGGCATTAGAATACAGTGTGACGTCCGCTGGACAAAACACTAGTACGAAATGTTGAAAAAAGCAAGCCAAGCCAAGAGCTTCGCATTTCTAAAGCGATGCAAGAAATACTTCACTCCAGCTGATATCAGAAGCGTGCAGCGCAGAAATGTAGTGCGCATAGGTGACGAAAGATCTTTCTCGACACACTTGAGCACTGGGATCACTAGGGCTGCCGGTATATCGAAACGCTTCGTTTTTGAACCAGGGTTCGCCTCTGGAACCATCCTATCCTCCTCCTCCTTCTAATCCTTTCTAATCTCCACCAGATATGCACGTATAGAAGCCATCCCCTGAGGGGACGGTTATTAAAGAAAAAGTTTATATATATTGTTAATCAGCATATAAAACTGAGTGGAAATGTTGCTGGCACTCTCACGGTCATACATTTGTAGATATTGAGCTGAAATTTTGTACAGACGCAGGTCGCCCACCATCGACAATAATTTCTTCATCTACCACAAGTTGATGTTTTGCATACATATTTATAATAAGTACTGCATACACTAGTAGAGGGCGTAATCCTTGCGACGGTCACCATTTGTGTGTAGATGTAAAGGGTTCTTAAGGTTTACGCTAAGGCACATTTCGTTTTTTACTTGTTGTTATTGTTTTAAATATGGCATGATAGAAGTAATTCCTAGTATTGTTGCACCTATTACGTTATCTATCGAAAATATTTTTACGACTGCTGGCCTAGTTAACAAAATGTTTATACCAACGTATAGGGTTTCTCAACCTTGTTGATTTCCGTTTGTTGGAAATATTTTAGCCGAAAACCAATTAAATTCTCTTCATAAAAATTAATTTTCGCAATATGGAAATAACTTGAATAAAAAATACTGCACGTACAATAAAAACAAATTCACATGGGCCTACTTGTGTACTGACGGGTACACATACGTATGGAGCGCCTTATAAGAGAGCTTTTATGAGATCGATACAATACATATTATTTATAATTTTAATTTAGATCTTTTTACATGACAGCTGCGTAGTGTTGGTGAACGCAAAAGGGGCACGCTTACAAAAATCCAAATTAAATTGCGGCTTTTAATAGTCATTAGTCGGGCACACAGTTGTAGACATAAATGTGGAGAGTATTTAAGACATGAGAGGTGGGGAGTACAAAGTATATATTTTTATGACCAGCACATAAAACTGAGTCGATTTAGACATATACGTCTGCGTATTGTTGGCACTGAGGCACTTTGAATTGGCCAAAATTGGTGAAGTTTTTCTAATTCAATATAATCTACTCCAATCCAATCTAATCCAATGTAAAAATCTAACTGAATATAATGTACTTGATCTACCCTAACCTGGCTTGACCGAATCCAACTCAACTTAAACTGAACTAATCTAGGCTAAAAACCAAACCCAAATTGGAACCTAAATAAAAAAAGATTAAAAAATTGTGAAAAATTAACATTTGGACCTGATATAATTAATTTTGACAAATTATTCTGGGTAAATAACAAGTAAGTGTTCTTCAACCGCAAATCAAAAGGAATTATTTTTCATAATACTAGAATTATAACATTTTATGAAGCTGTTCAAAACCTTTACACAAACACGTAAACAATACCAATATGTAACGGCACTTCGACCCAACCCTCCTATACTACATGTACAATTAACTATTCAAGATTATTCAATTATTATACAACAAAAGAAATGCTTATGCACGAATACTATGGCAAATGTTATAAATAGTTTTAACGAAACGGTTCTCTGTAAATGCGTTAATATTTTTTCCGTTTGCGCCTTTTCCCGCTTTTCCTCAATATACTTCTATGTGTTCTATTTTAAAATGTGTGGCAAAAGAAAAGAAAAACGAAAACATTAATAAGTGAAATGGCGCAATCATTCATTTTACTTTTACTTACAACAATTATACCAACGCAATTATATATATTTATATACAAAAAGTTATAGTCCGTTCAGCTCTTTCATTTAATTGCTACTAACAACTACCTTTGTTGCGATATATATAAAAACTGGCTACTCTTAGACATACAAAAACTTGCGACAGTAACCCCAAAAGTACCACACCGAGCAAAGAAAAACAAGCAAAGTGCTTCAATGTAATTTCCTGTAATTTATTAAAATGATTTCCAATAGCTTTGATACCTGGTTTATAGTGAACTCCCCAGCATAACCAAGAGAGTTTGCAAAAATGGTACGACTGGGTTCAAATTTGGAACAGCTAATTATTATTTCAATTATTAGCTTTCCATCAACTTTTATTAAAAAAATATTAAGAACTACCTTCTCCATAGTGAGTAAATGCGGCACCCATCTTGGACGCGAATTTCATATGTCAAAATTTTCAGGCAGGTATTCGCTTTTGCATGTCATACGGTATCGCTGCCATCTCATATTTGTGATTGTTGTAAACAAAGGAACAGACCTCTCCAAACCTTTCTTCGAACTTTCTGCAATTGTTCTCAAATAACAACCGCCCCCGTGTTCTTTTGAAGCTATTTCCGTATTTTAGAAATTTACCACATATGGGGAAAGGTTCGATTCAATTTCGACAGACAACCGACAGATTCTGTAAATGCTTCTTATTCTTAATTAATTAATATAATAAAATGTAAATATTCCTTTGGCGTGTGTTCAGTCATGGGAATAACAAGTTTAGGCCAAAACTTAAATACCCTACACACCTACATAGGGGGTGGGCAGGTATGCCCTCTAATAGTTAAGTATCAGTTTGCAAGTTAAGGGCGTGTCTCTTATCCGACCACACATCGATGCATGGAATAATTATAGATATGCGTACCAAATTTCAAGTTCATAGGTCAATTTTTGTGGCTTATCGATATATTTTTGTCGGTTCCCATTTTAAATAGCGATCTGCTGCAGAAACCAAGATACTTTGTGGGGCCTCTGGCCCCTCCTTCTGGGTGTTGCAAATGGAAGGATAAATTTAGTGTAGTGCCCATCTTATGTGCAGGGTATAAAAATTAACACAAATATAATAAAATAATAATAAATAATATATATACGTAAATGAGTGTATTTATGTGTACAAATATACAATAATATAAACATCGAGTTTGTACATGTGTAAGTAAACGTTGCTAAATTTATATCGGAAATACCCATTAATAGTGTATGTGCACATATGTTTAAAAATAAATAAAACACAGAATGCAAAGGAAAAACTACATGCATATATAACAACAACAACAACAAAAACGATGGACAGAAAAAGAACCTTCAGTGAAAATAAAAATAGCAACAGTAAGACGACGATGATGCCAAAAATAAAATGTTGCAATCGTAATGATGAGTGGGTTGCCCCACGTTGCACAATATTACTGCTGTTGATGTATCTGCATTCGAGGTGGACAGAATTGTTAAAAAACATAGTTTGACAGCAATTAAAAGGAGCTTAGTGAAGTTTCATTAGGTCTCTCTCTTTTGCTGTTTCTCTCAGTGGATGGCAGACATTATAACGGATCGCATAACATCTGTATACATATTGTTATTTTAAATTATTATTTCTGTATTGGTTAATATGGAATTTTGCGAAGGAATTCTAATATTCATAAGCCCGTGTATTCCAATATTCATAAGTTTTTATTTGCACTTTATTTCGATGAAATTTGATTCTCTTTGGCCGGCTTTTATTAAACAAGAAACCCCTGTCGTACCAACGCCTACACTTTGCATTATTTTTTCAAAAGTTTCATTTCCAAGTTTTTTTCAAGATGATCAATAAATAATAAATTAATGAAAATTCCTAAAAGGGTCTTCAGATTTTATACCGAAGCAAACCTTTTTCAACTTTTTATTTGTTTTTCATAAAATCATTATTTTGCTAATATCATTCTGTACTTTTTCACTTTTTCAAACATGCCTACAATCTCGTTAATAATAATAATTTTTTTTTTTAAATATAGTTTTTAATAATTATTGATAATCGCAAAAGAAAATAGGAAAGATGTGTATGTGATATTTATTTTATTTGTTTCTGTGGTCTGCTTATTATAAAAAAGTATTTATCCAATTCATAAATGCAAGATTTATATACATTAACTAAAAGAAAAATATTGATAGACAAACAGGAAGCAAATTTATCACGCCTACAATTATTTCAGTTATTAATAAAATTTGACATTGAGCCAAATGAAAATAAAAACAACTTTTTGCACGACACCTGCACAAATCCAACAATCTTCTGTAATAAACATCTTTAGCACATGATAAAAATAGTTTCTAAACAACAACAACAACAACAACAACAACAACAAATAAATTAAATTGCTTATGTATAGAATACAGGTATGAGAAAAAACAGAAGTTAAATGCAAAGAAATACAATAAAACAAACCGCAATAGAAATATTAATAAAATAAAAATGTAAAATAAATAAAACGTCGAGTGGAAAGGTAGTTCGGACAGAAAAGAAGACTATCGAACACACTCACACATTTATTTAATCGGCATCGTAACTCATTCTCTTACTGACTTACATTGGACTTAAAAGCACCAAAAAGAAGAAAGAGAGCTTTTTATAAAAACACATAAATTATGTCGATCGTACTTTACTAGTACTGTGTGTTATTTAACGATGTAGCTTTGTATCAAAATTTATACGGTACTGCAATGCTTCATAATAGTAACAAAAAGAAGAATAATTGCTATAATAACTTACCTCTAAAATTTGCTGATCCAACTCGGAAACTGGGGTTTGTATATGACTAAAATTTAGAGGACCTGCTGGTGTTATACGCAACCTCTCCCCCGATGTGGTGATGGAATCACGTGGTATATCTACAAATAATACATCATACAATTATTTTAGAACGAACGAGTAAGAAAACTAAATTTGGTTTAGGCCAAATCTTAAATACCCTACACGTCTACAGACAAACAGTGGGCGTGACAGGTACGTATGATTACGCCCGAGTCTAATTTCACGCTGAGTGACTATTTTTTTTGTAAATTGTGGGCGTTTCTCTTACTTGACCGCGCCTATTTTTGATAGAAGTGCAAATTTCAATTTTATAGCAGACAAATAGGTTCTTGCCAAGTGAGGATGAGGCTCTTGAACGATTTTCCTCAATTGAATGTAAACAGAAGTGTCTGTACAAAACGTCTACTTAATATCTCAAAATTTACGATCGTGAGAGTGCAAAGACGGACACGCGGACATACGTGTCTAGGTCAACTCAGTTTTTGATACAAATCAAAAATATACTTTGTGGGGTCTCTGAAGCTTCCTCATGGATATTGCAAAAGGAAAGACAAACTTAGAATAATCCGACCTTATATGGATGGTATAAAAAGGGTGCGAGAGAAATTATTTTATGAATGAGTTGGTGAAATATTGTACAAATGCGGAAGAACTCATACATTATTATTCCTTATTTACGTAGTTTTATATAAATAGTGTTGACTTGTCTATTTACAATAAACAATTATTTGTTATTTCATATACATATATAATAAATAAATGATATTTATGCATTAGAAAGTATATATGTGAACACTTAACAAATAGTTAAGAGCGAGGAATTAGATACAACGGGGATCTTCTTAGGCTTCTTACATTCATCAGGTAAAGGGCTTTTGTCGGTTTGGGGCGTGACAATTGACTGATTCAATCCAATATAAAGAATTGGGTACACGTGCAGCTTGCTCGTTCACATATTCAGATCAATATTTCAGTTTTTGCAGCCGCGAGAGTATCAACACAAAACCGACACACGCTCTTGTTTTTAATTAGTCATTTGTAGAATACTTAAGAAGTAGTAATTTGAGTTTAAAATAACACATGAAAATATATTAAAGGCAGGTCTATCCGCCCAATTAATGTCCTACACCACATAGTGGAACAATTTGCGCTAAGAATAGTTCAGTTGTATCATTAAACACGAATCCCTATAGAAATCCCCATAGAAAAGTCACTTCGTGAAAATCGGGTCTTAGTTCTTATAGTTCAGAGAGTGATTCTGAATCCATCAATATAATAAACTATGGTATTCTTTTTATTGCAATACATCCTTATACCGCCTTGGGGTGTGGAGGAGGTAAAATAATTTAGAATTTTTCACATTTTTGACAGGCCCTTAATCTCTAGTGTTGTGTAGAGTAAATCTGCTCATGATACAAAAATTGTCCCAAGGTAAAAAAGTATCCAGCATTCAGCTTAATTCAATTTTAGCTTTTTTACTTGTTTTTCTACGCAGCTTACACAAAGCATACAATACATGTGCATTCACTTTTCCTGTATGCAGGTATGTATGTGTGTGTTATATTTTTAGATGCGGTCTTACTATCATCATATTTTCATTCATTCCATTATATTTCACACAAATGCACCGTTTAGTGAATCAGTTGTGAAAGCAGTCGGTGAGTGTGAGTGGTTTGCTTTCACAATTGGTTGGTTGGTTGATAGCTTGCTTGGTTTGTTGCTTAGTTGACTTTGAGCTTGAAGTATAATACTAGCACACCGTACAGGCCGTGACCTGGTATGCTATTTTTAGCAACATTTATAAATCATGTATGCAGTCACTGAGGTATTTATATATATATCTGACAACAACAGCAATAAAAATAATAAAGATAATAGTAACAAGGGCATTAATATAGTATATAAAGGCATGCGACGACGGGGAAAATTATATAAAAGCCCTCTATGTACTTGTGTAAGATTTTGGTCAAACGTTGAATACCGTGCACATGTATATCTGAGCCGTTGCGAATGAGGCGGTGCCAATCCATTTTCCATATTACGGTTCAACGGGTCATTTTACCTGTGGGTGTGCCATTAACGTATGTCTAGCATATCACTGACATCAGCCGAATTTTGCATCAAAGATATTTTCCGTACATTGTGGCCGTGCCTGTTATTTAACTCCGCCCACTTTTAAAGCCTGTTTGTTATTTGATCAAGTCGATCTTTCAAAAGTTTTGCGACTTTAAGTGTCTGACAAACAAACACACGGACAGACGGATGGACATCGACTCAGATGCTGCTCAGGAATATGGCTCCTTCAAAGCTTCCTTCAGGGCATATTTATTCTAGTCAATCTTTGAGTACCAGCCATGTGTAGGGATAGTATGCATCGGTGCATACGTGTGCATATAAAATTACAGTAGGCGCATATACACACTTCTAATATAGATAAGAATGAATGCTTAGTACACTTAAGCATTCGAAATCGTCTAAATTGATTAAAAAATGTCATTGTGAGTAAAGTACTATTGCAGGTACATATATGCACATGCGAGTGCACCCGTAAAATTGCAATGTATGCACTAAAAGTGTCTGTTTGATTACCTTGTCAGCTATTTTTAAAATGACAATAAAACCAACAAAATCGAACCAAAAGTATTCATTTGTATTAGCTGTCATGTTCATACTTAACATGTATTAAGTAACACGTAAGAAAACTAAATTTGACTTGGGCCAAATCGGAAATACCCTCGACATCTACAATAGTGGGCGCGGCAGGTACATGATTATGCCTTCTAAAGACGACTTTTACATGAATTACGGTTTTTTGTAAGCTATGGGCGCGTGTGTTATTCGCACACGCCCATTAATGGCACATACACGGATAAGTTAATTATAAATGTGCGTACTAAATTAGATTGTGGGCATGGCTCTTGACCGATTTTGCACAGCTGCGTGCAAAAACTAAAAAATTTCAGCCACATACCTCAAAATATACAACCATAAAAACGCCAACATCAGACAGAAATACGGACATACATGTCTAGATCGACTCAATATTTGATGCTGATCAATATATATATATATATATGTAGTTTGGAGGCCCTCTGATGTTTTAAATTTGTCAACTTAATATACCCATCTTAAGTGGAGGGTATAAAAATAGGGAACACGAACATGACCTTCCGTGCCACTATGCAAGTGATAATTGCCGTTACATCATTTAGCCTAAAAACAAATGAGCCTAACCTTATACCCATTATTGCCTCCCTACCCAGTATTACTTCCTTTATATATGAAAATGGTCTAAGTTACTATGTCGAACCCATATATTTAGTCATTGTTTTTCATACACTTTAAAAGTTTAATGTTTTTGGCAAAGTTGACTTATGTTTGAAAAAAGTGCCAGTGATTGGCATTGTTCCCCTATTCCTAAGGTGGGTAAATGACAAATTATTTAAAATTCATAACCTTTTTATCTGAATAAATACCTTTAGGCATATGCGTACTTATACGTTAATATAAAATTATAGTGGTAGAAAAGGAAATCCATGTAAGAATGTTGTGAAAATGTATAATTGTATTATTGTGATTTTCCAGCAAAATAGAGCTTTTTTCATTGAAGGCAAGTACACATAATGTTTATAAATAGACCAAAAATCAATAAAAGTAAACGTGTGTATATGTGAAGCACATGCACTCAAACTATATATATAAACGAATTCATTTATTCAAATATACTTTAGATTGCTTTATAACCAGAAGAAGAAGTTGAGATGGGAGCAAATTAGTCTATTATTCTAACGGCCTTTGGACGTTTTTTTTTTCTTTTGAGGTTACGTCTTGGATGAATTAAGATTGTTTATAAATTAAAGTCCATTTTTATGTCACAAAGACAAAGTTCAGCATCAAAATTTGAGACGATCTAGCCTTGGCGTTGCGCGAGTCTGTTTATAAATTCAGCATTTACAAGCAAAATCGTGCAGCAGACTCTTTCTGCTGTAGAATTTCAGTTTTGAGTTCAACTTGGAGTCCAAGAAACGCTTTAAAAGTCGTTAAAAATGAACGTTACGCCTACAGTTTTATAGATTATATGTAAACAGTATCCAAGATTCGACCTAAGCCTACGCGGCCTATCTTTTTGATTTGTTATTGTTGCACTCTCAAATACGTATTTGCTCCTTTTTCTTCTTCTTCTTTTTCTTAATGTTAAGTTCAAATCGAAAAGTAAATCGATGATTGCCAGTGTATGTGTAAAAAACTTACCATGTGTTGGTATTCGTTCTTCAGGTGAAGTCATTTTTTAACGGAAATTATTAAATGAGGAATTCTGAAAAATATATAAGTAGAAACACAGAAGGAGTTAAATATTGTAAACAAGCAGAGAGAGAGTGTATAGAAGAAACATTTGTATTCAACTGCGTACTTCGCTTCTTATATGTATAATATATTATAACGACATGTTATGAACAGAAAAATATTGTTTTGTCCTCTATCCTTTATGGTATTCATATAATACGGTTGTTCAATTGTCCTTGAATGCCTAGACATGGTGATATCAATACCAAGCGTGCATTGTACATACAGCTAACGGGTTAATATAATTTTAAAGTATAAATCATAAAAAAAACTAATTTCTTAAATTTTTTAGTGAATAGTACTCTGAACTCGTCAACAAAAAAGAAAAACACGAATTGTTGAAGAAAAGATTTCTTCTGGAACATACACTAGAAGTAAAAAACATGTGAAAATAGTAAATTTTGATCCCTAATTTTGTTTCTCTGAGTATACGCCTTGTTGCAACCATATGTTCTTCACATCCACATCTTGTAATTTGGGTGAAAAAAAAAATAATTCAATTATCATATTACTATAGCCAGCATCATTAACAATACTTCCTTAAGTATGACCCGATGATGCGCCCAGTCTAAAACTTGCAACAAACAGTGACACTCATACAGCAACCACTCGTACATATTTTTATGCCCTCCAAATAAGATGAGGGGAGGCGTCAGAGACCCTACAAAGTATTTATATTCTTGATCAGCGTCAAAAACTGAATCGATCTAGACATACATGTCCGTGGGTCCCTTCTCACGGTCGTAAATTTTGTACACTTTTTGTTTTTGCACGCAGATCGCTATTTAAAATGGGCAAAATCGGTCAAGAGCCACGCCCACAATCAACAAAAATCTATATATTTGCCACTTGAATTTTGGTGCCCATATTTATAGTTATCCCTTCCATGGATGTGGGCGTGGTCAAACAACAGACACGCCTACAATTCATGAAAAACCATACCCGGCGTACAATTCGATTTGCAGCTGATACGCAATGCATACACTTTTAGAGGGCGTATTTATATACCTGCCACGCCCACAGTTTGTACGTATATGTGAAAGGTATTTAAGATTTAGCCTAAGTCAAATATAGTTTCCTTACTTGTTATCTCTCAATGCGATAATTTTGACAATAACCGATGCTATCAGTGCGCTTCCTCACTGAAAACGAACTGAATTTTTTTTTTGGTAAAACTTTGGTAAACTTTAAAATATTGCTTAATAATGAAATAACTATGAACTGCTGTAACGATGTCTCTTTTCGTTGTTAGCACATTAACGCACAAATGGCGCAAAAATGGAAAACTAAATACTTTGCGAACTTGAAAAATATTTTTAATTCCATTATTAATTAGGGAAAAAAGTTCGTTTTATACCAAAAATTTTTCCTTTTTAATGGAGGATGATATATGAGGAAGGGTTCTAATAATAATTTATATGAAATGAAAAAAAAAAAAAACATTTCATTATAATTTTATATGATTTACCACGAGTGTGAATTTCATTTCTGCAAATATTATAATTAAATAAAAACTTAAAAACCAACGGTTTTTTGGCAGTTTTTGTTTTTCGTTTCAAGACACAAATGCTGTAAATTCTTATTTACAAGATAAACAATGAATTTATTGTTTACGCCAAGATTGCCTTCCACCCGACGAGCAGACACTTTCTTGAGTGTGCGTGTAAATATTTGTTTAAGCATTTAAAACTGCACACACTGTCATGCAGAATGTAACACATATGAAATAAAGTTGTGATCAGGAAATGACTACATCAAGCCATTGTTGTGTGTCGAAGGGAGAAGCGTGTGCTTAATATAAAAATATCGCGAAGAGTTAAAAAATAAAAAAATAAAATGTAAAAAAATTAAATTCTAGAATGTACATATATATAAGAAAAAGGAAACAAAAAAGAAGACAAAAATCAATTGTAAAGTGAAAAAAAGAGCACGTAAATGCGCTGTATGGGGCTCAAGCCAAATTCGTGACACCCCGTCCCTCATCTTTGTCCAAGTGGGCGACTTTTCAACAACTATTAAAGTTTATATTTCGAAGGTTGAATTCAAATGCTTCACGGACAATGCTTCAAAAACATCTGTGTATATAACTACGCGGAACCTTTGTGACCCCCTTGTAATGGTTGCAAACGGAGTGACAAATTTAGTACAAACACATGAAGATGAAGCGTTCGTTTAGCTGCGTGTGTCATATATATATATATGGCTCAGATCGGTTAAGTAAATTGTGTAATTAATAATTTTTTTTTTTTTTGTCAGTATCATCATCGCCATTCCGGATCGAACGAACGACTATCCAATCCTATAAACGGGATTGGATGGATCTGCGATAGTTTGCAGATCGCGACACCGACACCGCAACCGAAATGATTAATCAGCTACACAATCATGGTTCAGCTGATGAAAGTACAAGTTAGACAGAGTTTAAATATTTTATTAATTTAATTTTAATTATATCAGCATTTTCACACAGATCGATTAAATGATAGTTGTCATTATAGGTCTTGCACAACCGTCGTAACGGGTTATTATTGCTATAGTTATTTTTGTAATAATTTATGCAAAGAAACCGAAAATATCTAGAAGGGCGTCGAGGTACATTGATATTAATGCTAGACAATAAAGACGCCGAATCAATACAGTTATTAAGCAAATTGTGCATAAAACACACGTTCAACATTGTCCTTCTGCTTTTGAGGGTAGGAAGTTTTATCAAAGCAAGACGACTTGTATATGAGGGCAGCCTAAGGTTAGGACTCCGTGGCAGACCACGAAGACAAAAAAGTAAAAACTGTTTTTGTATAGATTCAATCTGGTTGGTATACACTTCATATTGCGGATCCCAAATTACAGAGCAGTATTCTAAAATAGGCCTTATTAAAGAGGTAAAAAGAAGTTTGGTTGTATAGGGGTCCTGAAACTCCTTCGACCATCTCTTAATAAAGCCTAAAGTTCTGTTGGCCTTATTACATGTAATATTAATATGCGCATTAAAAGTTAGTTTACTGTCCAGTAGCACGCCGAGATCATTAATGGATGATACCCTTTCAATTGGGACATTATTAATTATGTAGTTTGTATTTACCACCTCCCTACGACAGAAGGTCATATGCTTACACTTTTTGACATTCAAGGACATTAAGTTGTTGGAACACCACTCAACGAACCGGTTAATGGCATCCTGCATAAAAACTTGACTCCGCACAGACTTGTAACTATAGATAAGTTTAACATCGTCAGCATACATTAGTACACGACAATGTAGAATAACACTAGGCAGATCGTTTATAAACAGTAAAAATAGAAGGGGACCAAGATGGCTACCCTCCGGCACACCAGAGTGAACTTCAATTTCTTTGGAGAGTACATTATTGAATAAGACACGTTGGGTACGTCCAGTAAGATACGAGTAAATCCATTTAAGATTGCCTTCGTAAAAGCCAATATGTTTTAGTTTATTAAACAGAATTAAGTGGTTCACAGTATCGAACGCCTTGCTAAAGTCTGTGTAAATTACATCGGTTTGTTCACCGTTAATGAATGCGTCATTAACGAATGTAGCAAGTTCCAACAGGTTGGTTGTGGTAGATCTTTTTTTCAGGAACCCATGCTGATAATCAGAAACTATAGGTGATAATTGAGATGATAGAGTATCAGACAGCAGTTTTTCAAAAAGCTTTGGAATTGCACTTAATTTCGCAATGCCACGATAGTTAGAGATATCGGATTTATAGCCGGCTTTGAATAATGGAATAGTAAAGGATTTTTTCCACAAGTTGGGGAAGTAGGATTGTTTGATGGAGGCATTGAATAGTTTAGTTAATGGATTATATAAACGTGATGCACAATTTTTTAATATACAATTCGGCACACCATCAGGGCCAGGATTGTGTTTATCGTCTAATGCTAGCATACATTTAAGAACATTGTCACGGTTAAGGAGATTAAAATAGATATTATTAGAATACACTGAGTTATAATAATTAGTGTTTTGCACATTGTTTGACACATACACAGACTGAAAAAAGTCCGCAAACATATTTGAGAATGTATTATCGTTACTGGACTCATTATTATTATACTTCATTGACGGTGGGTAAGAGCTAGATTTCTTTTTTAAATTAACAAAATCATAAAAGGATTTAGGATTAATTATTATATCATTTTTCACTTTTGCATATAGTTCGTATAACTAACTTTGTTAAAAGAGTTATACTTTGTGCGGGCCTTCATAAAATTCATATAGTCAGCAGACGAATTGGACTTTACGTAGCGTTTGTAGAGTCTGTTTTTATTATTTTTGAAATATTTAAGTCTTTTGTTTGACCAGGGTGGTCCACACATATTTGAGATAGCGGTATAAGGCACGGTTTGAGAAAAAAGATCGAACAATTTATCATAGAACATAACAACCATCGATTCAATATCTGTATTCGAAACTGCTGATGATCCATCAGGTATAAATGACCAATTTACGTTAGAAAGTAACTTATTTAGTTTAGTATAATTTGTTAATTTGAAATTATAGCGACAACATTTCGTTGAGTTTTTTATTAGAGCAGGTATGTAAATCCAATGACAATGATACTGTTGGATGAAATTTATCCTCTGGGTACACAATTGGGGGACACTGCTTAACAGAATAATTAGAAGTAACGTTAGAAAAAACCAAATCAAGTGTATATCATCTTCAGCTCTAATCCATGAGATTGAAGGTAAATTGAAATCGCCGAAGATAAAGACGACATCATCACGTTTTAATAAAGAGGTGATACTTTTTATGGCGCATACATGATTAGAATAATGAAGAACGGATACATTAGGTGGAATGTAGGAGCACGAAACATATACAGTGATATTGAATAATTTAACAGCAACACATATAAATTCGATATCATTGGTTAAACTTGTATCAACCAAACTGGAACAGAGTGATGAAGACACAGCAATAAGAACACCTCCACCACGCCTATTCATCCGGTCACATCTGAAAACATTGTAATTCGGACAAAAAATTTCTGAATTCAATACAGACGATGATAACCAAGTTTCAGTAAAGATTATAATGTCATCATTAAATGAGTAGCTATTTAAGAATAATGTCGATAATTTGGAATTTAATCCCCGAACGTTTTGATATGATATAGACGGAGACACCCAACTTAGTTTTTTGAATTTTGTTGGTTAGCAGAAGGCAAACGTACAACATCAGATAGTTTACGCTTTTCTTTATATGTATATTCCCGTACAAATGTTTTGGCAGGCCAAAAGTTACTGTTGACTATTGTGTCAAAATGATCATCAGGTACAACTATCTTGAATGATGATTTCGAACGATTATATGAAAAGTTAAATTTATAGGAATTGATATCGATGTCATATTAATAAAACAATTAAATATTTATAAAAAACTTGCCACGAAATGATTTATGAATTTTTAAAGTGCATAGGCGCGGTTTGTGTATAATTTTGTCCTGTTTTAAAGCTGTGCCATTGATTCAGACTTTTTTCGCGATTTGATGCCGCTTCAATAAAGCAATTATTTATATATCTACATTATGCAAATAAAATAATAACAAGAGAGCATATGAGGTAGCTCGGTAAAATAGACACATGTGTCTATGTGTAGACAAAACTGACAGCATACAAAACACATTCATACTCAGTATTAGAACTTTATAAATTTTTCTCATAAATTAAAAAATAACATAATCTTCGCAAGCCTTAGCCAAAAATGACGGTAAACGTATGTTAAAACAACGACTTTTAGCAGAAAACTTCTACTTTAAAACGGCAAAATCGATTCACGATACCGCCTACATTTCCCAAAGAGTTACAAAGAGAAGTTTAAATACGTGTTCACGTGAATAAGCAGACAGTCATGATGACTTGCCAAGGTATACTGATAATAAACGTTAAATAGTGGACGCAGTAGCGTAGCATATTTGAAACCCTGCACTGAAATTGAAATGTGGCTACATTCAGAGTTGATATTACAAGGAGAATAAAATAATGAACGACCAAAAATGGATTATAATATGTTTCCGGTACGTTTTTAGGTTCTCTGTGGTGCAAGTATTACGTATCAACTAACAACTCGAACCCTGATCAATAAAGTTTGACTTCGCCTATTTTTACACATCGATGAGTAAGCTAATTATAAACATATGTAGATCTTTCACGCCTCCCTCAAGGTGTTGCAATCGCGATTAAAAAAACACCACGCAATAAAAACAATGGAAATTGTAGTGAAATTGATACTAAGTATGTTTTTCCTTTTGCAACGCACAGATGGAGGCGTCAAAGTCCTTACAAAGTATATATATTCTTGATCAGCATCAAAAATTGAGTCGATATAAACATATATGTCCGTGTGTCCGTCTGTTGGCATTCTCACGGGCGTAAATTTTATACAAGTATTGAGTAGAAATTTTGTACACTTTTAGTTTTTGCACGCAGATCGCTATTTAAAATGGACAAAATTGGTCAAGTGCCACGCCCGCAATCGATAAAAATCTATCTATCTGCCACAAAGATTGAGTTATCAAGTTCAAATTTATTACACATATTTACAATTAACTTATCCGTCGATAAGCCAAAAGTGAGCGTAGTCGGATAACAGACACGCCCACAATCGAAAAAATCTATATATCTGCCACAAAAGTTGACCTATGAACTTGAAATGCATATAGTATGCATATTTAAAGTTAACCCCTCTATTAATGTGCCAAAAATGGGCATGGTCGAGTAGCATATACGTCCACAAATTATACTTCTATATTCAAAGTGTGGTCTAGGCCAAATTTATTTTTCTTACTTGTTTTTTTAACAAAAAAAATGTAAAAATTTACTTGAACAAAATTTTTAGTGTATGTTCACGTAAAAACCTACGAAATCTAAATCGGAACACCATATACCCAAAACTATGTGACGTATGATTTACGATGACATTTGATGTCCCTAATATAAATCAATATAAAAATAAATCCATTTCAACATTGCATCCAACAAGACCTATTGTGGTTTTTATGTTTTCAATATTATATATGTTGTACTTAAGTATGCATTACACACTTGCTTAAATACAAAGTGCGTT
Organism: Crataerina pallida; assembly: GCA_949710015.1. Classification (NCBI taxonomy): domain Eukaryota; kingdom Metazoa; phylum Arthropoda; class Insecta; order Diptera; family Hippoboscidae; genus Crataerina; species Crataerina pallida. Next base: position 19,360,364 of record OX453291.1, read on the forward strand.
AAATAAATGATAAAGAAATTAAAATGAACGCCATGCCCACTACTCACTTAATTAATGTTGTTTAAGATTTGAGTGACTAAGTTTTGAATGATTAAGCGAAAACATTTATTTCATTGTATATGTACATACATACGTACAATCATGAAACATAAATAACATATAAAATAAAATTTCCATTGTTTTACATTGCGTTCGTTTTCCTAGAGAACATAAGAGAAATTTACCATACGTCAGCGCACTGGCCTTAGCTTTTATTTGTAACAAAAAGCATACGTAAAGTCGTATTAAAGATGGCACAATTCTAATGTTGGGCACTGAATTTTTTGCTTCAAGATCGACTTATTTTTGAACATTAATCAATAAACAATTTATTTATTTTGAGATATTAGCTCCAGTGTTGCAAATAAAGTAAAAAACGAATACATTCTTAATGTTAATGTACGAGCATAATACGTTGAGGATATGAAAAGAAGAATAACAAGAATAACCACTTGTTACATAAAAACACATAATGACTCCACTCCAGATACATATTATGCATGTGTGTTTTCTGTTTCATATGTGCATGGTATGAATGTATAACATGTACACATGTCAAAAGAGGTCAATGCGCCAAACTGTAGAAATTTTTATTTCAATTTGTGATAACATTCTTTTCTGTAATTATTTCTGTACATTATATGGTATATGGCGGTTAAAGAAACTTGATTAATTTTAACATACTTACATATTGGTATTCTTGTTGCTGCCACAACTTCAATCCCAATAACTAAGTCCTTCTATTTTGTTTATATATCAATTGTTATTATGATTTATTAAGATTTCCATAACGTTCTTTTAATTTGATTTGTTTATATGCCATTAATGCGCACGTAATTTCTTTTACTTGCATGCGGTCCCTTAGGTTATTGGTTGCAGATATACTGCATTACGCCATAAAACGTATAAACGTATCACACATCAATAACATTTGGAGAAACCTTTTTAGCTGATCACCGCTCTTACTTTCCGTAATAAATTATTTCTGTTGTAAGTTTCTTTTTTATGAAACCCTGCGTTTTTCAATTAATTGTTTTCACATTAACACAACGTTCATGTTTACATCGCTCATTGAATGAATTATTATCACACCTAAAAAATCACGATTTTTTTCCTTATTTACACACAACATAAACTGTCTTCGAATTTGTTGATAACTGTGAATAATTCTTTTTTAAATTAAATAAATTGCGCTTTAGAGGAGAAATTTTCACTCTCGCATTTTATGCTCTTTTGTTTTTTATGCCATATTATCTTGGTTCTTGTGATGCAGTACAACTTACTCGATCTTTTTTTTTTAAGTACATTTACATATTTATATATATATATATATATATATATATTTATTTAATATATAACTTTGTTCAATTCAAGGAGTACGTAGTACACATATAATGTCCCATTTCATATCGTCCCCTTGTCATTTCATAAACAGCAACAAAATTGATGAGAAAAGCACAGCAACTAATACACTACAAATAAAAGGAACACGTACCTATTTACGCAGTACAAGCACACAGCTGCACTCCAATTGGAATTTTTTCTTTACTCATTCTTCTGCTATATTGTTATTATTATTAAACTTTTTTTTGCTTTTTGTTGTAACCATAATACAAAATTTTTGAGGAAATTTGTATAATTTTCATTTAACGTTTTTTTGATACTTTATTTATTAATATTATAGCATAGCATTTGATATTAAATTAGTGGAAAATTTTATTATTAAGATTTTTTGCATTATATGTATATTACGATACGTATGAACTGAGCGCTAATAAAAACACATCCACGCTAGGCGAAGTTTAAAAGCTGTCTGATTAAAACATGCACAGCTGTACGTGTAATAGAGATGACTAGCTTTTATTACCATTCGCTCTTGTATTTATTTTTATGTGTTTAGATTTTTTACGATCCTGTATAATGTCAAATTAGACTATATGATTTAGCAAGTGCCATCTATTTACATAATTTTGCATAAGAAAAGGAAAGTAAATAATAGAAAGACAAGAAGATAATTTGAAAATTAAATGCAAAAGTTTCCTTTCTGTAGATGGCGCAAAAACTTGCACTGAAAATTCAAAATCGACTTTCCTTCGCCAGGTGGCCATAAATACTTTTCTTTTACACTCTTTGTTCAATTCTTTTTTGTCAATTTAAAACATATATCAATATAATGTCACCTTTAGTTTGTTTATCAATTGGTACGAAAATTATGATTTTATGAAAATATTTGGTAAATTTAATACGCAAATTAACTATAAAGAGCCTCATTAGTTAAAATAATAATCCCACAAAGTGAAAATAACACTGTGTTGCGGAATAAAAAATTTGTTTTTCACTATTACGGTGAGTGTATAAAGAAAAAGTGGAAAACAAAGAAACAAAAGTAGTATTTGACAAAGAGGTCAAGAGGAGTATTCTTAAAATTTTTGCATTACATATTAGTGGCAAAATCATCCAACAATGGATATTAGTGATAACTTTTGCGATGCCCAGTCTCAGTCGACTAACCAGCAATCACAACAACAGCCAATTCAATCACAGCAACAGCTCTTTATACAAGGTCAGCAAATGCAATGTGACACAATTACTGCCAACGATAGCCCCATCATAAACAGTGGAACAAATGGTCCTCTAGGTGGACCAATACCGTTGCCGGCACCTCCGCAAAATTATGATAAATCGCGTACCAGTGCAGATACCGATTTAGACTCAATTCTACTGCATCAGTTTAGCTGTTTAGGCACCCGTGATCATGAGGATTTAGTGGAACAATTTCACAGTTTGATGAATAATCAAATGAATAAAGATGCTTCGCGTTTCTTTTTAGAAATGAGTAATTGGTAAAGTATAGGTGGAGTTTCTTTATGGAGAAATAAAGTTTTTTATGCGTATTTATATAGGAACCTCCAGACTGCGATAGGATGTTATTTGGATTTTTGTAATGGTCAGACATTGCCTTCCATGAAGATTGTAGCAAGATATCAACCAAATGGTCAACAAATGTTATGGCGTTTACAAAATACCGGCTCCGAGACGTGGCCGAATGGTTGCTACCTTATGTCTACCAGCCAAATGCGTAGAATCGAAGTCCCTGCAGTAAAACCAGGTGAAACATGTGAAGTAGTCGCTGATGTGTCCAGCAGTGAACCAGTAGTGTGGAGGCTATGTGCACCGCACGGTGAATACTTTGGCGAAAACTTATGCTTAGTGCCACCCGGTTCATTTGGTTCTCATGAGGAGCTCAATCAACGTTTAGCGCAATTAGCTGTAACCGAACAAAACCCCTCTCAATGTCCCCAAGTTAACATTGGGATATCGGAGCGAATGGAATAGGTTAAACGTTAAGTAGTACATATGAAAGGGGGTGATAAGAGCGATTATGAAGTTGTAATGATTTGTAGTAAGATACTTTTTTAACTTTCTATGTATACTATCGTTTATTTTTGTATATTTATGCGTTTTACAAACATTTCTTTAATACCATTTTATTTTTTAATGCAATACTTAATTCAGTGGTTTTTTAATTTGTTTGCTTTCCCATAGTCCATAATGTATACATGAACATAAGCGCCTCTGCTTTTTTTCTAAAACGGGATTTTCAGTGAAAATAAAGGTTGAATAATTTGTGAGTAGAATTTACTGTGTGCGTGTGAATATGTTGCCAAGAATTATGATAAATGTAACTAAATCTGTATGCATGAATTAGGATCTATCGATATATTTCTAAGTGTGTGTAAGAACTCGAAGATTTCTGAGAAAATTTATTTGAATATGATTTTCTTATAGAGCAGTTAACTATTACAAAATCATTTAAATTATGGCAGCATTAGAATTCAGTAATAAAAAAGAATTGTTTTTTCTTATTATCAATAACTCTGAATTTGAATTCAATATCTGAGCTTATCGCGACTTACAAGCATGTGAAGAGACAAACGTTTACTTATTGCACTTGCTACAAAAGGTGACAAATAAATTTTACTATAAGACTATTGTAAGAAACGTGTATTAAATCAATTATCATTAAAAACATTTGAGTACTTTTTAAGTGAAGATTTAATACTTATTTATTAAATTATTATTATTACTTCTGTTTAATGTTCTGCGCAATAATTATTTGATTTTCAACTACATTCTAAACGTTATTCGCAGATGTTTAAAAAATTTGGGCGGAAATTCCTTTAAACAAATTTGCTCGGATTGTGTTCATTTTTTATTAAATATTCAAAATCTATATTAGCAACGTTCCGCCAGTATAGTCGGTGATGTTATTGTGGCCGGCATTGGTTTAGAATAATCCAGTGTTTGAAAAGTTCGTTTTTGGAAGATTCATTGCTCCAATTATTCAATTTTTATTATTTCCCTCATTAGGGACCAGTTAAAATTTTATTAAATATTTTGCCCACCACTATATTCATATGTGTAAACATCTGTTGAGTTTGATGAAATATTGACTTTTTTGCCGAGCAAATGTAAACAATCCATGAAAAAATTGGACATTTGGCAAAATTTATGAAAAGAAAAGGACAGAAATTTGTGCTCTTGCCGTCTTCTTCAATTATACAATAATTTGGATACAAGTGCAACTGTAAGTACTTGTTTGTGAATTTCGAAAATAACTTTATTCAAATGATGATACAAAAAAACTGTTTACAGTTTAAATGAATATGGTTTAGTTAGGCTGCTAATGTGTGTTTGTTTTCGTGTATGTTTAGTTGTTTATAACAATAATACATTATGCCACGCAATGTTTTAAAGAGCAGTTTACACAATGCTGGCTTCAGTATTATTTTCCAAGTAAGTGGGTACATTTTCAATCGTTCTAATCGTTGTTTACGGCGTGTCCTTGTGTGTAGGTGTTTTGCCGTGCTTTAACCTTTGTCATCAATGCTTTTATTGTCCACAATGTGGGACGTGAAGTTTTGGGTATAATGAATGTTCGCTTGCTGCTGTTGGAGAGCACCATATTATTCTTGTCACGTGAAGCCATCAACAGAGCAGCACTGGGGGCTATATCGCAAACACGTGAAAAATGCTCATGGGCACAACTTATCAATCAACAGTGGTTAACGTGAGTGGTGCCTTTACCAATGCAGCTTCGTTTAGTTTTTATTTTATTTTAGAGTTGTTATATGTACGTTGGTGTGCTTCCCCTGTGGATATGTGTGGCTGTACTGCCTCTCTCCCGTTACCTCCGCGTACATGAATCAATATCGCTTTGCCTGCTACGCCATCATACTGTCTTGTATCGTTGAATTCTGCGCCGAGGCACCCGTATTTATCAGTCAAGTGTTTTGCTTTGTGCGTCTAAAAATTGCTTTAAACACTTTGCATATATTTGTACGTTCGGCAATATTTCTGACTATTGTCAATCATTATGGTTCCTGGGCTATTTATGCTTTTGCCATTTCTCAATTGGCCAGTGCGCTCACCATAGTTATTAGTTATTATGGATTCTTTGCTTACTTTATCAAGAGGTTTAATAACACCAAAGCGGCCAACAAGGAGGAAAAGTTGAATTCATATAAATCTGTACAACTAAATGACTGGGATAGAGTTATGCTAGAGAATATGGATGACTTTCCTTTGCAACGGCTTTCAGAATTTTTGCCCGGTGTTATGGCTAATGAGGCAAGTCTTTTTTCCAAATGATTGGATGTTTCAAAATGTGTCTTATGTTTAGCAGGGCGCTTTCTTCAACTCTGAACTACAAGTTTTAACTTGGAGTTTTGTTAAGCAAACGATACTAAAGCTTATACTAACGGAAGGTGAAAAGTATGTAATGTCGGTGACAAACATTTTGAGCTTTAAAGAACAAGCGACCTGTGATGTTGTGAATAATTTGGGCAGTCTGGCAGCTAGATTCATTTTTCGACCCATTGAGGAGAACAGTAGTTTTTATTTCACCCAAACCATATCTCGTGACATACCCATAGATAAACAGGACAAGGTATGCAGGTGATGATTTGTTTATGAAATAAGTTGGTGACTATATTTTATGTATAATTGTAGAGGTTGGTAAGGCAGTCTAGTCAGGTGTTGGGACATTTATCCATGTTTGTGGTATCCATTGGTTTGTTGGCTTTAGTTTTTGGGCAAAGTTACTCATATACGATCTTATACTTATATGGCGGTCATGATTTTGTATCTGATGGTCTGGCAGACATGCTACTCAAATGGCATTGCCTGGCAATATGTTTTCTGGCGGTGAACGGCATAACCGAAGGCTATATGTTCGCCACAAACACCAGCCTTGACATAGATAAATACAACTATTTGCTGGCAATTTTTTCATTTAGTTTCCTACTATTGTCTTATGTGTTTACGCGTATGTTTGGACCAGTGGGCTTCATATTCGCCAATTGCATTAACATGTTTTGTCGCATATGTTACAGGTGAGATGTATTACTTAATAGTTAGATTTTATAGATGGAAACTAAACTGTATTTTATTTATAAAAAGCATTCGTTACATACGGTTGCAATACAAACCATTACAACTGAACCCTACTTCTAGCCTAATACCAAGTGGACGATTCGTTTTGGCTCTTATTTCAGCAGGTGTTATCTGTAAATATTCTCAAGTGAGTTGTTAGGCATTCGCTTGTTATTATAAATTAATACTACTGCTCATTTAGTTTAATACGCCTTTAATAGTAATTCATCTGATTATTGGTTTCGTGTGCTTACTGTTGGTTTTGGTCGTTTGGATAATTGAGAATAAGGAGGTGGTGAAAATGTGTTGGATGCAGCGCGAAAGACTTAAAAAATTTGATTGAAATTTGTCATTGAATGAACATGAATGCGAATACGTCATCTATAAATATATTATATTCATACATGTGTGTGTAGGAGACAAAAGTACGAAAGAATTACTGGCTTCTTCGGGGTAAATATTGATGCACTCACACGTTAGATCGGCTAATTTTTATAAAAATACCATTAGGTACCAAACGTCCAATAATAATTCCTGCCTGTAATATTATGAAACGATGCAAGAATATGAAAAAATGTCCCCAAATTATAAATTTTTCAATAAGAAAATAAAATAATAATTATTGAACAAAATGAGTATTTTTGTAATCGATTTAAACTTAACTTTAAATATTATATAAAACATGCAAAATGTAAGCCAAAGCTTCGATAACCAAATCTCTCCAAGGAGAATATATTCCATTTCCATTTCCAGACTTCTATTTGCCACTACTTTATGAGTTTATAAAAGAAAATTTCTAGGAAACTAGTTATTTTTATGTCCTGTGTGGTTGTTTGTAACTCCCTAACACACCCACACCCACCTTCAATTGTACCAATCAATTTAGAATTAAAATCGAATCGATTTAATCATGTCTGTCTGTCTGTCTATGTAAATTTGTGCGCAAGCCTATTGGTCGCATTTTTTGAACTAAATTGATGAAATTTGGTACAAGGACATGCTAGGAAAGAAACCCTATTGAAAATGAACCGACTCGGACCATTATTAGAATTCCTCCTCATATAACGTCCTTTTATCATGAAAGTCTTTATATGGAAAAAATCGCAATTTTTAATATTTTTTGACAAAATTTCGTGAAGAATTAGCTTCATATAAGGCTGGACCAAATTTGGACCAGATAGGACAATTTTTAGAATACCTTCCCATATAATTATATTTCACGAAGTAACTTATATGGAATTGTATACAGATACAAATAAACTAATTGTAGCATAATTTGTGGAGTTAAGTGGTGAAGGTTATTAAATGCTCGAGCTTGTCCAACTAAGTCCAATATCAATCATTGTCCAGCGATTTCTTACACTAAGTTTGGAATCGTTATAATAATCTGGCTACTACCAGAGGATTTATTGCCCTTTTTAAAAGGACAGAGAGACATGACTGCGTTTATTAAAAATTCTACATATTTGGCCGCACCTACAATTCATTCTGAACATTTTAGGTCTCCAAACGCAATTTAATGCTAGGAGTTCAGAAAGGTGAGGCGATTCAGAAGTTCCGTCAAACTGCAATTTTTAAAGTTAGTGCAGGCACAATGGAACAGATTAATAATAAAAACAAGAGAAACCGTACTGCGTTGGAAAGATTATACAAATGATTCAACATATGTAAGTTTTGGGTGAGGAATGTTTGAATTTCATGCTAAGTAAATACTATCTGTTTATTCATTACCAAGAATTGCAACTTTTTTTTATATAAACATTTAGATTTGGTAAAAGAGTTTGTAAAAAATTATCTAATCGATAGATGAAAATTCTAAAAATAGAGTATTTTCAGGTAGAGCTTGTCTGTGCTCCTTGCTCCAAATTCATGCAAATTTGTCAAAAATTTATTTGTACGTTATACACCAATTATATATAGCTGGGACAGATGCCCGTATGTCTGATGTCTGATTTAGAAAAATGATTCTAAAGAAAAAAGTAAATATAATGAAATATTATATACGCTTCCTTAGTGATGATAGTTTTTTCATTTTATAAAGGAAGTTCCATTAATTTTATAAAATATATTTTTGATTAGCTTTAAAAAATTAGTTGCTCTACAAAATTTCCGATTAATATTCAGACACTTATTTATCAGCCACAACTATATTCGATGACAATGTAAATATTTAAATTGGATTAAAATTGTATCAGAGGGATACTTTTTATAATATTTAGTACATTGGTCCACGGCGCACGTACCATATTTGTATATATTAAAATAATAAGTGAAACAATTCTATATTTCTCGGGTTTGACCGTAGTTGGTGAAACTTGGTGGTGAAACTTCGATTAATATGTATTTTAGACATCTGTAGTCTTTTATTTTTAAAGATAAAATGTTAGCTGCTTTTATTATTATTTGAACTACAGTTAGAGTAAAGTTGGCGGTAGCGGTATGTTGTAAAAAACATTTTAAACATAAAAATTGAAATTTTTCTACCTACTTAATAAGCTGAAGAGTAAAGATAGCCATTTGCGAAATATATCTTGGGTTGTAGGGTATAAGAAGAACGAGTATATAAGACAAATTCCAGGATGGGGCAAACTTCAACCAGGTAGTTCTACAGCTGCACACCATTAGCAGTTGTTTGAAGAAATACATTTCAGGGAATTTACATCGATGCAAAGATATTTCATTTAATGTGTAACCTTGTTCAATACGTATGACATTTTATACAACGTTAGTATTTTACGGGAACAAATTCAACTTGTTGGTTTTTTCGTTACACATACAAAACTATTTCTATTAAATAAATAAGCAATCGCTGAGTATTTAAAGCAAATTAAATTAAATCATAATAAAATCAAACACTAATAATATAAAAAAAATATAGAACCAAAGCAACTTTTTGTTATTAATTTCGGAAAAGGTAAAGTGACTTCTAAAAGGAAAAAGAGATGATACGAAGTGCCCTGAGTAAAACTAATCTAAACGGTTTTTTAAATATAGATCATGAAAAAGGTGGCACGCTTGCGTATACCTATGAATGAGGAAATGTCTTCGCCATCTCATTCACAATTCACAACACCGAATAGTGAATTGAATGTGCGCACCACAGGACGAATTAAGGTTTGTATTCAGGACCACATCTCTTATGACACACTTACCCATTATAGTGGATGCATTGATAATATTACAGAAACCGAAAGCTGTTTTCGATCCTTCGGACAATTATTTGCCAAGAGCTCAACGTTTGTTGACTACTAGTAGTTCCCAATGTTCAACTGTGTCAACGCATAATCCTCAGGAGACACCAAATTCTGCCCGTTCTACATCGAGTCGATTATTTAGTCTTGATACTGTACCGCCAATATCACCCGATGCTTGCGTGGTGTGCCAAAAGCGGGAAGCAAAACGTAGCTCGTATGCCAATAAAAATAAATTGATAACTTGCTTAAAATGTGAGAAGAAAGGTACGATTATATGTTAACGAATGCTAAGCACAAAGTGTATTTTAGTTGACTTCCACGTTATGGCAAAATTTGTAATATTTCTTATGCATCCCTTTAGTTCATAGATTGTGCTTGGATATTATCTACGAAGATTTTGAGATATTACGACAGAATTTCAAATGCGAGAACTGTCGTACATGTGAATTTTGTCAAACTGCTTCCGATTCCGATAATGACGGCGAGGTATATAAATCTATGACTTTAGTTTAAAACTATTTATAAACCTTCTTTTTTACCGTTATAGAAAGGGTTAGTTACATGTGTAAAGTGTGTGAAATCATATCATCCCAGTTGTCACATACCGCATATAACCGCGAAACTTCAACAGAGTGATTCAGATTGGAAATGTAATAAATGCATCATGACGCATGAGCAAAGTAATGGCGATATTATACCTGTCAAGACAATCCGTGAAATAATCGGTGACGAGACGCCAATTGTAAGGAGTACAACAACAACAACAACAACAACTCAAAAGGTTAATATAGCTGAAGCGGCAGCCGAAGCGAAAGCATCAGTTAAACGTTTTCACAATGAGAAAAATGGTATAGAAACCAACTGTTCAGATAAACGTTTAAAGAGGTCAGAAATTGATAGTAAGGATTTGGTGTCGATTACACCAAATTATAACAATAGCAACATTTCCGCAGTATATAGTCCCACTGAACAGATTGATATACCAGATGTTAAATACTGGTCTGTGGATCAGGTTACCAAGTATTTTGCTAAATACTTCCCGAACGAGGCTTACGTTTTTAAGGACCAAGAAATCGATGGTGCATCCTTGTTATTAATGAAGCGCAGTGACGTTATTAAAAAGCTTCCAATCAAATTGGGACCTTCATTGCGCATTTACAATTTAATACTTAAAATACAAACACAATTGAACGACGCAACCTTAGGTTGGAATTGTGACCTGTAAACAATTTCGGTTCGGTTTCGTTCCTGTGAATTTGAAAGAGGATTCAATTTGTGGTCACAATATACAATATTATTTTCTTTATATAACTTTATACATAATATATATATATGAGCCAACACACACATAAATGAAAAATACAGAAAATTAATTATTTTCCTTAAAATTATGGTAATTGTGTTCAAAAATAATTGTTACATAAATTTTGTATACAAAACACATTTACACACATTTGCAATTTGTTTTCAAATTTTAAATGGATATGTTACGCGCGTGGAAAATATGAATAAAATATAATTCATAAATTAAAAAAAACTGTCGAATGCTTCGTTCGTGTTAGTTTTATGTGTGAATTAGGGAACGAGTTTTTCTTTTTCCTCAGTTATTATTAACGGTTTGGGAGGTATTGATTTTTTTGGATCGTAGCCATATAAAAAGATGGATAAAATAACTAGAGTGGCGCCCGCTGTAAATCTTAACGTTAAGTGAAAGTTGAAAATGTATATTGAAGCGATGCATGATATAATGATGGCCAGGGAAGTGGCAAAACCTTTAAGTATGTTATCGGCATATTTAACAACAACAGCTACGATCAATCCTCCGCCAGCTTGGAGCAATATCAAATACCAAATAAACAGATTGTACCCATGAAAGAAGCCTTTGTCATATATGTGAGCGCCGTCATTCAAAAAACAAGTTATGGCACCAAACGGTATACTTAATAGACTGAGTTGAACATTACGAAGCCATACGGAAATGTCAGCTCCCTTTAATATCTTCTCAAAATAAATGCCGGCAAATCCGGAAAGAAAACATGCTCCCAAAGCAGCCCATAGACCAAGTAGCCGATTTTGTTTCATATCTGTCACTGTTTGTGCTGGATTTTGTTCTGTTACAGTCTGAGCCAGTTGAACCAATATGATGCCCATCACTAAAAATATTAAAGCTAGCCATTGTGTACTCAATAACTTTTTTCTTAATATAACCACAGCAAACATGGCAGTGGTTAGTATTTTCATTTGATAGGTAACTTGGTAGGTGGCAGCATCCAAATGCGATGCTGATATATACAATAAATTATTTTGTACAATATACACGAGGGAAGGAACACAAACTTTTAAAGTATCCAACGGTTGTGCTACAATTGTATTATGTAGAGAACGCATAAAACGTTTGGGGTCCTTGCCTTCTTCATAAAACACCAACAGCAAACAGGTAATTAATTTGACCACCTCAGACATAAGTACAGCTAAACAAAGATAAATATTTAATAAATCAATTTTTAAAATCGAGGTTGTACATATACCAGTAGAGCTAAGGAATAATTCACCAGGTCGGGTGCGAGCATATCGCATTGATAAACCCAAGATTGCATTTTGTAACGTTAAGGTAATCAAGCTGATGTACTTTAAAGAATTTGTATTAACTGCTTGAGAATAAACAAATAAATCTTGTTAAAATAGTTGAATTAAGTTTTTTATAAAACAAAGAGAAATGGATACCAATCGTGTATATATTAAAGAGACCGGTTTTCTTTGGCTGCACTCTTTATGCAATAACACCGAGTGACAGCTTTATATATTTATTATTTACCGTATATATTCATTTTGTTAGATATAACGTATCCATATATTTAATAATAATTGTGCCGGCAGAGACGTAAAATATATTAAATAAAAACGCGTTAACCCATATTAATTAGTTTCCACATCCACGTAAACACTAAACAAAAGTTTACTTTGGATAAAACAAATGGCACAAAAAAGCACAAACGAATAAAGAACCTGTGTGTGTGTGTGGGGTAAATGCTGCAAAATTTTGGTGCATAGAAAGACGTCAAGAGAATGTTTAGATAAATAACAATAACTTCTTCTCTTGAAAGATGGCGCGATATAACTATCATGTTTATATTCCCTCTCAAGATGGCGATAACCACTTCGTATATTCTTTTACTCTCTTTTTGACTCTCTCCATGGATACATCTTCTTGATTACTTCACTTGCTATATTGCAAAAAAGAAGAATCGCAACAAACACAACAAACACAGATGAAATATTTCAAAAATTCTATTATTCCTTTTGAAACGTAGCAATTGCGATGCCTGTGTGTATTCCCAAGCGATTTAAGGTATTTTTTAATATTCAACTTTGTGAACAATGAACTCAGTAATATCCATAAATTATATAACACCTAGAATCCGGAGAAGAAATCTCTTAAGGATCTATACATGGTAATTAGGGGTGATGACGGTGTAACACGCAAGGTACCCGCTTTGGTAAGTAGCTTAAGCGTAAAAGCAAAATATTGTAATAAAAACGATCACCATTAGGATAAATATTGGGCTACTCGTTCCAACTTTACCACTTATATCAGTTTGGTGGTAGCTGGTGGGGGAATTAAACATGGTGTTGCTTTAGAAGAATGGGAATATGAAGCCGATAATTTCAAAAATGATATGGAATTTCTTTTAGGACTACCTCACTATGAGTAAGTGTATGTAATAATTGTTTTCTTATAGCATAAAATTCATGCGTTGCACTTTTAAAGATTTTGGTCATACTTACTATACCAAAAAAACGCTCTGGCTTCAATGCGTTCCTTTCTACAAAATGCTACTCCATTTTATTTAAATATTCTACCATCCATTCCACTTAATTTACGAGAAATTTATGAACATCTTGTGAATGTGGTGGTACGTGTCATATGTCGTATGGTAACACCTAAAGAATCAGCAGAATCGTGGATGGATAAAGATCAATTACGCGAATTGCTATATGAAAAATACCTGTTAACTTTCCCAATGTTGTTGGATTTGTTGATGGTGATTGGTGTCGCCGAACCGGATAATTGTGAAATTTTAAAAAAGATCTTTGATACACTCTTCAAAATTGTACCGAATTATAAGAAGGATCTGGAAATTACGTTGGCTTTTTTTAAAACAGCTTTCCGTTCCATTCACACTCAAACGGAAAATGAGGGTTGTGAGGGGGCTGCCGGCGGTTTACCCGATGATGAATTTGAAACACCATTCGACGATGTAGCCTTATATGCACTGGATTGTGCGAGTACGTTGAGTGCATTGTTGCAAGCGTGCCCGTTGACGCGTTCTCTATGCCTCGACATAGGTTTGCCTCAAGCCATCGCTAATTTGTATGGTAGCACTCTGCCCAACCTTTATCGGAATATATCGCAAATAAATGATGAAACCTTAAGTTTAAATTGGTTGCAGCAAGCCCGTGTAGACTTTCTTTGGGCATTTCGTTATATTACCTATTCGTGCGTGGAAGCTGTTTTGCTAAATCCGTAAGTACATGTGTAGTTAATGTAAGCAGTTCATATGTACCACCACCTGAACTTTGCTGTTGCAGGGAAGCTAGTTTATTGCCTTCAGAAAATTTTATTGCCATCCTAACGGAATGCTTAGCAGAGCAAGCATTTGTCATAGACTATGAGCGATTTTATCCCGTGTCATTGGACATGGATATTATTAAACAAGGGTGTAAAGAAATGTAAGCAATAAATTGTATACTTTTTCTATACATATTTCTTATAACATATATGTTTTATTTGTTTACAGAGACGGTTTCAAAATGGATTTTATTATTGAAGGTTATGAGAGAGCAGCAGAACCCAAAATAACAACTTTAGCTCAAATAAATAACAATGAAACAAACGAACATTGTAATAATAGTGATCAGGCTGCAATTGCAACCAATGAAGAATCGCTTTTTGTTGTTGATAATAGTGTTAAAAAATCTCGCGATATTAACATAGAAGTTGGTGTGGTTTTGGATTGTTTACCACACTTAGGTACTGGATTTATTCGACGACTTCTCACCCGTTATGATAGCAGTGAAGAAGTTATTACCGCAATATTGGAGAACAACTTACCTCCAGATTTAGAGCAAGCAGATCAAACGGAACCTTATATACCCGAAGATGTGCAAGATCAGTTACTAAATAACACTGGCGTTAAACATTTCAATGTATTTGATGGTGACAAATACGATATAATGACTCAGGAAAATCCTCAATGTCTGGTGAAGAGAGGCAAAGGTTGCCCATTGGCACCTAAAAATGCTATAGAATTGTTAGATGATAAATGCGATTTGGCTGCTATTAGACATCGCTATCAAGAATATACTTTGGTACAAGAGGATGATGATTCCGATGAATATAAAGATGAATATGATGATAGTTATGATGCCTTGTTGGAAAGTGAGACGCGAGTAAAGAAATCTATGCAGTTTAAGCAAGTGCTAGACGAAGTTGGAGATGATTCCGAAGATGACAGCGACAGTGAAGCCAAGGATAATGAGTTGAGTGGTGGGGAAAGTGGTGATCGTAACGCGAAAACATTGAATTTTTGTGAAAATCCAGAAGTAATTCGAGCTCGTTGGGAGGCGAAATATCAAAATAAATTTAAAGCTGCCGGTGGTAAGAAGATGCCGTCCAATAATAATGTGGTTGGTGGTCCCAAGGGCCAGGGTCAAGCTAAGGAGGTGTTACATAATCGACAAAAGAAAGGGGCCAATAAGTCGTCTAGAGCAAATCATAACCGTAAGATGGGGGCAGCGTTTAAACGCAGTAAAGGCATGATTTCATAGAAATGGAATTTGCTGCATCTGTTATTGTCAAACGTATTTAATTGCTAAGCAGTTAAGTAATAGCCAAATTGTATGTTACAAACATCCAGCCCAATTATTGTCACTTTTCTGTAATAACTTAACACACACACGTATGTACATAAATAAATAATTTTTGTATTGTTAGAAATTGAATATATTTTGTAGACTTTTGATCCGCCTTGGATTGTAATTTTAAAATTTCTCGCCCATTGGTTTAATAGTAATATTGTTGACCTAATAACACATTTATGAACACAAAGGTAATAGCATTGTCAAGTAACACTGCTCACCTGTACATTGGCGGAGTACTTAAAGCCCATAAAATGGCATCGGCTTTATCGGCTGCGCGTAGCTTTGGTACAGTGAGCTTTAGTATTTGTTGTATATCAGGCGGCATAATACTCGTACAGGTGTCTACGAGGCCTAGGCAAATGGTCTATAAATTTGCAAAAAGGATTTTTGATTTACTCGTTTAAACACCGCAACAGCAACGCTACTAACCGTTATACGAACTTTGGTTTGTTTTCGCTGAAATTCTTGCCGATAAATTTCATGCATAGCTTTTAATTCAAACTTTGTAGCCGGATAAATGTTCAGTGATGGCAACGTGTGACCAAGATTGGGCACTTGTTGTCCAGCTATACTATTCACAATAAATATGTGACCCATTGCACTTTTAAAAGTGCACATAGAATGAAAAGCTTCCCGTGAACAAAACACTGTACCCATTATATTCGTATCCAAAGTGTCACGTATTGCTTTGGTGTTCTGCTGTTGGGACAGCTCAGCAGTAGCCATTATACCAGCACTACTCACCAGTACATCGCAACCGCCCATTTTGTTGTTGATCCATTGAAATGCTTTAACTACATCGTCTTCGGCAGTTACATCACATTGTAGAGCGTATAAATTGTTGTGTAATTCTCCGTTTAATTGCGACTTTATGTCTAAGATGCGTTCATGACGTCGCGCTAAAGCGACAACAATTAATCCAGCCTGCACGGCTTTGGCGCAAGCAGCTCCTATGCCGCTACTACTTCCAGTAACAAGAGCCACCTTATTACGCCAAAGTTCCATAATGAAATGATGAGAAATAGAAAAAATGTGGCTTCATTGATATTGGAAGTCTTCTAAGTTTCCATTCGATTCTCTGAGAACGAACAATATTTCTGAACGTCGGGTTATCTGGGGAGGCCCCCTCTAAAAAACAGTTGAAAAAAATGCTTTTGTATCTGATTACATCAGGATTGACTGCAAAATTTGCATGGACAAGCAACGAGCACAGACGTGATCAAATGAATTTATTGTTTTTATAATAGGGGATTAATTCGTTTAAACAAACAAGGCATCCCCGTCAATATGATGTAGCCCGTTCTACAAGTGGTAGAACAAGAGAATTTCCAACAAATCAAGTGTGTGTGCGTGTGTGTAATATTGGGTATTGGTTATAATTTTGCAGTTATGCGTCAATTGAAAAATGAAACTTGGAGCCAAAATATGAAACCAATCGCTGGCATATGTGGTGCACAAAAATTCAAGATCAAAGATATCCAACTTATGCTTTGATGCGACCTAAGACATGCTTAAAATTGTGAAACAATTAAAATAGAATATTTCGCCCAACAATGGCCTGTTTTATCTTGTGAGTACAGAAAGAGGCGTGTCCTGCACCACCCTGTGGCAGAGGGTATATTAAGTTTGTATGGATGTTTGTAACTCCTAAATGGCATATGCCACTCCCCCCTTCAGTTATATCGATCGATTTAGAATTAAAATCTGAATCGATTTAACCATGTCCGTCTGTCCATCTAAATTTGTGCGTAAGCTGCAGGTCGCATTATTTGAGATATTTCGATGAAATTTGGTACATAGGTACGAATTGGCCCAAAAATAAACCCTTTTGAAAATGGATAGGATTGGACCATTTTTGGAACCCTCCCCATGTAAATTTTTTTTTTATTTCATTAAACAAACAAAAAATTATAAAATTGTATGGCATGTATCATTTTGAAATTTTTTGAAAATACAAGTAGGTATAGAAAAATAAAATTTTTCATTTTTCAAAGATAAAAATTAAATTGAATAATACATCAAGGGGTGTAGGGTATTTAATGGTCGGCCTTGACCGGCTATAATATTTTCACTTATTTTATTTTAAATTTTATGAATCACAATAACGACTATCGTACACAAGCTAAGTTTAGAACATATCTAACCACCGATAAGCGAAAATTGGCATGTTCGGGTGATAGACACGCCTACAATTTACAATAAACCAGATTTTCATTAATAATAAATTTTTGGGACAAAACGTAACTAAACATCAAGCAAAAGTAAACATGCCACACCCCTTGTGGATGGTATCTTAGCCAAATTCTGTTCACTTAATTGATTGTTAATTCTAGTCTCAGATGAAAAGACTTTGTAATGTTCCTAAATTCTGCTTGATTAAGGGAATATGCTCTGAATCTTAAAGTAATGAATGTAAGGATGACTACGACTGCGATAATTTAAAGTAAATTGAACTATATTTGCACTGGGGTAGCGGTGGTCCAACGAGAAGCTCTTACGGTATTGTGTGTATACTCTTTGTCACCTGCACGTTGCTATATCTATTTGGGTTCTTTAGACAATAATTGTGGGCAATGAAGTTGTTGTTTTTTCTTCTACCAAACCACCTTGCGTAAGCACCTGTACAGGTATTTCAATGTGAGTCAAACATTTTATAAAACTAACGTAAAAATGTACTCATCACTTCGGTCTCTCTCTCTGCGGAGAGTTTTAATCATAAGTATAAGCATTGCTGGTGTGCTCCGTTACTTCATTAAGATAAACTGTGCAAAAATGCATTTAACACAAACTCTAGGTATCTAAAAGAAATAACAATAAAGTGGTAGCGTAGTAGAGTGGTTCGCGTAGAGTACATGTGAGAGAGTCTTTAGGTATTTTATTAATTTCAACTGGTTTTTAACAGAGCCTTGAGATACTAAATGAAGTTGCTGCAAGTTATTCAGTATTCAGTTCATTATGAATGTGGCTGACGGAAAGACGTGCTTGAAGAATACGGAACACGTTTTTTATATCTCACATATATTCCTAATATATGCCTAAGACCGATATGTGCGTATGTTTGTGTGTTTGCGTGTTCGTTAAATCAAATTTTATAAATGATAGTTGTTGCTGTAGCTGACGCTGTTACCGTTGTTTATTCACAACAACCTTTGATGACGTTTGCGATCACCATGACGTTTTTTTCTGAATGTTATTATTTGACACATTTACAGAGATCTTGGTGAAATTTGAAACTTCTTGATAATGAAACTGAAAAATTATGATCACACATTGTTTTTGTTTGTAGTAGCACGTGTCCCGAAATCTATTCATTTCTTTGGCACATATTTTTACGCGTATGTGTGCCTGTAATCGTAGACAGACGTTTTGTATTGTGTTTTTTGTTTCTATTGTTTTTCTACTTTTTAATAATAATAAATGAAAAGTTGTGTGCAAGATATGTGCAAGCATTGTGTACTTTACGCCATCATCGAAGTAGAAAGTTGCTGCTGCTGTGCTGCTGCACCAGAGCAGTGCCATCGTAGCGAACAACTGCAAATTGACAAAATGAAATAATTGTTTTTAAAGTGTTGATTAAGAACATTTGTAAGAGTGGAATTATTTTGAAGTTGAGTGAATGAATGATGAATTGTGGCTTTGGTAAAATGAAGCATCGAAAATAATGAATAAATGATCTGTAGATCTCAAAAACGTGAATAAATTAATGCGATTGTGTGCAAAACGATTTTTTGATAAAAAGTTAAAATTTCAAGTTCTGATAGAATTTCATCTCCATTGCGCGATTGATACAATTTGTGGTACACATTTGTGACATTTATCCAAGTGGTTAATTTAATTGATTAACGCGCCCCTCTATGAGCGGCTGTATTTTCCTTTTTAAGTTTTTAATGGAGTTACGGCGACACAGGGATACTCGATACAGGGCTAGAGAAGACCGCTTATAAAAGCAAGGCAGACCAATGTACGCATCACATTCTGAGCCACAACAACAAATAAAAATTAAAAATGAATTTATTTCATGAAGTAAACACTTCTGTAAACAATTGTTCGTGTTGTTGCATAATATTTTCATTTCCAATTTCAAGTGTTTATAAATATTCTAATCGCTTAATGTGTATTAGAGCGAGTTTAGTTGATGAAAAAAAATCAATCTTCTTCAACAGCTCTAAAGGCTGACATGATGCAGCGCCATTTCTCTGCATGACCAGTTCTTTTTACGGTACACTTTCACTTTATATTGAACTAAAAGTCGTTCATCATCGTAACAACATTGCGTTATGAAATGAAAGTTTTCCGAGTCTTGCTTATAAAAATGGGTGGCATTTGAAAATTTTCACGCCCACAATTGAAACGCACTAAAATGTGATATAATTGATGCGTTATAGGCACTTTATCAAATAATTGTTGCAATGTGAAAGATGCAAAGGGTTCAATAATATGAGAAAATGCACTCTTTTGAAAGTTTCATTTCATTTCAAAATTAGTGGTTATTAACGAATTTAAGGAAGTGAGTACGTGTGTTGGATGTCCAGAGGAATACTTGGCTCTGTACTAAAAAGATTTTTAAACATTTAAAAACATTCCATACAGCGCAACATACTTTTGATCACGACTGTATTGATATTATATGTTTACATGGCTTATTAATAAATCCTCCAGAAAAATAAATAATTATGAAAGCTGTGCATTAATGAATCAAATTAAGAAAATTGTGGAAAATCATCAAAGAGAAAAACTGAACAACTATTATAAAAAAACCAATCCATACTGTAAACGTTGATCATAAACTTTTCATCGAAAATGTCGGATATTTATTATTGCAGTAATGCCAAGGTAAGGAATGCAAAATGGATAATAAACAGAACGAATGGGGTCCTTAACCATTAATAATAATATTGTTGGAAAATGATTTAAAGCCAGTTTTCGGGCATGTTGTAATAAAGCGTATACATATGTGTCCATTCAAAATATTGTATATCCATACTTGTAAGACGTCTACTACTTTTTGTTGCTCTTTTGCGGTGAGATTTCACTTTCACTGAAAGTGTTGTTTTTTTTTTCGCTTTTTTTTTGCAAATTTTGCTAACAAACTTCAACTCCAGCAATGTCGTCGGTTGTAATGTTTGTTTGTGGGTGTGTGTGTGTGGCCGCATATTTGATTAGAGTGAATGTCGAATTAAAACAGGTTAAGGAGAGAGAAATGACTTCTTCTTTTTTTCGGCTTCGCCTTAAAGTGAAATCTTTCTCAGACCATTTCAGTTACTAATCAAAACAATGAATGTTTACTTTATTTTCACTACTCCCAAGATTATATTCATAATTAGTCACGAAAAAAAAAAAAAGTGACAAACTACAAAGGCTTCAGCTCACATAAAATGTTTAGCGCAGGGCCACACTTTTAGTATAAAATGTTAAATTTGGAGTAAATTCCAGATGGAGAAGTTTTAAATGAAAGTGGAAACTTTTGAGGTTTTTCCAATTTTATACCAAAACATTTTATATGAAAATAATCCTAAAGCCAGATGCAACGCAATAGAAAGGCGTACAGACAATTATTAGGTTAATGAAAAATTTTTCACCAATTTTTGTCAAAAAATATTAAGAATTGCGATTTTTTTTCCATATAAAGACTTTTATTATAGAAGAACCTTATGTGGGGAGCGGGTCTAGTTAGGTTCGTTTTCAAAAGGGTTCTTGTTTGTGCCAGTACATGTTTGTTGTTACAAGAAGTTTTATTGATACATCTAAAAAAAATACGATCTGTAGCTTGCGCACAAATTTACATATACGGACAGACGGACAGACGGATACGGTTAAATCGATTCAAGATGGGTGTGGCATATGTCGTTTAGAAGCTACAAGCTTCTACACAAACTTAATATATCATTTACTACAAGTGGTGCAGGGCACCAAAAGGTACAGACGCGCGGTGCTCCTCATTAAGTGCGTTGCACAGCGACGAGTTTTATCTGTTTATGTTTTTATGATTTTATTTATAACAAAAAACAACAACAACAACAATTTTAAATATGGATTTAGTCAGGTCTCTCATCTCGTCTAGTGTTACAAACATTTCATTGAACTGCATGTAACATGTTTTTCTTAAGGTAGCAGCAAACAATTTTAAATTTTGCAATTGTTACTGGTCACATGGAGAGAAAGAAAAAAACAGACTTTTTCATAAGATTGTAATAAAAAAAAAAAAACAAAAAGAAAAAAAGTGAACGAAACAAAAAACCTAAATTACTGACTAATATAATAAAGGTGGAGAATAGAAATATAAACACAAACTTGTTTTTAGGAGTTCACATTATTATAATTATATTTGTGCTGCGGCTTTGTGTGTTTCTAATAGAATTGATTTTGTTTTTTTTTTAATATTGTTTTGCGCTTGTTGAGGTTTTGTGAGGGTATTAAGAAAAAAAGAAGAAATTTAACATTTGTGTTTTATTTCATATAAATTGCATATGCATGGGAATTTATTAAATAAAATTAATTATAAAATATATAGACTGTTCAAGTCTATATATTTTACGGCGTAGCGATCGGAAATTATGGATTTGCCTTATGAAACGAAACTATAAATTACAGGTATATACACTTTGTCAAAGAGGTGTGCAACCAATGAGAGACACCAAAAGCTGATACGTTTGCGTAGTTACCCAAGTTGGTTTTCTTAAAATTGTGCCCAATCTCTATCGATCGTTTAGTGAAACAGTTGTTTACACAGGTAAAAAGTACTTCTTTCCGTGAATGACTTTTTTTCTATTTTTAACCCACACGGCAAAATTTTAATTAATAAACGCCCCCACTTTTTCAAAATGAGTTTTTTCCAATTCCAAATGGAAAATTTTCATTTCCATTTGCAATTTATTTTCATTTCCCGCTAAAAATTCTTTTTCAACCCAGTGGTTTAATGTATTACATATAAGTATGTGCGATCAATAGCGTTAATACTTTGGTTAGTGGTGGACAAACGCAAACTATATAAACAACTAATCTAATCCATAGCATTGCGGTAGGGGGAGTAACCAGTTAATACAACAACTTATGAGCGACATTTAGCAATAATGCCAACATCATACTGAACATATATACACACATACATAAGCATCTGCATACGTACACATATTACTGAAAACTTTCAACACTTGATTTATAGAATTTCTAAACAATAACAAAGACTACTTTAATGAGGCAAAGAATTGCCCGATAAATGTAGCTGATGTATATATGTATAATATATGTATTTATTTCAGTTACAATGAGAATTTCAGCCAGAGTTTTTTTTTTTAAACAAGAAAAAATCTTCATTATTGTGTCGAAAATGTTAACTGAAATTTACAAATTTACGATTATATTCTTTAAAGGAGAAAATTATGCATGTATGTATGTGTGTATACTATAATCAAGAAAAATATTAATATATTTTATAATCGACGGTAAGAAATGTTGTAAACCCTTATATGACCGATCAAGATAAAAATGTGAATTTCATTAAAACAAGTTTGTTGTTTCAGTCTTTTGTTTTTATAATTACATACAATCTCTGCTCAAGAATCCATAAATGCAATATTTCGCATGATAGCCATACATGATGACATTTTGTTGTTCAAAGTCCTATTTACCTAAAGATTTCTCTCCATTCGATTTTACCATATTTATGTTTATGTTTCCTATAAATAGGTACATACACACATATCTGTCTTATTAGGAAATATTCTCACGTCTAAAGTTTATGTTTCTTCTCTTTTTTATATCTACTTATCAACAAAAGACTTTGAACAATGGTCTAATGTGAAAGTAGGCCGCTGTTATACGAGAATAGAATAATAATGCGTATGCTTTAAAGACACATTTTATAAAAGGAAATTCTTTCTGAAGTGAATCGATATATCGATATATTTATATATATGAACAATGCATTGTGGAGAGAGTGCGCAAACGTTTGTAGGCATTTACAATGTACATGTAATGTGAGTTTATAATTAGGCATATTTATGATTTTATTTCAATGTTTGCACACATATTATGTATGTGTGTGTAATTTGTTGGGATTTTATGAATCAGAGGTGATTTTTTTGTACAACATCACCACACCTTCTCACTAAAGGCAAACGTGAGCGGGTTTAATAAACAGTAATATTAACATAGTGGGTGCGTATGTACGTAATGATTATGTATAGAAGCATAAAACTCTAACTGTAATAAATATTACTCAAAAGTGTAATTCTCATGGCTTCAATTCAATGTAATCATTCTGTTTTGAAAATTTATTTTATTTGCGACGCGCAAAAAGCAAGATTTTTGTTTCATACGTGAAATTTTTCAACCAAATACTGGTGAAGTTAAGCACTGTTAAACTGATAATACACCTCTTGGTACCAATTGCAGAACTAAGCAGAATGGTGGCCGCCTGAAGATATTGAAGCCACAATGTTTCCATTGACATTTGAAGTACTTTAATTGTGGTTGCAATACCGAGGTGTATACTCGAAATTGCACTACATTTATATGGTGTCTGTAATATGTGCATCAAATGAAAGAATTTGATGAATGCAAGGCCATTAATTAAGATAAAACAAGTAATCTTTCACTAAATCCAACAATGCAGTTAAACGAAAACGAAAAGGTCGATTTTCAATTTCTTCTTAATCTATGCAATATGAAAGAACTTCACAAGTAGAAAACTTTTAGTTAAGTAGCATTTTACTAAATTCAAAATGGCGGCCACCCGAGCATGTTGTGCATTACTATTCTTTATAATCTATTTATTATGATTATCACATAAAGGAATTTGATGAATAGAAAAATATAAGTTAAACTTTAGCAAAATAAATCTGAAATGACCACAACTACAAATGGACGGGTCTATATATATGAATGTCAAATGAAAAGGTTTGACGGGTACAATATGAGTTTTGAAAAATTTACTTCAATATATTTCATTACTTTTTACAATCTATTTAATATGGGTATCATATGAATAGAGCTTCAATCGACCAAAACTCTATAAGCTGTGTGTGTGATAATTTAGGAAAATTATGGCAAAAATCTATTTTCCTTTTCTTATAAGAAGGAATACATATGAAAGGTGCGCTGCTCTTATTAAACTCAATTAAATAATTATTACGTATCGCGTTTTAAAAAACTTATTTCAAACAAATAAGAAAACTAAATTTGGCTTAGGCTAAATCTTAAATACCCTACACATCTACATGTAAAGAATGAGCGTGGCAGGTACATGATTATGCCCTCTAATACTGTATATATTAAGCATCAACTTGCAAGTCCAGTTTTACGCTGAAGAGGTATTCTACATCTAAGAATGAAGTAATTATAAATAGGTTTATCAAATCAAATAGAAAAATTTTTGCGGCATATGCATCAATTTTTGTTGATTTTGGGTGGATCGATTATACGAAAACGCCCTTTTTTAACACATCGATGAAGGGAGTAATTATAAATATATGTAGGAAACTCTGAGGACCTAGTCGCGGCCTATACCGAATTTGTCGATTATAAATTGCGATCTGCGGGCAGAAAATGAAAGTCTGCACAACATTTAAGCTTAATATCTCAAAATTTACGACCGTGAAAATGCAAGTACAATACACAGACACATGGAAGGACACGGACATGTCTAGACCTACTCAGATTTTGAAGCTGACCAAAAATTAATTTAATTTGTGGGGTCTCTGACATCTTCTTCTGCGTGCTGCAAATAGAATAACAAACTAAGTCCATAACCATAACCCATCTTATTCTTTCATAAAAGAGAAAGGTTTAAACATGGTTCACGTGAATCAAATGAATAAGAACACAGAGGGACAGATAGATTGAAATGTTAACATAGGCTAGTGAAGGATGCTTTCTTTTACATGATTTGATTTTTGGAGGTAAATTTTATCATATGCGCTGCTAAGCGTTAAGCTTATTACCAAGTATTATCAATACGCCATGTTATTGTTGCTTAACATACATATGACGAATAGTTCGACTTTAAAACAAATATTTAGAGTTACTTAAGTCGATTTAAAATATGATAACTTAACACTTTTAAAACTTGCAAATATTTGCATAAATCTAGAAGCATAAGCATTGTAAAAAGTTGCTACATATTGCTCGTTCATTGTAACCACAAATATTTTACGTTTATAGCCACCACATATAAGGGAGGTATGCCAAGTATGTCATTCCATTTGCAACATCCAGAGGGAGGCATCAGTTTATATATTCTCGATCAGTGTCGAAAACTGAGTCAATTTAGACATGAATGTCCGTATGTCCGTCTATTGTTGGCATTCTCACGGTCGTAAATTTTGAGATATTGAGGTGAAATTTTGTACACACTTTCATTATCTGCCCGAATATCCAAATTTATAATCGACGAATTCGGCAGAGGACCGCACCGATAAAAGTCTCTCTATCTGCCACAAAAATTCACCTATAAAGTTGAAATTTGGTACACATTTGGTCGGATAACTGTAGCGCCCAAAATATACAAAAAACGTTATAAATCGTAAAACTCGACTTGCAAGTTGATGCCTAATGAAAAAATGCACTATTAGAAGACGTAGTCATGCACCTGCCACGCCCACGGCTTCCATATATATTGGATGGTATTTAAGATTTGGCCTAAGCCATATTTAGTTTTTATACTTGTTCATAATGTGACTACAGTTTTTATAGAAAGAAGGGGTCTACAACCTGTATCATTGCAAATATTTTTTTATATTTCCATGTTGTAGAATAAAAGATCGGCTGGCGAACGGAAGGGCCACGGTTCTAGTAGATGCAATAAAACTACAGATGACGGCAATAAAAACAATAATTACAGCAATGTACGAGATAACAATCTTGTGACCAATGGCAAGCATACCTCAGCAATTATTAATGGCAAACCAGTATGGAATGTTAAGGTATTCAAAATTAATTGTGACACACGAAAAATATATCACGTCTTCTGTTATTGCACATTTGTTGTAGAGTACACAAAATTGTGGGCATGATGTTAGAGATGGGGTGGCAACAAGTAGCATTGATCCAGCCAAAGTTTTTCACAATGTACGTTGTGCCAGACATCAAAAAGGTCACAGTCATACTCATAATGGCAATAGTAATGGTTTCACAGAACACAAACACCATCACAGCAATGGTGGCGGTGATGTTGGTGGAGCAGAAGAAGGCCTTGGTGGAAATGTTGATGTTGAGAGTGACATCCATCAAAATCACACTCATACACATAATCATGTACAAGTCCGACCACATAGGCGAAAGACCGAGTCTGTATTGTCGACAGATTCCGACATACGATTTACTAGAAGAAAATTGGGTGATAGTCAAAAGTGTGGATGTGCTGTGATAGCAGGATTATTAATCACTTTATTGGTGGGTGGCAGTTTCGTTTATATTGGCTGTAAGTCAGTTACTGGCATAAATAATTATGAGAAATAATCATGTACAAATAATATATCTGTCTAGTTACCTACTTCAAGGCAGATCCTTTGCCAGATCGTGTCTTTCGTAGTAAATTTCATGTACTCAACGATAAATGGACTATGGATCTGGCTGATCAAAAATCAGAACATTTTCAACAAAAAGCTCGAGATTATCGTGAACGCATTAATTTAATAATACGACGTTCCGATTTGCGTAAGTCTTACGAAGGTAGTGAAATATTGGCGTTAGATGGGTACGTTTTGAAAACAATATAAAATTTCTTGTCATAATCACTTATGTTGTACGGTGTTTACAGTTTTGAGGAAACCAATAATATTGTGGTACATTTTAATATAATTTTCGACCCCTACTTGGGTTTAGTATCAACGGCAGATCTGTTGGCTTTATTTAGTGAGGAATTTAATAATCCACAACCGAAATACTTTCATGGTATTGAGGTAGATGCCCAAAGTTTGGTCATTAGAGAAGTGACGGGTATAGTTGATGAACCTACAACATCGGCAGCACCCCTGGGCAGGGATGATTACAATACAGAGCCTATAATAACCACCAGTGTAAAACCGCCCAAGCGTTGTGAACCACTGAGACTGAACTATTGCCGTTCTATTGGTTACAATATTACAATGTACCCAAATTTGTTGGGACATATTTCATACGAAGAAGTGCAGGCAGATGTTATTGCGTTTCGAGAGCTGGTCGATGCAGAATGTTTTCGAGAAGCATTCGATTTTGTATGTCGTTTGCTGCAACCGCCATGTGAAACGCAGTCAGATGCCGAACCAACTTCGTTGCCATTGTGTCGCGAATATTGTGAACAGTTCATGAAGGGTTGTGGCCAAAGGCTGCCGCGTAAATTTCAACGTTATTTCGATTGTGAGTTATTTCCGGAATCCACTGGTATCCAAACGTGTCGTCAACGACCCAATTGCGCCAATGATTTACACAATTTATCTCACAGTCCACGGTTGTGTGATGGTTATGCTGATTGTCCGGATCTCTCGGATGAACGTACTTGTTCATATTGTTCCACTAATTCACTATATTGTGGCCGGGGACGAGCTTGTATACCGCTTAGGTCACGCTGTGATGGCAAGCCCGATTGTCCAGATGGCTCCGATGAAAAAGATTGCCGTAAATAGATCGCACATTATTGTTTTCCTCAATTTTTTGAAGCGTTCATTTTGTCTTTACAGTTGCTATTGCTTCGCGAGCTATCGATTTAATTAAACATGAACCATTTGTACCCTACTTGCCTCAGTTTGAGTGTGCTGGATATGCTGTATTCTTCGAAAAAGGTATTGTTGGCAAATTGTGCGCTGAGGGCTTGGAAGGAGACGGTAAATTAATATTAAGACAAACCGTGGCTGAATCCCTTTGCAAGTCTTTGGGTTACGAGTAAGTGCGAAACAGTTTTTATTAATTATACCCTCAATAAAATGAAATAAATTTGTTATTCCGTTTCTAACACCCACAAAAGAGTATTCGAGTATTTTAAATTTGGCCTAAGTGCATCTGTTGCAATATTTCAGATCGGCTGCGTCTTTTGATATACGAAATGATACTGAAATTATTGATGACTATGTACGGGTGGTAGATCCACATGCTCCGGAAATTTCTTTTGTGCGTACGCCCTGTCCTCGGCGAGAGGTATTGTACGTAAGCTGTGCTGATTTGCAGTGTGGTATACAATCAGTTCTATCTGGTAAACAGTATTTGGCGTTACCTAAAATGGCCTCGCCTGGAGATTGGCCTTGGCTAGTAGCCTTGTATCGGGAAGACATTCACGTGTGCGATGGCACTTTGGTAATTATTTGTACCTAACATTAAGACTATAGATTGATCTAGTCAACCCAGAGAATTTATTTGGTTTCATCAATAGGGGGTGAAAGTGAAGGCTCTGCTAAAATATTTAGAACTTTTTTAATCTGACATTTTACAAAGCTAAGCAACGGTATTAATTCGAAGAGAAATATTAGACTGAGACTACACATGGAACTACTTACTTACCAATATAATGAGTTTCTTAACACAAACCATCTTTCCATACCCTACGACATCTTTTGTATATTTCACATACTCGTATATCGCAAGAGTAAAAATATTTTACACATTTCGAAGGAACTTTACTTGCTATCACTGGAAAGTCTTACTAATCAATTTTGCCGTAAAATTTTCAGGTATCTCGCGATTGGGTTCTTACTACTGAATCTTGTTTCCAAGGTCAACCACGCGCCACATGGATGGCCATTTTGGGGGCAGTACGCCTTACATCCAGGGCACCCTGGACTCAGCGGCGTCGTATTATAGGCATGATTAAAAGTCCCGTAGAAGGATCTACAGCAGCATTGATTCGTTTAGAAACACCTGTAGCCTACTCCGATCATGTGCGACCCATTTGCTTACCCGACCAATTACAGCGAAAAGAAATCAAACGTATTGTACCCAGAGCAGAGCATTTAAAAAGTACAAATTCCGAACGACTTAAGCGTTTAGAACACGAAACCCAACAATATTTTGTAGCACCAACATTTCAACATTCGGAGGCTGTATTTCATAATCCTCAAGAGAATTCATTTGAAGTTCGTCGCTATCAAATGCCAAAAGCTGAAGCTTTAACGCAAGTTGACGAAGTGACTGATTTAAATGACCCGTCTTTAGGTCAAATACCTTATTACGATAGCTTTAGATCAACAGCTGCTGTGGTGAGAAAACCAACTGCAACGAATTCCATACCATCACAAGACCAAATTTGGACAAATTGTAATACTTTGGGTTGGACGCATCAGCGTGAACATTTGCAACGTGTTCAATTGAAAATCGATAATATGGCCGCTTGCGAAAATATCTCCATTGCCACGGTAAATAGTATGTGCACTGAAGCCACCTATCAGAAACACGATTGCACGGTAAAAATATACGCATTAGTCAAAAATAAAGACGACATAAGTTTCATTTTATAATTTTGTAATATTTGTAGCAGGAGGAATACTCTGGTGCGCCAGTGCAGTGTTTAATGCCAGACACTAGTCAATGGGCTTTAATTGGTGTGTCATCGTGGCGCATTGCTTGCGGTCCATCGGGTGTGGAGAGGCCTCGTATGTATGATAAAATTGCTTCGAACACTGCGTGGATTCGAGAAATTATCAACACTTCTTAAAAAATTTTCAAATAGTTTCAACCATTTTTTTACCACATTTTTTCTAAAATACAGTTTTCTTTTTATTTATATTAAATTTATTTATATTAAAAATGTATGTTAAATATACAAGAGGTATCCTTCATCTTGAATCTGAGATCACAATTTAGTTGTTATTGGTCTTATGCTGCCACACTTGTAACGATCATTTGGCTTTACAAACACTAATCGATTTAACTTTAATTAGTTAATATCAGCTCTATTGCTCAATTTACTTTTGTTATAACTTTACGATTCCCCAATGTGAACTTTCCAGTGAGGTTTAGGTTTAATTGAAAGGTTTAAAAGAGATGAAGGGTATTCTAGACAGCTTAAGTCGATCATAGCATATTGTAGTTTACTTATTTTTGTTTGTAAAAATTTCGTTTCTTTTGCTTGTTTGATTGATAAAATAAAGAATTGTTGTGTTACTTAGTTTTAAACATGGAATACTATCAGTAAAGGAGGACCAAGTTACCACACAAGAACGGTAATGTCCAAAAGATTGGTTTAAAAACAGAAAAATCATGAGATCACACGCTTCTCTCCCCTTTTAACAATCGATCGGGCGTAAATTTATTTTTCAGTTATTAAATATATTAAAAGTGTTAAGGTTTACGAAATTTTCCTTAAATACAATTTATTTAAGATTTTATAATAAACGCTTTTTAGGAGTTCCAAAAATCACAACATCACCCACAAAGTTAATATGGTGTAGGGTACAACTAGTATAGAGCACATCAGATCAGGCAGCAACGTGGTATATATCCCAGTTACTAGAATTTTCAGAATGCTCCCTATACTGCACTCGATCGGCTATTGAAAAGGGTTCCGATTTATAAAAATCCCAAAGTGGTGACAAAATTTTAAATGCCGTACTATGTAGAATAATATGTTATTATAAATCATAGAGTTATACGAATACATTTCTAACACACATACTAAGTTTTAGTTTGCTTCAAATCGAAATTCCCCGCCTCGTATTTGGATAGTAGCTCATTATGTTTAGCTTCAAGCTGATTATAATCCACTGGTCTGCCACACTCACATATATAACTTCGTATTTTAGCATGCAATGGTTCTTCTTGCCATAATTTTGCTAATATTTCCGAGTCTTTCAATTCTACAGCACAAGCGTTTAGTAAACGTATTTGCCAAATTTCACCATCTTGCTTATGTTCCGTTAAGCTTGGCAAAGTTAATAACATAGATAATGATAGTTTTGGATTTTCCATAAGATTTTGATATTTTCGACAATTACGTTCCGTTACAAAACTGATAAATGAATCAGCAATTAAACCACGATAAATTACAGTACGATTAAGAACACCAAATTCACTGCATAAGAGTTGTCCTGTTAATTTTGAGTATTTGAACTATTTCATTTTAAAATGATTTAAGTCCACTTAAAGACACTTTTGTCGAATATGGACTGATTATCAATTTTAAAAGTATAGAGCTCACCTATCGATCGTAGCTATATTCATAGGTATAGTAGTTGAAATGTGTTGGGCACGTTCTATAAGGTTTTTAAACAGTGCTAAAGGATTCTCCGGTAAATTCTCAATTTTACTTAATTGGCGTGATATCTAGTGATTTATTTTAAATTTATGTCAATGCGTTTGGAATTAAGAAACCGTTTTATATATATTATTCATACCGTGTTGTACATGGTATAAGCTGTTCAGTGTTCCGCTGCTTGTTGGAATTTATCTCGAAATTTCCTGCTTTTAGTTCTCTAAAATTGAATTTAAAATCTGAGAAAAAAAGAGATTTAATTTTTCCAAGAATGTTAAATGGATTTTAACTTATTGTATAGGATTAAAAAAACTAAATTTGGTTTAGGCCAAATCTTAAATACCCTTCACATTTACCGTAGTGGGCGCGGCAGGTATGTGATTATGCTCTCTAAACGTGTCAGCTCGTAAGTCTAGTTTCATGGTGAATATAGTTTTTTGTAAATTCTAAGCGTGTCTGTTATCTGACCACGCCTATTTTTGGGATATCGATGGATGGGTTAACCATAAATAAGTGCACCAAATTTCAAGTTCATAGGTAAATTTTTGTGGCAGATATAGAGGTTTATGTCGATTGTGGGCGTGGCTCTTGATCGATTTTGCTAATTTAAATCTGCGTGCAAAAACTAAAAGTGGCTGTACAAAATTTCTGCTTAATATCTCAAAATTTACACCCGTGAGAATGCTAACAACAGACAAACAAACGGACACATGGACATACAAGTCTAAATCGACTCAGTTGCCGACGCTGATCAAAAATATATTTACTCTGTAGGGTATATCTAGGTGTTGCAAACAGATGAACAAACTTAGTATACCCTCACCACTAAGATGGAGAGTATAACAATGCGTAGGGTTCCACACTTCATGGTATTTATTTAAGATAAATATAATAAAAAAATCTAAGATTCAAAGTTTACATATTTGTGTTTCGGTAAAGACCTCGTTATTAACTTTTATCATTTTCATGGGGACGAAATTTTGCTTAAGTAACCTTGAAAATTATATAAATAATTAAATTCTTTGGCATATATTTCTACTCTATTTATAACACCAAAATAGTACGATAATATATGTATATCTGCATTCAACATATAAAACAATCCACTTTCGGTTAATGACTTTACCTCGTACACTCCCTACTTGTGCGTAAAAAGAAATACTAAGAATAATATAACAAATTTGAATCAACTTTTTATAACGGATATTAGACACATGTATGCATGCATTCGTACAGTAATTGTGGCAAATGAATCCATTTTTACAGATGGCAGCACAGTCGCGTTGTTTGTTTATAAAGAACATACATACCATACATAAACATTAAAATAGTACGTTTGTAATAATCAGCAGTGTGTGATATAATACTGTGCAGCATAAAAATAGCTCAATAGTGGAAGTGAAAACCTTTAACATCAAGTATTGTAAGCGAATTTTTTTCTTGAGAAATTGTCCAAATTTACAATTTTAAATACTTTTTCCGTCTTAACAATACAAATTTAAAAAATCAAGGTGTCGTGGTGCAGATCCAGCCATAATGACTTCTATACTGGATATGCAGTCGGTTAAGCCCAGCATATGGGAAGAATTGAGCAATTTGCTTGTGCCGCTTAAGTACTTGATAACCAATAAACGCTTTGATCCACTGTTTCAAAATGTCAATTTCAATTACCTGGTCAATGCAATGTTTTGGATATTTTTAATGTTCAGTTTTGGTTTTGCCGGATTTTATAAAATTTTTGAGGTAAGCACTATTTTATTTATTTATGCTATTCTGTTACTAAACTAAGCGATAGTACTTAATTATGCGGTTAGTTATGTGATAAGAAATGTCCAACATAAAGTTAGAAAATTGTTTTATATATGAATATATTATCTGTATATATGTGTATGTAATTATTTTTTGTTTTGATTATGGCAAATCTCAGAGCGTATGGAAAAACAAGATAAACAAGTAAAATATAGGAAGAGAGAAAGTATTTATACAAAAAATTGCACAAACAAAAGCGAGGCTCCAGCAGTTTTCATACATTATTTTTAGAGAATATACCTGCTTACATATTTGCAAGAAGCATTTTATTGGTATCCTAGCAATATTAATATTTGTATCATTGATTCAAGTTAAAGTTCTGTATTATTTATTCAAAATTATTCAGTTTGTCACATTAAACGTATTTACAACCAATAAACAAAAATAGAACTAAAGAGAGACAATTATTCAGCGTTGGAAATATTTAGTATAAATAGGAAATTTTTATACAAAAATAACATCTCTTGGTTGTTACAGTTGCATCATTGAGCAAGTGTATAGAATAGAAAATACGGAAAGATTTACAAATCAGTGGTTCTTAACATTTTCAAGAAATATTTTTATAAAAAAATTTGCAGAGATCCAATATTAAGTAGTCAAAAATTACATAAATTATTAAACAATTCAACGTTGCTGAAGAATGTAAATTTTTTAGAGTGATTAACGCTTCCTCCAGGGTTACCAACCTAATTTATGTTTCGCGGGGAATTTGAAAGAGGTACGCCGAGCCCTAGCGGTGACTTCTTCTGAATTAATATTGTATAAAAAAAAAAAAAAAAAAATTGAGTGAATTAAGTTATTAAATGCTCGGTTTTTGATCAGTAAGAGACTTTTCAATTTTTTCTTTCGTTTCAGATCACTTTGAAAACGTCCACTATTAATTACTACAAACGTAAACAATTCGTACGATCTGTATGGAATATTGCTTTCTTTTCGGCTAGCAGTTTTTTTCTATACTTTTACAACCAATACATGATATTGCCGCAACTATTAAAAAATCAAGGCCGCTATTCATTATTCTATTCATCGGAAAATCTAATATTTTACAAGTCGCAGCAATGTGAAAAATTTCAATTTTATTCAATATTTATAATAACATTTTATATGCACGGCACCACGTTGGATTTGAAAGAATCTGATTATTTAGAGGCTGGCTCGAAATTATTATATATATTAGCATTGATTGCTATCGATGTTTACAAGTATGTATGTTGCTATAAAATTTTTCAAAATTTGATCGTTAATATTTTAGTTTTATATTTCATTTTTTTACAGATATGAATACTACTTCGTAGGCTTAAATTTAATTATCGGTATTTATAATATTGTTACCGAATCACTGATATTATTAGCTTTACATAATATGAAACGTAATATATTATTGAATCAAATATTTTTGGGTTTGCGAATAGCATCTTGGTATGGGCAGAATATTGAAATTTTTGGAGTGATTTTATACATAATTTCTTTACCCTTTTATTTACTCATAAAGGTCGCATGTTTTCATCAGTTTATTACCCTTCAAATATTTGGTGCCCACATTGTTTGCGAAGAATTTTAAATTAATTTTAAATGTCGCCATATGGTTGTGGTATAGTTTGAGTATTTGGAATTCACCGGTTCTGCAATGTTTCTATCATCAAATATATCACAATTCACCAATGGATTGTACTGGTGAGGGCTCAGCCGCCAAATGTATACTATTAAAGGATTCTAGCGAGCAGCGCCATTTTAAGGCGTTGAAAAAAGCTTATTTAGAGGTGAAACTGCATCATGACAAGTTAAATGCCACCAATCTCTGCAACAATGGAACCGAAAACTCTTCAGCTAAAGCTTTTCAGGCCATCAAATGTAATAAATTATATATCATGATGTTTATTTTTTCTACTATAATAAAGTTTCTTTTCTATAAGGTATCATGACTTTAAAACGTAAACTGAAGCGTATACGCCAAGGTCATGGATTGCAAGTAGACGATGATCACGACAATGGACTTACCGATTAATAATTCTTCCATTTTATTGATTTTGCTAAAAATATGATCAAATAAGTGTTAAGGATTTCATTAAGAAGGAAAGAAAATAAAACGTCTTTGTGTGTGTGTGTATTATTAAAATTATGCAATTATTTGCTTTCAACATGAATTCTTTTTGTTTTCTTTTTTATTGTAAATAATGTAATGTTTGTTTTTATTAATTTTTCATTTTTTTGTTTTTAATTTTATTTGGTTGTTGCCGTTGCTGTCGTTAATATTAAAATTACTGATTTTTCATTTATTATTAAATGTTAATATCGTTAAAGTTAATAGTGTTTCTCCCTTTTGTCGTTCCTTGTATTCATTTGTTAAATTACTTGTGTTTTTGTTGTTGTTGTTGTTGTTGTTGTTGTTAATTTTTGGAATTCTGGTTAAAGTTGTGCTGTGTTTGTTGCAATGTCATACCCTACATCCTATTATCCGTTCGCTTTGCAGTTGTTGTTAAGAAGAATCTTGCTGCCTTATTTAACAATCATTTCAAATAATAGATTAGTTTAATTAATAATATTCAATTAGTTTTTAAGTAACATCAGTATATGAGTCTTTCTCACTCTCACGGTCTCAACAATTGACATATTGAACTTGTCTATGAACGGAATTCTAATCAAAATGCTCAATCTGTCTAGTGCCCCTCCCGCGAATAATAAACAGAGCTCATGGCTCAATAGCTTGAGTGGTAAAAATGAAAAGATCGGAGAGATCGGATAAGAAAAATGCTTACAAATTACATTCATCCCGATTCGACTCATAATTTGACCTCTATTATTATGTAATTATATATCTGCCATGCCCACAATGTATTGTAGATATAGGTCTAAGCCATTGTTCTCTGTTGAAAGTAACATTCACTAATACAGCCGACTATTCCTGCCTGCGGATCAGATCTTTGGGTGTAAAGTAAAAATTGGTCGGTAGAGCCGACTTATTGAAGTACATAAGTTGTTATTTCTATATTAATTTTATTGCTCCATAATTGGTTGACAAGTGTTTAGAGGTTTACTCTCGTTAAGAATTTTCTATAGGTGTCAAGATTTAAGAAGATGTCATTCTGTGCCATTTCATGCATACACTATACGACAAAAGTGACTGTACATTTTTTCAAAGGCATTGTTGTTTCAGTGGAAGAAAGTCATTGTCACCGAAGGAAGACTGAAAATGTCTCCAAATATTTAATATGAACAAGTAAAAATGTTATAGTCGATGTTAAGGCCGACCATTTATACATTTACTTCTTAGAATTCCACCATATTTGTTACTTCGTGACATATAATTATATTGGAAGGAAATCTAAAAAAATGGTCCGATTATCTATTCTTCACCAAATTTTATCAAAAAATATAAGGAATTGCGATTTTTTGCCATATAAAGACTTTCAAGGGGTTCTAAAAATGGTATAATTTGTATAAAATGAAAATTTTCGTCGTTTCGTAAAGACTTATTTTAATATTCAACGTTATGAAAGTGGACCCAAAAGATAGAGATATCTCTGCTGGCTAATAAATATCTAAAATAACGAAAATTGGAGGTACAGGTCTGCCACCTTCTTGTGGTGCAGGGCGTAATAATTTCAAAGTAAGGTTTTCTATGTAGGTTTAGTTAAAAATTTGGAGTTGGCTTTTTGTAAGCCATTTAAAAGTACAAATATACTCACAAACTTTATATACTTTGTCCCACCGAAGGTGTGTAAAAATGTTTTCGTTGTGCACTCACTTTTGTTATTTAGTGTAAGTGTATAGTGTGGGTATGCAGTAGTTGTGTTTCATTATGGTAACATATATACAAATCTTGTTATATACACATATAGTAATTTTTTTTTTTTTTTTGATATTTTGTTCTAACGACTGTTTGGTGAGAAGGGATGTTTTTTAAGGATTTTGTAGGGATTTTATTTCTTGTTGTTTTTTTTTTGCATCTTCTTATAACAATTGTTTTCTTTTTATGTTTTTTTTTTAGTTATTTGTTGTTGGTGTAAAAAATTAAATAAATTAATTTCTATGCTAGACTTGTTTTGTTGTTTTTGTTTATGTTTTTTGCTTTTTGCTTTTTCTGGTTTTATACTTATGTATACATAAATTATATATATCTACACTTGTTTGTTTCCTCTTTTGTTTGCATGTGTTGCCCTTTGGTTGTTGTTTGTTTGTTTGTTAGTTTTATTTATTTATAATTGTTGTTGTTATATTGCAGCTTTAAGGTTTATGAGTTAATTTAATTTAATACTAAAGTGTCTGTTGTGTGCGGATGATATACGAACATTTCATTTTATGCTTATGTGTGTGTGCGTGTTTGTGTGTTTGGTACGGTCGTTGTTTTCTAATTTGCCCCAACCCTAGTCATTTTGCCTGTATGTACGTATACGTATATATTGAATACGTACATGCATGTTTTTCCAATTAACTGGTTCATCTAACTAAATGACATTTTATGTTTGTTTGTTTGAGTATTCGTTCTTTTGTGCTTCTTTTATACGTTTATTTGTTAAATGTTAGTAAGTAGATGTAAATGTTATTCATTAGGTATGTGAATCCGTTAACTTTATGTTCGACTTATTATTAATTATACCATCTTTCTCGTTTGAATAATCTTTTGGTTGTTAATTGTTTTTATTTCTGCTAAACTTATTATTACAATATTACAACAATTTTTTTGTTTTGTTTTTGTTTCTAAATGTTGAAGTGTTTATGTTCGTGTTGTGATAACTCTGTTTGCCTTGCTATTGAATTTCAAAGAACCAACCACGTACACTTCAAAATTGCTTAACATTGCCTAGATTGTGTTTTTGTTTTTATTTTGGATTAATTTTATTATTAACTAGTCTTAAACATCTATTTGTTGATGGTTTGTTAACATTTTTCTAATGTCATATGCCGTGCTGTGAGACTTTCACACATTTGCTTTCTAAGTCTCTCTAAGATCTCTCATATACAAACGAATATGATTTTCGTGTCACAATGTTTATAATGAATTGTTTATAGTTTTTTACTAAAGGTTATGGTCTCGGAAGAAGTCATTGAATGCTGAGTTGAAACCGCAATGATAACGATATAAAGCTATAGTTTCATGGTGGGAGTGGCCAATGTGTATATTGCATTTCAGCTCTTGAGGATTTTAATCACTTAAAATTCCGTTGAAAATCCTCAGAAGTTTTGGTCAGAGTCGCTAGGTTTCCTATTTAAACTAAACGAAATCAATCAAGTGACACGCCCACAATCCACAAAAGTGTAAACACGCCCACAATTATCATAAATTTATATATATTTTGCGTATCAAATTCGTTTGTATATGTAGCATTTGTATTTTATATATGTATATATGTATGTGTGTGTGTATGTGAAAATGGACTAAATTGTGGTGGAGGGTGTTGTTTCCCATTTCATTTTATTAACGGGTAATTTATTTACTAGAACTATTTTTGGGAAGGCAGTATCGATGCGTATCGCGTATATCATGCATCTGTTGTTGTTATTATTGTTGTTATTTTTATTATTTTCGCGGTAATAAACTCGAATTGAAAAAATGGGAATATCCGGTATTTAGATTTAGATTTAGATTTAAGAAAGAAAGCACACTTAGCCCCAAAAACCGAATTCTCATGATTGGAAAACAAACAAAAAAGTCCAATTTTTGTTTAATGGAAAGAAACAAAATGTTAGGCTGAAATTATAGTATCGACAAAAATTATTTCTTAACGTTTAATGCAGCATTTTCTATTCGGACCTCAAATGTAAATAATTAAAAGGTTACCGATATATTACCGATCTAACCTTTTTGGATAAATTGAATGAAATGTACAAAACAACAACTTTTTATAGGAATTTATTATCAAGTTTCTAACGGAAATTAAACGATTTTCACGGCATTTACGGTAATACTGCTTGTGTGGGTCTCAACATTTGGAAGTGGAAACCTACAGCGATTGGATTTTTCATATAAGTCTAAGATGCTAAGTCCTTTATTAACTTGTTATTTAAATTTCTTTGTTTCATTCATTATATGAAACGTTGATGCTATGCTTCTCCTCGTCCGACACTTTACAGTCTTAACTTTTCGCCAATAAAACATGTGACCTTAAAAAATTCAAAGAAATTCAAAAGAATTTTAAAAAATACCCAGAACATGTGCGAGCGTGATGAAACATTCAATTGAAGTATTAAGTGGTAAGAAAAAAAACCCAAAATTGATTGACTAACGTAAACTCACAGCTCGGTAAAGATATAGAAAAGAACTCGACAGCAAATCGAATGTTTTTTCTACATAGAGCATAATGAAGGAGAACGACACTAAGTGTGGTTTGTATTGTTCACATGTTTGTACAGATGGTATGTGTACGTATGTATGTATATGATTTGTAAGTAATGTGTGCTTCCTTTTTGTGGGTGAATGTTGTAGTATATTTTATCACAACTAAAAACTAAATAAAATACAGTTTTCAACACTTGGTTTGGTCGAGTCCAAAAGAAAAATTGTCCTTTCATCCATTTTATTTCACATGACATTTCGCATTGCTGTGTTCTTTAGATTTATTTTTCTTCTTGTTTTTTTTATAGTAAATACAAGTGTGTGTGTGTTTGTGTGTGTGAAGGAAGTGCAGCGTTTGTATGCTTTAAAAAATGCTGTTTAATGTTTTGTCACATTTGTGAGGAGGAGGTCGGCCATTGCAGTAGTATCTTCATATCCATCTCTTATCCTCACGCTAACATTTGGCAGTAGGAATAACATATACGAATATTGCTGTTTACACACAACATAACATAACGCAACACAATGGTTTACAAGATGGGTTTGGCAATGCTGGGTTTCGCGGTTGTCGACGAAATTTCCGACAGTTTAATATCGATTGGTATGCGAGTGTCATAGAGTGTGGGCGCTTGCAGTATAATGCCAGCCGTGCCAACGACAACGGCTATTGTAAATATCCACAGAAACAGGCGATCCAATACCATTGCCACAAACTTCCAATCCTCCTTAACCTGAATATGAAATTAAATGGAAGTAAAAACATTTAAATATTTGATTTATTTATTGAGTTATGTTGGGTGTAGGCACCAAATCTTATCGAAATACAAATTTAATAGGCGTACAATAGAGAAGAAACCTAAAAAAGTAAAAATATAAATATAAAGCGACTCGATGGCTTAAAGAAGAGAGGTCTTCCGGTAGGGTCTTCAAATACATACAGAAACTTCATTTACTCTGTGGCATAGGGGGTATAACGGATAGTACATACATTTTGATAGCCTCTGCCTTGATGATCTGTCCTACAACTCATATGAAACAACTTCAAAATATCAGTCCAGGTAGGTATGTCCCACTGGGTGCGAAATTACAAATAGTCTAACCACAAATGTACAAATAAGTAAAAAAACCATATTTGGTTGAGGGCAAATCTTGAATAAACACGATCGATGCACATTCCGACGAGTACATCATGGCTAGCCGATTACAACCTATGTAGGTCTTTGGCCTGTTGCAAAAGAGAACGCTAGACGCTTCGATTGGGGCGCGCATTCTCCAGTTTTGTACACCAAGTGTTTGCAGGGCATCAAGCATGGCATGGCTCGGAGAAGTCCGTTCCTATTTTGACTGGATATCAAACTCAGAAAAGGCAGCAAACAATTTCGTGCGCATTAGAGAGTCGAATGTGACTTTATAATGGACAAAAAGATGGTGTGTGTCGATTTGCTTTTCTTTGGTCTCTTCCAGGATCTGACGTAACGTGAATATCTGATCGACAGTGGATCGACCTATCAGTTGAGCAGTGAGCGGACTCAGGCGGTTACATATTATGCTAGATAATATTTTATATATGTCAAAAAGTAGACTTATACCACGGTATTTGTCGCATACGGTTGGGTCTCCTTTCTTATGAATCGGACAGAGTGCGCTGAGGTTCCAATCATGGGGCATGCTCTCCTCCAACCAAATATTACTGATGAATTGATGTATGCGTTGCAACAACTCATCACCACCAGCCTTAAACAATTCAGCGGGAAGCCCGTCAGGGCCTGCCGCTTTGTTATTTTTTAGCTGTGAGATAGCTGAACTTATCTCAAATTGATCGGGAGGTCTCCATCCGCTTTGTCCTTTTCGACAAGCAGATTAGAGAAGTGTTCGCTCCATAACCTTAGAGCTTCTTGAACATCTGCGAACACAGGAGTATATATGTCAGTGAACCTTCTTTTAACACTGCTTCCTTTTAGATTTTTGCGACCAGGAGAATGATTACCACAGACCACACACACAGTCGGACGGACGGATGGACGCGGCGATATTTGATGTTGATTCAGAATAAAAATACTTTGTAGGGTTTTCAGGTTGTTCCAAAAGATTTGACAAAGGGACATATACCTCCTTATACTATGCCGACAGCACGCTCACAATGTACAAAACCTCTTTACCATGCAGACTTCATCCGTGGAATTAAAATGTAATACATGCTTCGCTAGTTATTGAAAAAGGGCGCCTTTGTGTAAGAGTCACGCTT
The DNA here is from genome assembly GCA_949710015.1 of Crataerina pallida. NCBI lineage: Eukaryota > Metazoa > Arthropoda > Insecta > Diptera > Hippoboscidae > Crataerina > Crataerina pallida. Next base: position 19,402,438 of record OX453291.1, read on the forward strand.
AGTGGAAGGTATTTAAAATTTGGTCTAAGCCAAACATGGCCTTTTTGGGTTATTTCTAATTTATTGTGTTTACATACTCTTGTGCTTTCTTCCTCTTTCCGCGTTTGATCAGCAATGTAGGTGACACCGTCCATGGCTTTGAAAATTTCTGGACATTTATGCCATCGGGGTCGCTCACAACTTGTACTCTTTTGCGAACAACAATGTGAACCGCCTTCCATTCGACATGGTGGTAGTACTTCCTTATTAATTATTTTCGCTTCGATTGGTTGTTGTTGTTGTTGTGCTGATGGTGGTGGCGGTTGTTGATGTTCTTGTTGTTGTAAATTAATTTTATTCGTATTGGATTGAAATTCAGCCGATTGGCAGGCCACACCTGCACCTAGACCTTGATGCACCTGCACTGCACCACTCACACTACAGCACGAACCGGCAAATGTAGAAGCAGTTGCTACTGAATTTACCGTTGTTGTCGATTTCATTACATTGGCATTGCTGTTGCCTAATAGATCACAAGTGCTGGTCGATTGATGTTGTTGATGTGGGTGCAATGGAGCAGGTACTGGGGAAAAGTTTACCGATGATGTCGATTGTTGGCGGTATAACTGATGAGTATGTGAATGAGTTTGATGTTGTTGCTGGATGTGTTGTTGTTGTTGTTGCTGCTGCTGTTGATGTTGTTGATAATGATGATGGGTATGATGGAGTGCAGTAGTTGATGAAGAAATGCCAACCGCTCTTTGTGTTACAATTGTATCGGTTTGTGCTCTACAGTATTCATCGTTCAGGCCATTTGTCTGCACTGACGTTGAGGTCTTTTGGCGAAATTTCGTTGGAGTCAATGGATGATCTAGCAGAGAACCGCTCGTTTGCTGATATTGGCTGTGATGCAAGGTGTCAATTAGTGAAGAAGTGGTCGAGGTCTCTTGGTTGACTGTGGATGGTGGATATATTATCGACAAATTGCCCGTAATTGTGGTTGAAGTAACTCCACCAGCAACACCACCGCCACCTATAAAGCCGCTACCATAGATAGCACTGCATGCTTCATTTAACACGTTTAGGCTTTGTACTCTTTGTTGCAGGTGCGGTGAGGTACTGCGCGATGTTTTATGCGGGCTATGATGTAATCTAAGATAAATGAATTCAAGTAATCATTATTAATATAATGGGTAATAATAACAATAAGAGAGTTACTGTAATAATTAATTACCGTGATAAGGCTACTGGTGGGGGCAGCGGTGGTATTTGATCTTTCAGTTCGAACCCATTGCAAGTGCGAACCATAAGTCGTCTGGATGATTTACTAAGAAATGTCATTCAATTAATATCTCTTACTCTCTATTTCTCTCTCCCTCTCTCTTTGTCGTTTCATAATTAATCTGTTTTTTCTTTTTTACTTACATCATCTCACTTATTGGATAAAGTGGTCGCCGCATAACCAGGAAACGCGGCAATTGTTGTATGAATACAGTACGCACCCAGGGCGCCATAACGTGTGTTTGCGGTGAGCGAAAGTGTATATTCAAAACAAGCACCGTTACACATATACTGTTACAGGTCATCAGCAGCAGTGGCATTGCAGTACCAGAATAAAGCACGCAAACCGGAAACGGATAAGCGGATACAATAAATGGCAGAAATGAGAGAAAAAGAGAAATGAGGACAATTACATTATATTTATGCGACGGTATGATATTGACAAATGTGTCACAAATTGTATTCAATAAAAATGAATGTGCGTGTGTGCATGTATGGACATTATCGATGTTATCGGGCATATAACAATTACTCGTTATAGAATAATGTAAAACAAGTTAAATTGTTACAATCGGTCCAGCCTGACCATTGGATAGCCTACATCATATTGTTCTACAAATAGTGCGATCGCATCCAAATATTTTTATTAACATAGTTAACTATTTCTTACTAAATTTTGTCCAAAAATATTATGTATAAAATATATTATGATATATTATATTGAATTGTAAAAATATAAATGTTTCCACTATAATAAAACCTTATATGGGGAGAAGTGTTCTTTAGGCCAATTTTTGGTCTTGTATCAAATTTCAACGAAATATTTAATAAAATGCCACCTGTAGCTTGCGCACATATATACACAGACATATAGACTGATAGACGGACATGGTTAAATCGATTCAGTTTTGATTCCGAATCGATCGGTATCATTGAAGATGGGTGTGTCATTTGCCGTTTAGGAGTTACAAACATCTGTACAAACTTAATATACCCTCTGCTATAAGTGGTGTGCGTGTAATTTTACACAAAACATTTCATAAAATCATGTTCGCCTGATATCTATCTACATACATACATACACGGTGATAAAATGTGTGTACAGAAGTGCTTTCCTCGATTGTGTAAATATTGTGTAATACAATAATAAATAAATGTATGCAAGTGGATAAGCATAAAGAGTTGTTGTTTTTGTTATTTTTATTGTTGTTGTAACACTTACCTGAATGTATCAAGTATCATGGTAAAAAGTACAAATTTCCCTAAAAGTGGCACAACTAACGACGTTGGCGGTATAATTTCCGCCAACAACAGGAAAAACACTGTTAGCGATAGTAGAATGGATATGCTTAATGAGACCTGAAAAATAATGAAAAGAGAGAATAAGGAAAATCTTATCGTGGCATAAGCTCATGGGGCTTTTTTCACAGACACTGAGTAAGTGAATGAATGTTGATCCTTCATCGGTTGAAGATATCCAGCACTACATAAACGTTTAAATACAAGGCGTGGTGGGAAACCACATATAAAACAAACGTCTAGAATTACTTTATGTTTGTAACAATTGCTCTAATACGATTAAAGTGTGTATGTGTGTCACTCTGTATTTTCGCTTTTTTGAATAAACACTTAATGAAAAGTATGCCAACTCTTTGCAATCGCTTTCTTAATGTGACCCTTATTCACAACCTAACCAAGGTGCGTACAACTGTTATTTTTGGTTTAGACCAACACTGAGATATTTATTCACATTTACATGAAAACTGAGGGGCATACCAAGCTTACAAAAACGCTGAAACTGTTCAAACATGCGTCGTGCTTTGTGTCTTGGCTCCAATGCTGAGCCAAAAAGATTTTTTGTAAATTGAATGTAAGTTTTGTCGTTGATCAACCCCGCCTCTTTTCTTTCTTATGATTTTGAATCATAAAATGAAATTCAATACATGTTTAAAATTTGACCTTCTTAATATAAATAGAAACTTGCGGGTAGAAACTACAAAATATTGTTTCATGAAGATCTTTAAATCGATTTTGATTTAATGTGTGTACTTTGTAGGGTCTCTGACGGCTCTTTTCGAGTGTTGCGAACGGAAAGACACACTTAGTATACCCACAATATTAGGTGGAGGGTGCAACAATCCTCCATTTAAACCAGTGAATACATATATACTAAAAAAATTAAAGTGACACCTCATTCCCAAAATCATGAAATTCAGATTTGATTCATAGACATGTTAATTTGTTTATTGACTATTAAGTTTTAATTTATTCGGTTTTTTTACCCATCTAACTAATAATCATTACTTTCGATCCCCAATTATTATCGTATTAATTAAATGATAGGGAGCAGGGAATAAATATTTATCACTCACACGCCATGGGTTCCTTACCTTTTCGCCACTATCTGATGGCAAATAAAATACTAAAATGGTTAGGAAACTGATGCCCATGCAGGGTATAATGAGGTTAACTGTGTAGAATAATGTTTTTCGGCGCATCGTTATATTAAATGTTATATCCAGATACGGTTCATCACAACAAGTATAGAATTTTTCATTCCTGCAAGATAACCAAACAAAAACGAAAAAAAAACATTGAAAGATTAAAAGTACAACGGAACGATACAAATCAATGGTAACTGCAAAAACTAATTAAACATATAGATGACGCAGAGAATGTAATTTATCAACAATAACAACAAACAGAAGCCATTTGCAGAGAATGCAGCATAAAGTATATATATTTTAGTACTTATAAATAATACACACAATATATATGTAGATGTACAGACAAGACAACCAAGTCAAAATTCAATCGTTTCCCAATGCGACAGCAATACATACCTGATTGCCGGCACTTCCAATATATCCCACTCGACTGATGTATAAAACTCTGATAAATCCACACCAACGTCGACAACATTTGTACCATTCATTTCATCGACGTGACGCAAGTCCACCTGGAGATTATAAGCAATAAAGTGAATATTATAAGCGTGATTGAATTCATTTACAGCCACCATAAACAAGTTATACTCTATTAAGTGGAAATAAAACCGCAGTGCAAAGGCTGCATTTGGCATCTTTTTAAATTGAGGAAATTCGATCAATTCTTCAAAATACGAAAATTACAGTAATAATAATATCCATTGTGTGTGCAACTGCCACACAACCTTATAATCAACTTTGAATGCTGACATAAATTTAAAACATTTTTCACAAGTGGTCTTTATGTAAGAATGCAGTGCTACACATATATGCATTGTCTATGGGGTATTATACATAGATTGTTGGGCTTTAAGAATATGAAAAAGACAATATAAAACCACCTGTGTATGTGTGTCAAGTATTTCAGTAGTTTTCAGTTGTGAGATGATGAGTTCAGAAGGCATTTGGCTGCCGTTTTATGAGTTATCCATTGATGTTAAGTAGATGTACTTTGCTGGTGTCTTTGCCTTATCCTTTCTGTTGTGTCGTCGCTTCTTCTTTTTAAACCATTTATATGAAAAAGAATTTATGACAATGACATAAGTGAATGGAATTGAATGGATTGAAATGGAAGGGAACAGGCAGGCGCGGTGAGTTTTCATGATTGTCATTGTCATCTCAATGCATTTCAATCCTAGTCATAGCTTGGGGCTATATGTTGTATATTACAAAGCACATCATCAAGAGCATGTAAAAGCCTATCAAAATTTTTTTGTATCAGTTTTGTAATCAGGTTTGTTCATGCTTGATGTTATACTAGATTTAGGCGCAGTTACATTAGTTGAAAAGAATTTATATTCGCTCTTTAGGTATCTTTTATTGGAACAGTTCCTTCTATATGAAACATTGTCTTCAATGTGGGAGGCACCCCCTAAAAGTTTACATGTCAATGTTAAATTCATTTACCTGAAACCCATCATAAGTCCAACTGCCAAACTTCATAACACAGGTCTGCTCATCAAATGGAAAGTACTCGACATCGATTTCACAAGAACTCTTATAAATAGCTGGTGGACGCCATTCTACCCGCCCTGTATAGTTCAACGTCGCCTTGGTAGCCAAAGTCACCTCAAAATTACCATCCGCACTGCAATAGAAGAGTTTTTCCAATTTACTTAAGATGAAACCAGAAAAATTATTAAAGTCGGTTCTACTCAACCACTTCATACTCATATGGAAAGGGTCTTATCGGATGCAAATTTATTTATTTTCCAACTAATTTTTATTAAAGAAAAGGGCAATTTTTATCATATAAAAAATTACTTTAAAGCCTTAAAAGAGGATTTTGAACTATTTACCAAAGGGTTCGCCTTTGGGTCATGATAGACGTGTGTACTAAATTTCATCAAAACAACTTGCAAATTGTGCCCTGTAGCTTGCGCCTAATAGGCAGACATTAGACAGACAGACGCACATGCTAAATTCATTTAGACATTATTCCAGAATAATTACGAAAAATTTCTTCGCAAATTGAAAATTTGTGACACCTAGGACAACAACTACAGAATGGCTATTAAAAATTTCTTTAAGAAAGATTCAACGAAAAGGAGTAGAATTGTTGCAACTGAGAATGAAAGAAAATCTGAATTTTTCTCCTTCCAAGTTACTTACTTATTATAAAGTACAATATCGGGCCGCCATATATGATCGGATGGTACATGTAACATTTCAACGCCGCCGTACTCTTTGGGTTCCCACTTTAATTTATAATCGTACCAGGTTTGTTCTACCCAAAGGTTTGTGGTCATTATTTGATTTTTTAAATTCACATCGATCAGTTGCGACAATTTCAGTTTGATGTGTACAGTTAATGCATCGGTAACATTAACAACGGGCCGCACAAGTTTATTGTAATTACTGAGGAGATCGTCGTAAAGGCGTTTAGCATCGGGATTCGCCACTGTGCCTTCTAAAATAGAAAAAGAAGAAAAAAGAAGAAAAAAGTAGAAAAATCAGAAAATTTGAAAATAAATGCAATAATATTTCCAATATCTCAACATTGTCCACCTGAGGCGAAATAAGGAATCGAACAGACGGACAAATATTTTTAAATCATATCAGAAAGCGTTGAGAAATCATTACGAATTTAATATATTTTGCAGCGTTTGCAGGAACACCTGCACACCTGCACACCTACACACCCACCCATCTATTTACAAGTGCTGCTTACAATACATATACTGAGGCTGAGTGTCTTTCCGATTGTACCTCAGTGTCAATGTCATCAATGCCTACTCATAACAAGCATTGGTTAAGGTGAGCGTCTTATCTTGTAGACGGTAGTTGCTTTTTGCTGCTATTGTCGTTGTTGTTATATCAAGACTATATTATTCTTACTATAATTGTTATTTACATAAATGTCAGAGGTTTTGTTTGATTTTTCAAAACCTTAAGCAACAATTGTAAATGATAACATGTTGTTGTTGTTATCATATACAAGTACATTGTTCTGCATACTGCATACATTATAGTTATAGTTGCATATTCAATGTCAAAGCCATGTTCACACATACGAACATATATGATACATATGATTAACATTGCAGTGTGAAGGACACGCTGCAGTTGCCTGCCATTGATGCTATAGCAAGACACAAAACCATGTAAGAGCAAAGTAGCTGTAATTCAAATTCATAATTATGCATGTAAAGGCATTCTATGACAAATGCTTAAAAGATTATTACGTTACCGAACAATATTATTTAGTTGTAAATGCACTAACGGCCACCCGAATTGGTACAGTACAAACTTTTCGATTAAGACTCTTTCACAATACAGTTTCCAAGACTAATTAACTTTGAAAGATTTAAAAAAAAATTTTATAATTTTATAAATTTTTTTCAACTCGCACTACACAAAACGGCCTTTTTTTGGATAACTTTAAAAATACACACGAAATGTTTTTAAATTTATATATTTTCTGCATGAGATTTATCTGAGATTTGATGTAGAAGGGCAGACTTCACAAAGCATTTACTCCTAAATCGATTTTGTAGCGACCGTACGTGCGACTGTTGTTGGTACTCTCCCGATTGGGATGAAATTTTTTACAGACTTTTTATACGTTCCATATAAAATAACTAAGTTTATCATTCCGTTTGCAACGTCCAGAAGGAGGCCTACAAAGTTTAAATATTTTTGATCAGCATCAAAAATTGAGTCGATCTAGACATGCCGCACCCACTGCTTGTAAGTACATGTGGAGGTTATTTAAGATTTGACTTTAGCCAAATTTAATTTTCTTGTCTGAAATTGAACTCTATTAGTCAAGTAACCTGCCTACAATCAATAGGGGCGGGTCTCATCAATTATTGTTAAAAAACCTTATGTGATGCAGAACTCGAGCGTTTGAGGTTAAATGTGTTCAAAAGGATTTAGGACCGATTACCGTGCAACAGAGTAGAATTCGTGGCAGCGCGTTACAACTTAATAGATTAATTTTTAATTGTCAAAATACAGTTTAGGGTGAAATTGAAAGAAGGAACTTTCTTTTTCGCTTTTTTGTCAGATTAATTTTCATCTCTTGATGCACACGCCACCTCTGATTTTCACGAAATTGTAAATAAAATACTCGTTAAACTTATGCAATACAGAAATTATTGAAAGTGTAAAATTGCACTTGATGTAACAAAGGGGTAAACAGTTTGCGGAAGTTTTTGGGGGTTTCGATCGATAGAAATGTTATTCTTTATCTAAATCTTGCAGATTAACATAAAGTTGTTCTGAAAATCAAGGGGACAAAATTATTACAACAATATTTACTCAAAAAAACTTTGTAATTATTTAAGCGGCCGCTACTGTATATTCAAATAATTTATTAAAGGAAATTACTAAAACATGATGAATTGTATTGTGTTGTAGATGAAAAGAAAAAAACCTTCATTCGTTCATTCATTTTCTGTAAACAATGCAATCTGGTGGATCATAAAAATATTAAATATCCTGGTCATCAATCATCATCATAATAAAATAGAAACATTTAACATTGTATTCGCATTCGCATTCGCATTCGCATTCGTATTCGTATTCACCAACCAGTAATAATAACAAATTACTTTTACCGGGGATTTTTTGGTCTATGAAAAGCGGATATTCAATGCGGATATATAATAAGAAATATAATTAATTTTATAGCTTTTGACTACACTACACACTACAGAACACACCTCGTACGTATACTCTGCTATAATATACAAGGTCGTAGGCAATCGTTTTAGAAGAGGTTGTCCAAATACATGTTGTCTGTTGGGCTCTGTGTATGTGTGCGTTGAGTGTTGGTTCAGTGACAAATGTAGAAAACATAAACAAATAATGTAAAGTTGTGCAGATCCTGCTTAACTATAAGCAACCGGTTGTCACACTAGGCATACGTTTCTATTGCTTGATATCTGTAAGGGCGATGTTAATACGTTTCTATTACTCTTTTTAAAGCAATTGTCCAAATGGAGATGAAAAGTTGAAAGGACTACACAGTAAGTGATAATAAAAGGAATGAATGTGGGGCATACAATATTTATTCTTATAAAGGAAATATGCCGATGCTTTCCAGCCAAGTTGTTTAAAGCCTACATGGGGCGGTTATATTGCATGCTTCAACTCACATCCTATTGCCAAACAGTTGATGCGGCTGATTGCGCTAGATCCTGGACCAAACCCAAGAAAAAAATCGACTTAAAGGCACAATTGCGAATAGTTCATCCGTATAACATCCTCCCCTACAACAGGGGGGCCCCGCCCTGAAACGGAGCACCGGCATAGGTGCATAGGTCCAAGGATTACGAGCTAACAGTATTATGCAAAAAGCAATTTATATTAAGATCCCCTGGATAATTCCAGAGATCACTAACTACCTTTTAGCAAACATAACATAAATGGGATATCAACCCATGGGTAATAGGTTGTCCGAAGTTGGGAGATCAAATGATCGACAGTCCTACCAAAGACTAAGTTTGGTACCGCGGGGTATTGGAGCTACAAGAACCCGAGGTTCGGGTGGGCCCCCTTGTGGGAGCATCGAGGGGGCCGTGGAACAAGCTGGTAGTGCATGGTCGAAAACACTCTCACCAAGGGGTGAACTTTACATAGTTTATGATGTAAGTTCTAAAGTTGGGACCTCCTTCGGGTGGGCGCTGGGGACGCTTAAGAACTTTAAACAAACGTCTTCATCATAGGTGTAGACGTTTAACAATAACTCTCTCCCCTACAACAGGCTAAAGACCTAATTAGGTTGTAATCAGCCGAAAATGATGGTAGTAGGTCAGCTTTTTCACTAAAATATTTTATTTCTTTCTTCTGAAACGAGTTTCTTAGAGATTAGGTATTTAATGTTAGAACATATTCGAGTTTACTTATGCATTTGAAATACTTCTCAAAGTTAAGTTTCGTTATTTGAGTAATTTAGCACTAATTGTAAATTTTTTAAACGTTTCTTACAGCCTTAGTAGATTTTAATAAAACAAGTGAAAATGTTGGTCGGTCAAGCCATTTAATACTCTATACGACTTAGCTCCCTAAATTTTGCTACAATTAGTTTATAAGTCTCTATGTATAACACCCAAATATTTGTATTAATATTTCAGTATACGATTTTTCTCATCAATTTCATCATTTCAATAGTGTTCTTTAAGCAGCTGACTGTTTAATTTACGTTCATCCTGAGAGTCCTCAGACTGCCTTAAGCTTAGTTTCAGCGCACTTAGCTTTTGGGAAAACTTTTTATAGAGAGTGGGGGTTGAAAATAAACCCTACCTACAAAAACCTACAAAATCGGAAGCAATTTGCCTCAAACACGCTTCCGGAAATGCAAGCACTTTGTAGAAAAGTAAAAATTTCAAACTATTTTTAGAGGGAGTTGAAATTCCTTTTAAGGATAGTATTAAGTATTTGGATGTTACATTTAACAAGCTTGTCAAGTTTAATGAACGCGCTCGTTTAACGCTTAATAAAGCAAATAAAGTTAAAGGTTGCTTTGCCCCCTCTTAACAAATTCTTAACAAGAAATTACTACGAAATTATTATTGGTTCAGTGTTTCTTCTTCCTTAATAGAAGAAATATAAGTTTTAGGGAGTTTTGGAGAAGTTTTTGTTCTAAGAAGATGCATTGGAAAGAACTTTGAAGGCGTTAATAAAAGGTATTCAAATGAGTACATTTATGAAAATTCAAATATAATTCCACTTTCATTCTACTGCCTTAATTTCTTGGAAGAATTCGTTAATTGCTTATCTTCTCACGATAACAAATTATTGCAGACAATTTATCATTTTCATTTCGCTTTCAGATGGTCTAACATTTCGTATACGTTGGTGTTTCGTTAACTCTTTCGTCAAAATTAGCGCCATGTTTTTATAAACATTTATACCCCAAAACCTTTAGGGGTTAACTACTGACATTACTGTAATATTTGTAAAATTTGTTTCCTCTTTTATCAAATTTAGATTTAAGTCACATCCCAATTTAAGTACTCCTTAGCTTTAGTCATCCAATGTCCCTATGTTAGGACCGGGAGCAAGATCGTTTCTCTCGTTTCAAATGTAACTCGTTTTACCGCCTTAAGTCAATAGCACGAACCTGTGTAATCATTCTGCCATTAAAATAATACACTATAGTTTAAAGTTTTTCTCTCTTATGCTATTAATTTGTTTTCTATACTTTTGAACTGTTTTATTATAAGAAAGTCTCAATAAAACTTAAATTTAACTGAAGTCTCTATAATCGGATTCAATTTTGACACATCTAAATATTAATCCAATCAACTTGTCTTTACTCATTTTTGTCAAAAAATATTGCTCAAACTTAATATACCCACACGCCACACGTGCTGTAGGATATAAATATTAGATTACTTTTCTTTTCGTTAAAGACGATTTAGAAATTTTGTCTAGTCACAACACTTTCGCCTTCTTCTTCTTATAATTTTATACACCAATGCAAGATGAAACTGAGTTCTAATAAAAATTTACGTTTTATACCGTTTTCGCTAACTGCTCAACCAGTTGCTAGTTCAAATATTCACTTTAACTAGTTTTATATTTATTTAATGAAAATGATCGATTGATTTTACACAAATTTCTGTAGTAAATAATTGAATAAAAGTGAGAATATGATTTTAATGAATATTTCCTTTTATGCAAATACATATGCAAGGGTTGGTGTCTTATTTTTATAGAAAGGTTATTTCGTTTGATTAGCTGGCAGCTTGTGTGTGTAAACTGTTCCATTTGAACGTTTGTGTTTGGGAAATTTAGTGCACAAGTTGACAAATTGCATAATTTAATGCACAATGTGTGGCTATTGTATGTGTGTGTGTGTACATGACTAGTGCAAAACTGCAGATGAGTCAGTTAACTACCTACACACATATGATACTTTTTTATGTGTACGTACAAAGCAGCGCATGTATGTGATGATTTTAGGTTGATTTAGGTTTTAGACATACATACATATGTATGTACGTGTGCATGTATGCACGCAAATGGGTACATACCTATATAGAAACCAGGACACTAAGAATGTAGGTCGTTATAGAAATTTTTAGTTTTTCAGGGTCAACAATGTGCTCTCTCACATATTCATACCAAATAGTTCGTAGTCGTAGTAAAAGCAGTTGTAGGGTAGAAGTGGTCACTATTGTACAGATGCTTACTGTAAATATCAGCAGATTTTTGTCTTCATATGCAAGCTTACGCACACATGCGTTTACCATATATAGACAAACACACACGTACACATATACAAACCATTATATACTTTCATTAAAACTGTTATACGGTATGCGTATGATTTTATTCATGCATGTGTGAGTGTGTGCGTGAGTTAGTGAAAATTTCACTTGAATATCTTAATTTATTTTTTGTTGTTTGCGAGGTAAACATTGACTATATTGCGGGATTGTTTGCTAGAGCAAAAGGACTGTGTGTGTTGAAATTCAATGTTTACTGGGCAAACGTTATTACAGACGTATGAAAAGGCAGAGAGAGAAAGGGAGAGAGAGAGAGAGGGGAAGTAAAATTGGGAAAAAGTCACCACTATCGTATGTGTATATAAGGGTCTATGTACATGAAAATAGTGTTCTCCAAAAATTCTTAATTAATTGAAATTTATGTTATCATTGTAACTTTCTGGACTACTTCACACGTTGGATTTTATACAAGCTATTAAAGTCCACCTACCCGTAAAACAAAATAACTATTTGAGATATTCAGTTCCATTCACAGATTCATGGTGCACCCTACAATGGTTGAAGGAGCTTTTCTAACCGTAATCTCTCTCACACAATATATTGTATTGATAAATTACATGAAATTTATTATCTACACTTTACGTATGATGCACTAAATTGGATTCTGCGTCAAATGGGGTGCTTTTGTAAATAGTGGGCGTGTTTGCTATGCAACCTTGTCTCTCTTTTTATATATGTAGCTACATATATACCAAATCTAAGAAGTTTAGGATAATTTTTGACACAGATAACATATACACACACATTTACAAATGGATCTTTGCTCTGGTACAAGGATATGTTTCCAGCCAAAGAGGATATTTATTGAAAAGAGAATGAGTTGAAACATTTTCAGTTGGTTTAGATAATTTTTTAAAATTTTTGATGTAGAACAGTTAATCGGACCATTTCCACCCCATTCCATATAAAGGCATTTTGTGTATAAAATATTTTGCCTTCTTTTTTTAAACATATTTCTTCGGGTAAACATTTAAATTTGTGATTATTCAGTTTCTCTACAAATTATGTTCCGTTACCTGCAATCTTTTGTTCTTAACAACGCTACTTAATAGAGTCACTATGGGCATAAACACAAATCCATGCAATATCTTGTACATTCATGAACGAATAGAAGAATGTGAATGGCGAAATGAAGTGAGTGGCAGAGCACTTTATTCATATTCTAAAGAACATTCGCTTTCACTGCTGGCAGGTGATAATGAAGCCCATTTTCCCTCTACACACACACACATTCTGGTAGTCACTCGTCCAACTTGATCAACAGTGGTAGCGTAAGTGAACATTTTTCTCAACAGCTCAACAGGGTCATTAAGCAGTTACCTGCTGTTGCTGCTGCCACTATTTATCATGATTACGTTTATGCTGCTTTTCGCCCACTCTTGTATTATAAAACATTTAACTTGTAATGACACAACCCTTTTCTATAATGTAGGAACGTATATGGATGTTTTTTATATAACTATCACATCTGTATGTGTACCCAGGTAGTATGTGTGTATAAATTATACGTGCTCGTCTAGAGGCTTTACATGTGTCTTCACCTCTTAACATACATGCTTATGCGGCTGTGTGTAATGACTCCCAAAGTGTCGATATATGGAGATAGCTACTAATAATGCACCCACCCACACACACACACACACACACACACAGGTATCAAGTATTTAACTATGAAATTAAAATTTTATGCTTTTATTCTCTTACGAAAGCTTTGACAATAACCCCTTCCAATGCTGGAATGTGTGTTAATCACTGCCGTACTTAAAATTAAATAAAAGTGGTTACGTTATGTTATGTGTGTGTATTGCCAGAGTTGAAAGGTGTTGAGAGACATAATTTGCTATTGACATTGTGTCTGACGTTATAAGTTCGGTCTACCATTGTTCATATTTAATGTGTGGTGTATGCAGTCCTTGTCCTTGCAGTCTCTAAAAGGTTGAAAAGTTATGTTCCACCAGTATAAAACATTTCACATACATATGTGTATGCCTTATGTCGGTAATTGCTATAAATCGTTAACACCCTAATTTACGTTACCACCCTAATTGTGGAGAACACAATTAAATTCATGACAGAGAACGCGCAAAACTGGCTAATGACCAGTGACATAGCTGCATTCGTACTCACAGTGCTACGGAGATTGGAACAACAATCCAGAGACTAAAACCTGCGTAATGGCAAATCTCCTCCTACAAAGTAATATCTTACGACTGTACCGTAGGATTCAAACTGGATACCTTTCGGTAGGGTTCCCTTTAATCCCTGTACCACGTAGAATGTTTCCAAAATTGCGACCCGCAGCTTAGACAAATCTTAAACGGACACATAGGCGGACATGATTGAATCGGCCCGGATCTGGGTTCTGAATGGATCGGTCAATGGAAGGTGGGTGTGTAGGGGTCCGCATAAACCTAAACCTAAAATACCCTCTGACCATAAAGCAAAACTCACTAACTATGTATTTTCCATTAGTATAGAATATTATATTATTATAATATATTGTTATACGTATAATATTATTATATTATATTATTATAGGATATCTATTAAAGATACAGACAGAGAATGACTGACATGATACATACGATTTGAGCTGAGGCTCAGACGGTTCTCCTGACGTAATACTTAACGGTAGTCCCAGGAGACCTGCCGTCGGACGTTGAAGGGGTTTTAGTGGGTGAGAGTCCCACACTGACTGGGTTTTCAATGCTTTCCCCTTCGTTAAAAAAAAAAAAAAAAAACCCTAATTTACGTGTTCACGTGTTCACTTTCGTTTTTTTTTAATTATTCATATTTTATATACAAAGCAAAGAGTTTAGTATTTGAATTGCATCAGCTAATGGAAAATAATATTCTGTTAACTGATTAAATCAGAGCATTGGAAAGAGTGGTATTTTATGTACTTATGAATACAGGCGGAGAAGTGTTTGTGTTCAAATTCCGAAAGCATTTTATTTTGTAGCTTCTAATGATTGCATCATAATATGAGACTTTAACCTCCGATTACAATATACATGGTGTGTCCTTCCGTATTCCTTTTGCAATGATTATTATAATAATCAGCTAAAATTAGTCAAGTTAAATGAGTGCATGCGTTCGATTTGGTTGAATTTTTTTTTCAAGCTAATTAACTATTATTCACCATCATTTATAAAAGTTGAGAAAATTTCATCGTATATTAGATTCTGTTTAAATGTGGCGTTTTATGGGGACGGCTTTTCAATATTAGTTAGATACTAAGTTTGTCATTCCATTTGTAACGCCTACAAGAAGGCGTCAGAGACCCTACAAAGTATTCATATTCTTAATCAGCGTCTAAAACTGAGTCGATCAAGATATGTATGTCCGTGTGTCCGACTGTTGTTGTTGGTATTCTCACGGACGTAAATCTTGAGATGAGGTAAAATTTTGTACGGTCACTTTTAGTTGTTGCACAAAGATCGTTATTTAAAATTGGTAAAGTCGGTCAAAAGCCACACTCAGAATCAGTAAAAATCTATATATCTGCACAAAAATTGTGGATGCGGAGGGTATTTAAGGTATAACCTAAGCCAAATGTAGTTTTCTTATTTATTTCTTTTAAAAATACTTTTGGAGTAACTGTTATACGGAAAAAATTAACCGTTATAAAACTATTATAACATTATAAAACTTTTATAAAATTGTGACAAAATAAATCTATAGGAATTTCAAAAATCCATTTAACCACAATGTGTGTATGGTTACAAACATAAATATTGCACTGCTATACCAGTACTCTCAATTTTGAAGTAAACTCTTATAAAACTGCTATACTATAACGTAAGCAAAACTTTATAACACTGCTATAGAGTTAGAAGGGTTACATCTGGGTTTTTTTACCACCAAATTTATCCACATATATAAAACTGTTATATTCAGAAATTTCACTCAATACCGTATAATTTTGTAGTGTTGCATTTAAAATGGTTACATTAATATTGAGATGTGCATTTATGCTTATTAAAATTTATTATGCGTCCATCCATCTTACCTGCTGCCATATGAAATTAATGTTTACTCCTGTTGTAGGTACTTACTTAGTATAAATGAAAGCACGAGAATCACATCTAATGCCACTTGAAACCACTTCATCTCATTTCCCCTTTGAAGCGTTTGTTGGATTCGTTGGTGCTTCGTTGTTGTATTTGTATATATTACAATATTTGTAGAGAGAGAGAGAGAGATATTTAAGTTGTTTAGTTGTAAAAATGTACAGAGAGTTAGATGTATTGCAGTAGTTAGTAAGTAATGGGAATAGTAATATTAATAGTAGTTGGAATAGATTTGTTGTTGTTGATGTTGTTGTTACATATATTTTACTGCAAACATAAGAAACACACGTTTTGCTTCAGCTTCTTCGTCTTCTCACGCGTAGCTTAGTAGTTAAGCTTAATAAATGACTTAAGTGCGGTTGTTGTCTTTGTTGTTGCTATGTTGTTTTCAGGTTTATAGCCAAGGGGCCAGCTGTTGGTTATATAGATTGAGGGCTTTGGCAGTTTTGTATGTTTCACAATAAATTGTCTCTCTCCTCTTTCCGGGAGAATACCAGTTACCAGCGGCGCCAGAGCAACCCGACACAATATGTTATAACCGAACACAGAGATAGTCAAAGAGTGAGAGTGAGAGAGAGAGGCAACAGTTTGTTTATAGAGTCAAATATTGAAAGGTAGACAACGTATTTGCTATCTGAAGCTTGTATAAGCTTGCGACCGAAGGCTATTGCTGCAATACCTGAAGACACGCTGAAGCCGCTTATTTATGGCGGGCAATCGGCACCTTAATAACCTTGTTATAATGAATGCCTCCAGAAATTTTAATAAACAAATCACAAGCTGATATTGTTGTTTTGTTGTTGTTGTTGATTTTGTTGTTAATGCTGTTAAAACATCCGGGGACTTATTCATTGGTGTATGCTAAACAGGTATTTATCTGTGTACGCGTGTGTGTGGGTATGTTGTGTACTTCTATGTGAATCCGTGTTTGCTCTAAACTATATTGAGTCAATAGTTAAGAGAAGGTGGAGTTGACCTAAAAGGGCCAATTTGCGTCCACTCCCTCTATTTGCTGTGGCAATGCATTAATAATCATCCGCCTGATAGACCAGCCCACTATAAAACAGTACAGTTTTATTAAAATCTTCTTCTTCATTACCAACCACATACACAAACAGGCTGGTTGATTATATTCCTATTTTATACTTGTGATGCATTTGTTAAATGACGCTAAGCGTTATTATTGTTATTGTTGCTGTTGGTTTGCTTGTTGATAATGGCAGCTTACGGTACTCGGTTTGAAGAGAAATATTTTTACCAAACAAAATTCATCTGATGAATTTCTTCGCCTTCTTCTTCTTAATATGGCATCATCAGTATTCATAATAGTTGTTACGATACAACGGTACTTCTCTTTGTTTTAGTTTTTTTTCTTTCGTGTTTTTGGTTTAATGGCAGCTTTGGGTTTTCATTGTTACGTTCTCTTCTTATTAAATAATTATCCGTTGTCCGGTAGCATGTTAATCGAAAACATTTCTAGGAAATAAGCAAAAAAAAGAGAAAGAGATAAAGTTGGTGAAATACGTTAAAACAAAATCAGCATGAAAATGACACTTTAACACGTTTATACAAGTATAACATAAATAACTGGTCATGTGACCCATGCTTACAAGCGCTTATTTTTCTTAAATTTTAACTGGCAGTACCACATATATGCACGTAACTTCATGTAAATGTGTGCGCCTGTGTATGTGTATGTGTATATACATTATATGATTTTAGTTTCCGTTACAAATTTCCTCTTCTTCTCTGATTTCATCTTGATTTTGTTAAAAGTACAAATAATGCCAGACAGCTAACCATCTAACTGGCAGCCAACCAGTTGACAGAATTTTTCTCTAACAACATTATCACTCAGAGTAACAACCGGTTTGATGTAAACACGTTTCCATTTGGTTGCAGTATATATGGACACAATTGTATTTTTATGTATTTTCTTTTTTCTTCCTGGTATCACAATCACAATCACTAGCACTCATCAGCAGCACGACGATCATCATTACAGTGTAGATGGTAAAATGAATGAATGGCATCAGCGCCATTATTGTCACACCTTGAGAATAACATTATCTGCTCAACGTTATCAACTTATCAACCTTATAATAAAAAAGATTCGCAAAGCATTACTTTGAACGGTTACTTATGTTACAAGTAGCGACTGATTATGATAGCATCATAATAATCATAGTAATAATAACAATAATGAAAGAGGGGGCGTCCATCCACAACATACAATACTAGGCAACAGTTACTACAGGGCTTTGGTGTGGCATATATTTTAGCGTAAACGCTTATCAGAACAAAACAATAGTTTTAAGTGTGTGCTTGAATTTATGATGACGGTAGCACAGTCGGTTTAGAATTACTTTACATTTCATGGTAGGAAGCAAGATTTATTTTTCCCTCATTATACCTTGCAGGGCTTGTGACAGAGGGTATATTAAGTTTGTGCGGATGTTTGTAACTCCTAAACGGTAAATGCCACATCCACCTTTAGTTATACCGATCGATTCAGAATCCAAATCTTTTATACATGTTCCGTTTCCAAAACCCACTACAAGGCGTCAGGAATCCCACAAAATATTCTTGATCAGCTTCAAAATCTGTATCAACCTATAACTACGTGTCTCTTTCATGTTAATACCATTGGTTAAAATAGGGTGAGAACCATGTCCGTAATCAACAAAAATCTACATATTAGCCTATGAAGTTTAACACCACATTCAGATTGAGCAATTCCAACGGCATTTTTTTGGTGTATAATACTTCGTGTGAACCATCAGGTACAACCTCATGATCTATTTAAGATTAGACCAAAGCCAAATTGAGTAGCTCTACCTCGATTCTTCATTCGATTCTTTATGCATACATATGTTCTTGGTCAGCAAGAAGCTCTAGATCGCTTTAGTCACAAGTAAGAAAAACTGAAAATGTATTCAAACAAAATTAAACTAAGACCCCGCCCATAAAACATAACCATTACAGCCAGTCATAACTTTTATTTTAAGACGATGGCCATTGCAGACTTTGTACACTTCTTGTTGCCCTTCAGACGTGTCTATTAATTGATTTTATCAAACCCTAAAACAAACTCCTGATGAACGTAATGATTGGAAATTAATAAATAAATAAGTAATTAACATTATTAGCGTTTGTTCAAATATTCGATGAGACGGTTAATCCCCTTCCGACAATATTTTAGGATACGACCCAATTATTATATAATTTACGATTGAATCTGATATTGACATTGATTATGAAAATTTATGAATGACACAATACATGGGCTCGAACCTATTTTCATAACCTTCGTCGTAAATTTTCATTAAAGCGTTAAATTGCATAAACATGTAAACTGTAATATTTATTTATTATAGAAAAAAAAAGAAGCAGAAAACAGAAAACATTTAAACATCTGTTTATTGACCATTACAGAAGAGAAACCCATAAAATTTGTGAGTGTAGAGCATGTTGTGTGCGTAGTTATGTGCTATCTGTGCATGTGGGGACATGTTCCTGTTTTCTTGATTACTTTGACAACGTGTACGCTGACTATTACCAATACCAGCTGCGCGTTAAAAACTTGCCTTTCGTATATGTGTGTGTAAATGTAGGGATAACAAATACAAATGATTTTTTAATTGTTTTATGCACCATCACACACATTTTCATGTTGAAGTCTTAAGTCAACACAACACGTCAACCACGCAGCCCAACCATTAAAACAGAAAGTGAACCATAGAGGGAAAGAGAACGTGGGCATGCATTTGTACCACAAAACTATTTATACAATAAATTACAAATCATTTACACCAACACGCGATACGTGCATAAATATGTTTCTGTTTGGTGTACCCAAATAAAAACACAAACATACACACTGCATTAGTTTGTCACTTAGT
Source organism: Crataerina pallida (assembly GCA_949710015.1). Lineage (NCBI taxonomy): Eukaryota > Metazoa > Arthropoda > Insecta > Diptera > Hippoboscidae > Crataerina > Crataerina pallida. The sequence continues at coordinate 19,422,399 of OX453291.1, forward strand.
TCCATGTTCACAATGTGTTTATATATTACACTCAATTTCCCATTTTTTACACCATCAACTTTTTATGCCATTTGGTGCAGGAGTTCCAACTTATATATTCAATTTTTTCGTTTTTTTTTTTGCGAAAGCTAAGGTTTTTATTTTTCATGTAAATTGTTTTAAAGTATTCCCAACAGTCTATACCTGCTGCTGCTGCCTGCTCAATAACAAATTCAATATTGAACATTTTCAAAGTGTGAAAATCCAACGAAACTAACTTTTCCAGGTAAACACATCATTAGCTTCATGTTATGGCGATAATAACATAAAAGCATGCAACAACTTCAATTTCGCCTAAATAACCTACAAATTTACACGTTAAGTGTGGGCGTGACATATCCGCAATTGCTCCTTCTTTTAGTTAACATTTGAATTCTGTACTAATTCTGTACTAGTTTTTGTAATTGTGGGCGTGTAGGTAACTAGATAATATAAGTGATACAGGTAACTACGGGTCCGTCGTTCTGTCCATGCATTCAGGTGACAATTGGATGGAGTTTTGGATGAAATTTGGCACAAGGATGTCATTCGGGGTTAGGACTAGCCCTAGGATCTCTAATATTGTGTTATGTAAATAAGTCGCATGTTTTAAACTTTGAATAATTTGGTGTAGAATAGTTAATTGGAGTAATAATTGGCTGCAACAAAAGTGGACTCGATCGAACCATGTTTACAGCCTAGTTTCACATGGTACTGTGCAATCCTTTACACCCGATCTGTTTCTTTCCCAAAAAATGTCATTTTAATATATTTGGAAGAATTGAACAACACCACATGTACAACACATAGCAAACATTCTTCTTCTTTTTTTATAGATAGTTGCGGCTTATTAAGCTTTCAGTCGGTCTGTTGTTTTTATTATGTGTCCCATACATTGCTCATAGTATCCATCTACGTATCTAACTGTGTAGAAGTGAAGTGAGTTGACGCAATTTTATTGTATCGATAAAAATTTTATGTTTTCGTGTTTCCGTCGGTGCGATTTGCTCTATTACTGGGATTTCCGTTCGGACCAAAGTAAACTTTTGTACATTTTGCCACTTTTAGGTACCATATACGTCACACAAACATTCTGATTTGGTTGACTCCTTTTTTTTTCCTTTTTCAACGAATGTTGATACTGTTTTATATAGGTGAACACATATGCATGCAGGGATATGTATGTGATATCACACATACGTACATTTCCGTTTGTCTTTATTTGCTACAATTGTTACGGAAACCCTCCGTTATAATTTTTATGTTAATTTTAATGAAAATTCTCCGCAGATACGTGCTAATAATGCTTCTCATTGCTATTATTAGTTTTAATTCTTTTTATTATTGCACTCTAACGATATCAATTGTTATGTTATTGATGTTTTTAATGATGTGCGTGCGCGCGGGAGTACGTATAGGTGTGCATACATACATACGTAATGGACTGTTGTACAAATTTTTATTAAATCATAAAATTTAGTTATGTACGTATGGGGGATATTATTTATTTATGGAGCGAATTTTTATGAAATTCATTAAGTAACGGTAAAAACCACAAACGAGGGAAATTTTTCAATTTTTATTTAATATCGTGTTTATACCATTAAGCAAAAGTTTTTATGGTTGGAATTAAAAAAAATATATATAAATATAAATCAATGAACGCAGACTTATAATGGGTGACTTCTTCTACGCTAATTGTGCACTTGAATGGACCACAATATTTGTGCAATCCTAAATTATTTACTACAGTGAATTAATTCACACTTTTTACTTGCTACCCTTCATGTTGGTGATAAGGATATACTAAGTTTACATTTGCAACACCCCGAAGGGTGTGGCAGAGACCCTGCAAAGTATTTATATTATTGGACTCGGTCTAGGTAGACATGCCCGTCTGTGTCTGTTGTTAGCACTTTGTTGTTGAAACCCTCACGGTCGTAGATTGTGAGATATTGATCTGAAATTATGTACAAAAACTCCCAGTTACTGAGCGCAGATCGCTTTGTCCTGCATAATCGAACGTTGAGTCACGCCCACAATTAACAAAAATCTATTAAACATCTGTCATAAAAACCAAGCTAAATCTGTTTATTTTAAATTTATATACTTGTAATTACTTCATGTACCGGAGTGTTAAAATTGGGCGTGCATTGAGTTTTGTTCTAAACCAAATTTAATGTAAATTTTTGTCTGCTGCGTTGGACTCATAACTCATGAACTTTACAATCGATCAAGCCCGATCTTTTTATACCTCACATCCACAAATTTTATTTTAAGTGAATACCAGTTAAAATCATTTCACTAAAGAGACCTAAATGCGTCAGTCATGACGAGATTATAGAATTTATTATGAATAAACTAAGAATGCTGCGACTCTACTGGTTATAAAAGAAAGACATATGATAATAATAAGAGAAGCTGGAAGAAAAACCAAAGCATTGCTTCAAATAGTTCATATTTCTTAACTTGGCATTGTTCGCTTCTTTAATTATCCTTGGACTATTATTTCTAAGCTTTTGTAATATGCACTATATTTTAAATAATTTGTGGTACGATTGTACAGATGAAACGACTGTGATACCCTTGGTACCGCCTGTCCACATAAATATGTTCAAGGAATGGGTCACATTATTGGAGATATTTCCATAAAACTTAGTATAAGGACGTATTTTAAATTAATGGCTAATCTTCCTGAGAGAATTGGACTCTCTTTGGAATCCCTTCTCATTATCTTATTATTAATATGGTGAAGATTAAGGTCTCCTATCCGTAATGCGCTTTATATAAAAATCCTCCGTTACAAGTACAAACTCATTCTCTCTCATTAAAGACACAACACTGTAACTTCGTCTAATGTTACGATTCAAATATTTTATGTTCTGAGTTAAAGAGAGAGCACAACAAGGTAATAACTTAGTTAAAGTTGTACTCTTTGTACAACATGCAACCGGAATTTCAATTAGTAGCAGAGGTCTGCTGTCATAGCGTGCTGAGATATATAAAAACCACCAACTAACGGCTAACGAATAATTTAAGAAGTGTGTGCATGTTTGTGTGTGTGCTACAGTTCGAATATTAGCCACTGCACCACAATCATACGCTCCATAAATTAACAAGTAGCTTTAATTAGAGCTCCCGCAAATAATAAAAAAAAGCATCACAAACAATAGCAAAAAAAATCTCCTTTTCTCTATGACCATTAGGAGAAGTAGGCAGACGGTTCGTATGTGTGTGTGTGTGTGTGTGTGTGTATGTGTGAATGTTTAAAGCAGACATAATAAAAGCATTTAAAAAGGAATCACATCCGTTGTAAGGAAAAATCTGAACACAAATTATTTAAATGTCACTCTTCCCAATAGCACAATGGCACACAATACACAACCACTCGCACCCATTTATATATAATATATGTATATGCACAATCAACATATCTACATATCAACTGAAAAAGTCAAGCGGTGGCATTCAAATGGATGGCAAATATGAAAAGAAAACTCTTGAAAGGAAAATGCCAAAAAATAAGAGACCCATGATTTTTATTCTCTACAACAATAAATAGAAATGTTAAGTGTGTCACATGCAATTGGAGCCGAATTTGAAATACCAGCCAATCACCCAACCGACCAATAGCTTACAGGTCCACAGTTTAGCTGCAGTATTTATTTAGCTTATGTTGTCAGCTTGTGTGTGGTTAGAGAAACGAGCGCATAAAGAATGAAATACACACATATGTGTGTATAAAGAAGAAGAATAAGCATTAGTGATGACTTTTATAAAATTTGTTTTAATTTCCTAAAGACTCAACTCAACTCAACTCAACTGGACTGAACTGAACTCAGTCAGTAGTATGGCCACCGAACTCTCAACTACGGTGTGTGTCTCATCAATGATTCATCCATTTGTGTGACATAAACAGGGAAGAACCTGCTACACCTCTGTTCACGGGTATATGATGATGATTAAATGTTAAAAATATGAACAAAACCTGAAAACAAAAGAGATAAGTGCACACTCGTATTTGTACTAGTACTAGCAACCAACTAGAATGAATGAAAATGAAAACGTTTGCTGTCGATGAAAACCGACTCTTTTAAACCTTAAGCAAATGAGAGCCATTTGCTCCCGTAAAAGTCTTTTTATTTAAAAAGCGCTAAAGCGAGTGGGTTTCAAAAATGATCAGATCACGAGCAAGTATAGAATACAAAAAATTTTGAGCTGCGTAATTAGTATCCACCAACTAAAGTTATGACGATCATACACGCACTCAAGCACTGCTTCCACATTTAGATAAAAAACCGGCACAGAAAACTTTAAGACTTGACTCAGTTAATAACTAACCCAGAATAAGCTAAACAAGACAAACACCCGTTAAGGTGAAAGGAACGCGAAAGTAATGCTTTAAATGATATATTCGCTTATCTTCAATTTTCATACTTTTCCTCTTTTATCATTTTGAAAGCTTTTACTTTTTCGTTTTCTTTGATTTTCATTTTTATTTATTTTAAAAAATTGTCAATAAAGAGAAAATTTCAAGCACAATATTCCAGCAAAGAGTTACCAAATTATGCATTAATGAAACCAAATTGTCCCATTTTTAATGAGAACTTGTGGGCGTGGCACTTGATCGATTTCGTAGACGTAGCCCGATCGATTCAACCTGTGATACTGATAAGAAAGAAAAGACTCTGATGCCTCCTCCTAGATGCTCCAAACGGAATAACAAACTGAGTATACCCTCCCCTTTTATGTGTAGGGAACCGTATGAAAATTTAGAGCGAGAGAATATGTGTGTAACTGTGTGCATTTTGTATAGCAACTCGATCTCTAACTTTTCTGTTCTAAACGTGCTTTCATTTAAATGCTGATGCTCTATGGATGCTAAACACAAAACATAATACACCAACACGCACACACACACATGCATGTGAATATAAATAGTCAAGTCGTTGAATTTGGTTTGCTTTCATTTTTGTCTCTGCCTATGCTGGTGTTGTTCTTGTCGTTACAATTTAGCTTAGGGGCCATTTCAAGTTGCCTGCTTCACCGTCTGTTTGTACAATATGAGTATATGAGTGACTCGACTAAAAGTTGAATGCTAGTGAGGTGGCCAACCATTTTAAAATTATAGAAGCATATATATATATATGTGTGTATGTGTATATGTATAAATATGTATACAAGTACTTTCACTGACTCTTTCCTAAGAAATTTGTTGTCATTATTTGGTGCGAGAAAGAGGTACGAGACAGAGAGACCGCGTTTATGTGAATTTTCACACTTGCCCTTCTTATCCGTGACGTGACATGACCAAGAATAAGAACAACAAAAACAAGAAAAACAATACGAAATGAGCTTTGTTTCGCCTTTGTATGATTATTCATCATCAAAAAACTGCATGAATTAAGATTTAGTTTTAGTTTGACTTAAATGCTTCAAAAAAAAAACATAAAGCCAACAACATTTCCACCCAACATATAGGCTTCTATTAAAAAGCACACACAGAGAGAAAGTGAGTAAACAGGCAAGCAATCCTGAGACACTGGAAACTGGTTGAAATCATTACTTTAAAAATGATTTCACAATTTATGTATGTGCGCACGTATACTCTGCATGAATTCAAAAAGTGCTTAAAACTTGACTCAAGGTTTTGCCAAACGCACATGTACACCAAAAGTACACAAAACCAAAAACGGAAAATATTTAACTAACAAATATTCATGCTTATTAAAAAAAACAACGGAAAAAGTGTTTCCCTTTGGATACACACTTTTTCACACACAATACCATTTGATGGAATATTTTTACAAATGTACGAAATGTATATGAAATAAAGTGGAATATATAGCTTGGTTGAATATAGAACCTGCTAAGTAGCTGCACAACACACAACACAAAACTTTTTGTTGATTATAACCGGATAAGTGCTCACAGTTTTGGATCTCGCAAAAATGCTTAAGATTATTCCAGTTTGGAGCCCAACAATTCTGTCAAAAACTCCCTTGCCAAACATTACATATTGTTGAACTCATTTCCAAGTCATCGTTCTTAACTTATCTATGTATCTGAGTTCTTCTTATGCATTATGAATAGACGGATAGTTTAGTATCAACTCGTCCATAATAATAACATGTCTGCCTAAACGTAATTTATCTCAAAAACACGACTTGTAAAGATTATCTAAATGAAGATTAAAAAAATATTTTAATTACAACGCTTTAGTTTAACCACAGCTAAAGCAAAACCTGTAACCGCATATTTTTATTATTTCATCTTTTGCTCTGTTTAGCTGCCCTGTTTAATCCGGTGGTTCTATGGCTGGTATTGCATTTGACATGATTCTCACATAATTGCAACTTTAATCACAGTTAGAATACATTTGAAATAAGCAAAAACAATATACAGAGAAAAGAAAGGGAGAAAGAAACTAGTAAAAAAGAGCTATATTAGATGCCTGCCAAGTCTAGGATACCCAACGTCAATAATCTCTTCCAAATAGAACACCACTGACTTCTCTATCTTGAGCAGTCATATGGAAAAATATCTCAAATTTATTTGAACAAAGGCGTTATTTTGGACTGTGTACTATTATTACTTTTTTCCTAAGTAGGAAATTCCTAACCAATCAAAAAATCATCAGTTTTTCACCAATAAATACGACATGGACAGATACGTCTATATGACCTGATTTTATATACATTTTCATAATTTCATTTAATACTTGAATACCTACTTGCAATAAAGAAAACTAATAATTAGATTCCTCTCAATAGATGAGGGGACTAGGGTTGCGTCTTAGTAAACTCTGCCGAGTTGCAGCCGCGGAAAAAAGTGAAGTGAAGCCAGAATTTGAAATCATTAGTCGCATCGGGAGATTCGTAACTCACCGACAGCTAAGAATTTTACCATAAAAGTGTAAAAATCTAAACATTTCTTATTACACTAATTAGACACGCCCCCCTTAACCGATCATTTCCATTTTCACAAATTTGTTTAAAAACTTTTCTCAATATTTTTTTATTTGCTGTATCTTTTAAAAGAGAAAAATACTTAAGACTGTACCGTACGTTTTAAAAAATTGTAAAAAGGTTCATGGACCGATTTAACCCACGACAACTCGACCCCTTCTGGTATTTATAAATGTTTGAACAAAACCAATATACCCAAAACCCCCATAATTAATCATAATGATGAGTGGATATAATAAAGATAGATAGAAGAGTGAACGCGAATGATTTTCAGTGACACTGTAGCAGCATCATTACTTGTGCTGTAAGTAGTTAAATTGTTTTCTGTGTAATAAATAGCCACCATAAAAATGTTTATATATTACAAACAAGTAAGGATCTCAGTTCCAAATAACTTAAATAACATTTATTTATTATTGTTACTCGCTTGAAAAATCTTAGTGGGAGTAAAGTTGAATGCTTCGAATTTTTGTTAAGAAATGTTGAGAATTATGATTTTTTCGCTTTATAAAGGTTCGAATTTGTGAAAAACCAGGCATGGCAAAGGGTGTGATTTATAGCGTTTTATAAAAAGTCTTTAAAAGAGCACTTTGTTTCCACCCATTTTCAATAGAGTTTCATTTTGATTCTTTCTAAGTATTTATCGATTATTGTTTGTCCGTAAGTCCATTATTGGCACAATACTTGTGGCATAGATGAGAAACCTCTTTATTATTGGAGGCCATACTCAAATTAAACGATCTCCACCTATGGCATAAATTGGAAAATTTCTCTAAAATATTTTATATCCGATTTTATGGTTTTTATGGTAACAAAATTATAATAATTGAACGGTGATCTTTGAACGTGATCAGTCTACTGCAACTGATTCTGTGATAAATTTAAACTAACGTGACGCGTATCTTTTGAATGGATTTAGAAAGGAAGGGGTTCTTTTCAATTCAAAATGATTCAACGTAATCACCGAAATTTAATGTGCATCAGCTTCCAAGCGGTGAGAGAACGTAGAGAAAGGTTCATTTTTCGTAAGGAAAACTGTTGTAAAACAGCTTCAACACACCTTTTCATTATACGAATGTGGCTCATTTCGGTTCTGCGCCAACAACAAAGAAGGACATATTCATTCTGTTGTTTTTACGTTTATATTGATGTTTATGTACAACATACACAACGTATGTGTATGGTGTAGTGGAAGATATAGAATATAGAGAAGAACTTGAATATTCTTCCCGATCAAGAATATATATCTGCACTATGTAGGGTCCGTACGTTTTCCAGTTGAAGTCCACTTTAGATATCATTATTAAATCAAACATGGCTGCTGTCCTTTCGCATGCATACGAATTAAGTACAAGTCTTTCATGTATTTAGAGCAGAATTTAACAACAACAACAACAACAATAGTGACAATAGTGACAATGATAACTACTTAAGTCCAAGTGTTTCCTAAAGGGTAAGTGGGTAAAAAAAATTGTAAAAGTGAAACTTGCGTCTCGTCTATACGAGTATATTGTACATTAATTACGTACGTAGGTGCGTACACGGGATGAAAAAGAAATCCATAAAATCCATGCCCATATGTACTCCCCCTATGTCTATGTCGTCATCGTCATGTTTGTTTAAATGTGTTGTGGTGCTTGGTGGTTGTCTTAGTACTGTTTGCGGAAATTTACTTAGTACATACCGTGCTCTGTTGCCAACTAAACACATTTCACACACATTGAGTTTTAAGCATAAATTAGTTAGGAATGGTTATATTTGTAATGCAATGCAATTTATGTAAATAGTGCAAATGGATGGAAAATGTAGAACGAGACCAGACTATGTTGTTAAGTACCATTTTGAGTTTCAGTGTAACGCGATGCTATCATTGTCACAACTATTACAGCGTTTGTGTGTGTGTTTGTGTTTGTTACTCGTTCATTTATATCGGAATTGTTGGAGTAAAAAGGCTGTATTTGGCGATATATATTTTTACGTTAGAAGAGGCGTGGCAGTATACAGAAGCACCTCTTTTAACTATCACGAATAGTGCTGCCGTAGAGAAAGTTATTTATAAATTTGAGGGCGTGTTTGTTATGTGATAACGAACACATCCATGGGTGGCAGAATGTGTAAACACATAATTAGTTACTTGAATTTTCAATCTTCATCCCTTCAGGTGAGATGAAGTTTGTTAAACCATTCCCAACATTCTATAAACTAAATATTTTCTTGATCACCTTGAGGATCTGAATCGGTGTCCGTCTGTGTGTCTGTTTGTTGCTTGAACCATCACAGTTATACATTTTGGACTGAACATATCGTACTAATAATTAGACCCAAAAATTGGCGCAGAATCTGACTTTTAAGTTTTTAGGCAATTAGAGTCCAAAAGCGGATACCGCGTGGGCATGTCACCACACGTTTCTTTTATAAAATAAACTTCAACAAGGGAACATTTTTAATGCCACACATCCTTACCTAGTTATTATTACTTGCCTTCGACGCTAAAATATGTTTTCAAATATTTCTCTACAAGTAGTGTAGAGTTTAAGAAGGAACACATGAATAGATTTCTTATCTATTGTAATATAACAATTTTGAAAAAGAAGAATTTACATCTAAACATCACTGTACGTGTTCGTGTCCGTGTTCTTGTACGTGTACGTGGATACACAACGATAATGACGATAACGACGTTTTCAACTGTTTGCAGAAAATTAGAAAGAAGTGCTTTTTAGTTATTGTTGTTATGTTTTTGTTTTTATTCGGTTCACCATTCATTCCCGCAAACGCAAACACAAACACACACATACATAAACATACATAATAATAAATATGCAAATTTGTTTGTATATGAGTGTGTGCGACACCACCAGCACTATATTTGCCGTTTTGAGAGACATGCAGCAACACTTGTGCATACACCATCATTAAGAATGAATGGGAGTGGATGCGTGTGTTTTGTATTTTGTGGGGTTATGTGTGTGTGTGTGTGCAATGAGCTTTTAGAATTTTACCGTTTAAATATAATATTGTCGTTGCATTTCCTTTTACAACAACAACAACAACTGGGGTAAATTAAACTCTACACCACTTTGTTCTCTGCTTGCATGGTAATCCAAATACAATAAAACACAACCTGTAGGTACAATAATTCATTTTTTAATTACATTACCATCCAGTCATTAAAAATTAGTGCAGGCAGCACCCTTGTTGTTTCCCACAAAATGGAAATGAGGTCACGCAAAAGCGTTCGATTGAGTTTCACTTTAGAATGGGTCTAGTCTAGTAGTAGTAAATGTTTTCTACCAACATATACATATGTTGCAGATGGGAGGCATGGTACGTTTGCGGTTCCGTTCGCAACACCCACATAGAGAACGCACCCAGTATATATATTTTGGATGAGCATCAAAAGTCAAGTCCCCCAATACGCACGTGTGTTGTTGTAACGTTTACGGTCGTTCACAAAAATTTACAATTTCACCTGGCTACCTGCCACCCCTACTATTTATATATAGTTTTGGATTATGTATATTCTAGAAGTGCACAAAAGTTCATTTCTTAACCCCAGCCTAGATTGCTTTCGTCAAAAATCCTCAACAAACCAAACATCCACAGCGCCCACAATATGTTCAATAAGGAGAGAATTTCCGATATATTCAAATATTCGTTTAAAGTGTTTAATGCCATGGTCGATTCGAATCGAAATTGGTGCAGGGTATAAAAAAGGTTTAATAACAACAACAATATATACATAAAAGCCTGTGAATACAAGACAAGGGTCTTTGCAAATTTTTTATGGAAAATCCCCTTTTATTCAAATTTTTTTACTTATTTGTACAACACACGTGACTGTGCACTGCGCTTATATAATATTCATATACATATGTGTGTGTGTAGTTATGTGTGTTTGAGTTTATAAATAAGTATGCAGATATTTGCTTACTTGCATATCTCATCTTGTCATCTTAGTTGGTTCAAAATAACTGAATAATTGACAAATTGTCTTTCTGTCTGTCTCTCTGTCTGTCCATCTGCCTATATACCTCACAAACAGTTTATAGGTTTAGCTGACTGCAAAGACTTTTCTGCCTGTCATTTGTATTTACATATATAAAAGTTTTTATTGCAAAATATTTTATATGTTGTTGTTGTTGTTGTTGTTGTTGTTGTTGTTGATATATTTAAATTTGCTTTCAACTATATGTAAATTTGTTGGTGCTAGTGTTGTTGTTGTTGTTGTTGTTGCCTGTAATGTTATTGTTATTGTTGTTGCTTTTGTTTCTACTACTTTGTGTAGTTGTTATTAAAATTTTACTTGACACATCCTTTCTAGTTCATTCTTTTTCCTTTCGGGCGGTTTCTTTTTCTTGGCATATATTATAATAATAATAACAACAACAACAACAATAAATTTGAATTGTGAAAGCGTATGTGCATACACGTGTGCATTTATGTAAGCGCAAATGCCACTGATTTTACGTTTTATATTCGTGCCTTCCTATTAAATGAACTTTGACGTTAAAACATCACGAGCTTTGTCACACTGTCATCCACTCAAGCCCTCATATACTTTAGCGTCCTTCAAAAGAATCATTCAATGCAGACAATACTCAATCAAACAGCATAGAATGTGCAGTGCGTACATATGTTTGTATATTTTTTTCCGAACGTGATGTCAAAGGGCGAACAAATAAATGTCTTTTACAACTAATCGAGTCATCGATGAATGAGAGTTTATAGGTTCAATTATACTGATCGATTCAGGACCAAAACCTGAATTAATTTAATCATGTCCGTCCGTCTGTAAATTACAGGTCACATTTCTTTAAGATATTTCGATGAAATTTAGAACAAAGACATGTATTAGTTCAAAGAGATGTCCTATAGAAAATGGACCGGATCAGACCACTTTTAGAACCTTTCTCCATATAAGTCTTTATTTGGAAAAAAATCTTAATTCTTTAAACTTTTTTGAAAAAATTTTATAGAGAATTAGCGTCATATAGGGCTGGACCAAATTTGGATACGATCGGGCAATTAGAGTACCTTCCCATATAATTATATTTCACGAAGTAACTTATATGGAATTGTATACAGATACAAATAAACTAATTGTAGCATAATTTAAGGAGCTAAGTGGTGTAGGGTATTAAATGAAGGAGATTGGACGATTATAGCATTTTCACTTGTTCCTAACAATTTTTGTATGAGACACGCCCACCAAAAATGGGCGTAATTAAATAATGTAACCGAAAATTTAAAAAATGCATTTTTTGAGTTTTAAATTTAACGGAAACGATAGCGCGTATGTACCTGAGCTTACCATTTGCACTTGTTTGGTATTGGCTTCAGCCACATATACTGTTCACTTTTTTTTACTTTATTGCAATTTGTTATTATTATAAAATAGTTGCATAATGTACTTTGTAAAGTTTGGCGCTATCGAGGCCACAATTGACAAATTCATCGTAAATCTCACGTATTTAACTTGTTCCTCAACATCTCCTGTTTATTTAACAACCTGTCACCACAGATGTTACCATCATCACCACACTACCACACCATCTTTCAACCACCTTCCATAGCAAACGAATAAACGAAAAAGCCGTGATAACAGCTTTGTGACAAATGAAAAGTTTACACATAGTATAGGAAATACTGGCGCATTAATACAAAATCTGTTTATAAACGTAACAACAGTGGCTGCGTTAAAGCTCTTGTTCGCATAAGTAATGGTAAACACAAAAAAATATATATTGTTTAATATACGGCTTGGATAAGGTACACAATGCACAATTTGGCAAAATTGGCAACGACACAAACGGTGTAAACTGCAAGAATTGCATAGAAAAACACAATAACCAACCAAGAAAAGAGTGAAAGTTGGTCAGGGCCATTGTAAAGGAGGGATTAAAAAAGTAGGAGTTTTTGGTGTGTGCCTTTTAAAATTGGAAAATGTATCTAAAATGAACCATAATCGTCATTAAGAGGTTCTTGAGTAGTAATCGGCCCCGGCCACGCCCACAATTCACAATTCACAAATCACCCGCAAGGTAGAATTATGGGACCAAACCATACATTAAATTGCCCAAGGCGGCTTGTATGCCATACACTTCACCGCTCGGGATAAAACTCATTGCAAAGTTCGTGATCTGTGCCGTCCCAACTTTTCACAGAAATATTTTAATTGAAACACCAACAGGCCTTATCAGAGCAATAATAACAACAACAATAAAAAAATGCACAATATGCACATACACATGCACAAAAACAATAGGAAAATAATAGACAGACAGCCAGACAGAAGCACTTACCTTATCAACTCATTTTATTGCGTTGTGAAGTTTTTGTTGTAAACAACTTCAAAATTATGATTATTATTTTATTGCTCAGTTTTTATTCGTTTTCAATTTTTGTTTATCAGTGCTACAGTAACAACAAATAGGACAACTTATCCAATTAGTTTTTTTTTTTTATTTATTTGTTTGTTTTGGTTCTTCTTTTAACTTTTTCATGTTTTCCTGTTTAAATGTTTTGTTGTTATTATTATTATTTTATACAATATATATTTTTTAAATTTTAATTTTACATGTGTTGTTTATAAAAGTGCGTATGTGGGTGATTTGTGAGTATGTACATAATACGCATAAAACGTTCAACATTCAATATTAACTAAATGTTATTTGTATTGTTTTTGTTATTATTATTATTATTATTATTGTTATTGTTATTATTGTTGCTAGTAAAATATTTATTAATATTGTGCGCTTTCCACGTTAACTTGTGTGTGCTTTGTTTTCTTCTTCTTCTTTTTTTGTTTTGTTTTGTTCTATTTACACATATTCATCATTATTATCGTTGCCATCATCTTTATTGAAAATTATTAAATATTTCTGATTTGTTTGCAAGCTAAAAACCTAATAACACTCAAGTGATGGTTGTGATATGATTTCTTGAATAAACACTTGGTGTCAGCGTCGTACATCTTCTAAATTGTAATAGCTGCAGTTGTGGTTTTTGTTGTTGGCTAATTAGTTTAGTATGGTGCATGGAAGGAACACAGACACCCATGCACACCTTCCTAATATAAAGCTTATCAGAAGTGAAAATAATAATTATACGCTTCATATATTAGTATAGAGAAGCTTATCATTTCGTTTTCAGTATTCAATGCGGAATCGTTTCAAACAAGACTGCTCATATGTTTCTTTCGGTCTCAAAGCTGGATTTTTCATGCCCACTAAAAACCCCCTTTCGGTTGCTATTCCATGTGCAATATCCGGAAGGAAGCATTAGAGAGCCTACAAAGTAAGCATATTCTTGATCAGCATCAAAGACTGAGTCGATCTAGGCAAGTCTATCCGTATGTCTGTCTGTTATTGGCATTCTCATGATCTTAAAATTTTAGGTATTGAAGTAAAATTTGGCACAGACACTTTTAGTATCTGACGGACAGACGGACATGGTTAAAACGATTCAAAGTCAAAAATTGTTATAATTGAAGGAGCGTGTGGCATTCACCGGTTAGGAGTTATAAACATCTTAATATACCCTTTGTCACAAGTGGTGCAGTTTGGACCGCATTTGGACCATTTTTAGAACCCCTCCTCATATAATGTTTTATTATAAAAGAAATCGGTCTATAACGAAAATGCGCAATTCTTTATATATTTTTGCCAAAATTTGATGAAAAATAGTTAAAAGTAAGTATAAAAAATAAATTTTTTCATATTATAAATAATTTTTTTTTAATTTAATGTGACATTTTAATCATTTTTTATTTTTTTTTTCAAAATTCAAACACAAGTGAGTATAACAAATAAAATGTTTCATTATTCAAAAAAAAAAGAATTTTCATAAAATACTTAGTTTTTTCTTTTTTAAGGTAATTGAATAATACATCAAGTGGTGTAGGGTATTTGATAGTCGGGCTTGACCGACTATAATATTAACACTTGTTTTCATTTTATTTTGTTCTATTTGGTTAGAACAACTGAATTTTTCATAGTTTTAAAATATTTCTAATATTCCTTTAGCTGAAACGATCCACTAATTACTGTTCAGCTACCAGAGTTTTACAAGAATTAAATCAAATTCATTTTTCCTAGATTTGATTTGGTTTCCTTTAGTCGTCTAATTGCTATTATTTTCATTTGTAATTCGGAATTTTGTTGCTTTTGTTTAAACAAGTTTTCAAATTAATGCTTTACTTGCACTCGTACATATATTTTTTTCAGTTTAATTCAGTTTACGTTAATGCGTAAATTCCACTGCGAGGCACTGCCTTTATCACACCTCTCCTTGGTCGTTGGTTTCTCCTTGTACGCGAACAAGCATTTCTTACAAGTTTTTACCCGTTTTAAGTTTAACAAAAATAACAAAAAATAACAAACAAACAAATAAGAAACGGAATTTGGCTGAGACCAATCTTAAATACCATCCACATCTACTTTTAAACGGTGGGCGTGGCATGGCCGTGTATATTACGCACACTTTTGAAACATGTGTGTATGGGATAATTGTGAAAAATAGAGCAATTCTTGTGGCAGACGAATAGATTTTTATCGTTTGTGGGCGTGGCTCTTGACCGATTTTACCCAATTTAAATAGAAAACTGAGTACTGAAACTAAAACTATTTGTATAAAATTTCAACTCAATATCTCAAAGTCTACGACCATGAGAATGCCATACGGACATACGGACATACGGACTCAGCTTTTGTCGCCTCCCTCTGTGTATTGCCATTGGAATGACAAACTTAATATACCTCCCATATTATGTGAAGGGTATAAAAAATAACCAGCTAGACGTAAAGGAAACGCAACGAGTGACGAGAAATGTTAACATCAAGTTATTTGCTTAGAGGAGAAGCAGAAAAAGGGGGACAAAAGACATTCAGTTATTAGTGCAGTGTAATTAAGAATAAGTAAACAAATATAAAAAGTTTGTCTTTTTATGAAAGTATTTACACACTATACAAGGATTTATACACTTAAAAAGATTTATTAACACGCTGATCTGAAAGAATGTAATAAATATTTCATTCTTTTGTGAAGTGAGTCAAAGGGACAAATTTGCATAAATTTATTAGTTGCTGAGAATTAAATGTGTTTTAAGTAAGTGAGAACATATTTGTCTTAGGCTTCTCGTGTTTGTGGCACAATTAACATTATATACGTCTCAGAGTACGATCCCTGTACTAAATAAGGAATATTTTCAAATATGGGAGTGCTGCACTCTAACCCCGCCCATGCATAAAAAATCGTTGAATATAATTCCTATTTAAATGTGCAGCTTTATTATTTAAATCTGTTAGAGATTTATGTCAATTGTGACCGATTTTACTTATTTTTAGTAACAACGCAGCGACAAAGTCTAAGAATGTCTGTACAAAGTTTCAGCTTAATGTCTTCAAATTTACGAACGTGACATTATTATAAACAGACCGACATTCAGACGAACAAATCAAAATTAATGTCGATAAAGAACGTTTATATATTTTGCAGGATATCTGAAGCCCTCTTCTTGAACTTGCCAGGTAATGGCAAACTAAATGTACGCCCTCTAACGTTTGTCGGAAAGTGAATAGGTAGACACGTGTGGCGGTATGATGTAAATTAATTAGATTATAGTGCTAATGAGTGCAGCTTTAGTAGGTTGGCTTCAAAGACAGATTATATGCGTGTTTGTAAATTTGTAGACGAGATATTATAAAAGTAAACGACCCATTAGACGCCCTGACTTTTTCCCATATCCTTGACTTTTTAGTATATTTTATCAATGAGATCTAAATTCAGTTTTATTTTGAAATATTTTAAAAGTGCGAAAAGTTTACACAGTTCTTCTGTGCTAAATAAATGGGTATGAAAATCACGCGAAAATTCAATGAATTCACAATTCACCACAACAACACGGTTGATAAGTTTATATAAGTTTAGATTTTGAAGAAAATTTCTTCAACCTCTTCTTGGATAATATTGATAACTATTTTGTTGTTGTTGTACTTTTTCTTTAAAATAATTTTAAAAAAACCCATATATACACATGCACATTGACTTTGTTATTATTGTTGTTGTTATTGTTATATGTTATATCCGTTAGTTATCAATGCCAATAATCTCACCACCTACACTGTGACAACAAATGTATGCACACACTATCAAATACATCACACTATATACATACCCATACACATATATAAACATACAAGGCATAAAACCATTTATGCCATAAATTTTATGGTGTAGGTAGGTAGGTATACACCAAGGGGCGAATTTTTATCCTTCCGTTTTCTCATCACTGAGCCCTCTCTCTCTCTGCCACTCTCTCTCTCCCTTTTCTCTCTCCCTCTCTCTTTCGCTTCCTATCTCTTTCAGTAGTGCCCCTAATGGTACTTTGGTTATTCGTTTTAATTCGCGTGCATTTATGTGGTTGTTGTTCTGATTGTTGTTGTTATCATTTTTATGTGTTTGTGGTATAAAAGTGTTTTTATGGGTGTATGTGTTATAGTTTATAGCATTGAATTATGTGCTCTATGTGGGTGTGGATGTAAATATTTAAGTCATTTGAAAAGAGAGAGAGAAAAAGTAAAATAAATAACGAGACTATTTACGTTAAATGATTTTTACGACGGTCATGTCTGATCAAAGTAAAAAAAGAATAAAAAGAGTGAGTTTGGCTGAGTAGAGTGGTCATAACGTGGCATGCCAGCCATTACTCACAACACATTCATCATAATTCACTGAATCACTGATTACACAAAAGAGAATTTATTTAATTGAATTTCCGCTTTTTTCTTTGGTATCATTTGTTAAGTTTTATCTCCTTTCGAAGTTTTCTATTTTATATAAATTTTTCTTATCTTTTCTTTTGTCATTGTTGTATTGTACACATCCTTGTTAAGACTGATGCTTATCGTTATGTACCGTTATTTTTTAAGTGCACACCATGGCGCATACATTACATTCTGAAGGCTTGCATGAATACATTGAGTACATTGTCAAGCATATGTGTGTAAGGTTAAGTGTGTTTAAAAAAGAAATCACTTTTAACCGTTAATGAGTTATTAATTTTGATTGGTATTATTATGGTTGTTATTTTTATTATTATTGAATACGGTGACACTTTTGACAATTTGACAACAGTTGAAATTATCTGTTTATACATGTTCATACACATATGTATGATGTATGTGTACTTATGTTCGATATATTTATATAGTACTGTGCTGCCTGTGTGGGTGGTACACATACATACATTGCTCTGTTGGACTTTATATAATTTTCTAATACATATGTATTATATCGACTTTTGATTTATTTTCTTTTTTTTCTATCGTTATTGTTGTTATTGTTTTTTAATTCGTATTCTTCTTTTTATCTATTTCTTGTTTTTCGATTTTTTTCCTTTCGTATACTTTGACATATAAACTTATTTTTACGATTTTATTCTTACATAAGATGTTGTTTTGACAAAAGAGAACTTTCCAAAATACTTTTTTTTTTTGGCAATAAAAAAAATTATCATTTACCTTAATATGAAATTTTCATTTAAACCGTATTATATATAATTTTTATTAATAAATTATTTTCGTTATTTTTTTATTCGCAGACAGCTTAATTTATAATTTTTACATTTTTATTACAGGAAAAATATTTTTTATTTTTTTCAACCAAAAGAAGAAAAAACGAAATCATTGAGGTTCACTAACACAGGCGCATAATAAATTTCGTATACATTTAATCAAATTTAATAGTTATACGAACACATGTACACATACTCATGCCCGCATATATGTATGTAACGTAACATTAAACAGCATCACAAAAACCTATTTTACCTTTTCTTTTAAATCATTCATAGTTAAAAAAAAATTAATTAGATTTTATTCAAAACCACACAACACAACACAATTGAGCACTTTGGCATTCCAAGAGGTTGCTTACAGTTGCTAGTGTCAGTTCATTGGCAAAGATTTTTAACAGAAACAACTCGCAGCAGTGGTTGTGGCAGCTTCCGCAGAGACAGCAACATTAACGAATTGGTAATAATTTAATATTTATGTAGCGTTAGGAGGAGCAGTAATAAAAGCAGCATTAATAAACAGTTGTATTAGTTGACATGGAGCGCACGCAGTGATGATGATATATTGTGATTGGTGTGTGGGCTTGTGCGGAATGGCTTTTTCTGTTTTCTTTTTTATTATTATTAATAAGAAATATTCCACGTACCGTCTTACGAAAAGTCCTGTTTCATACTAAAAGCACACAATGCAGCACCAGACAATGTGAGGCCAACATACAACACGAAAATAAATACAACACTATTACAACAAAAACAATAATAATAATAACCAAACTCTATTTTACTATTTTTGAAGTCTTTCTCTTGCTTTTCGTTACTCTCTTGTTTTTGCTGCTTTTAGTCTCTCTCTGGATCCCTCTGCAGTACTCTCAACTTTGTCTTAGCTTAAACATGATATTCAAGGATAAACAAATTAACTAAAAACAAATAAAAAAATTAAATTTGGGTTTAAGCCAAATCTTAAATACCCTGTAACTTGCAAATAAGCAAATATTTTTAATTCATGTACCGTTAGAATGTTTTAAAAAGGACTAATTAGTCTTTTTATTCAAATCAATATTTTCTTGAGTAGAATTGAATTAAATTAATTTTATTGGATAATGGGCTGTCAATAGACTGATTTGCCCATTTGCAGTACCAAACTGTAAAGGTTAGCGTAGTTGATTTGTACCCAATTTCAGTTCGATATCTCAATGTTTATGGCCGCCGGAGTGGTAAAAACAAATGATTACAAACACACGGACATTCGGACGGACAGAAAGGTTAAATGGACTCTGCTATTGTTGCTTATCAAGAATATATATACTTTTTAGGTTGTGGCTCACTCCCTTCTGATTCCTACAAACATTTGCACAAAACCAATATATCCCCATAATCATTATAATGGTGGCTATAATGAATTAAAATAAAATGTAAAGAATAATAAAAATATACATATTACGATCCGGTCAAAACTCTAGGCCAAGGAATCAAACAGGAGACAATAAGAAAGAGATAAAGAGAAAAAAGAAAAGCTTTTAACACCAACTCAAAAGCCTTGCATTCACATTGTTCAACTTTATCCTACAACTCTACAGGGAAGTATACCAACATAGGTGTCAAATATGTATGTCAAGTGTTTTCCAGCCCAAGTCCAGCTTAAGATATTTTCCACTTGTACTCTAGAATGACTTGAATGCGTATTTGTATCAATTCTGCAGCAGTCAATAAAACCGTTCGGAATGCGAATAGGTGTGTCACACAAGCACACACGCACACAGACATACATACTTATAAACTGTTAACAGAAATGTCACGTATGTACACAAGAATATGTCACATGTTCAATAGTGCGCAGGCCGCATCACACGAGCATTTCAACAGCAATTCTGCTCACATTGAGAATGTTTTAGTTAAAAATTTTAAAATCTAATGTAAAAAAAGCTTCCGTGAGTATGCTACACGAAATGTGCAAAAAAGCTTAAAAACTCTCCCCAATCCATTAAGACAGCTGAGTATTGAGACAGTATTGGGATGCCTTCTTGTATATATATATTTATGCCGTTGTCTCTTTATACGCATAGTTGGCGTTATGTATTCAATTATTATTGTTTTTGTTGTTGTTGCTACCACCAGTCCATACCATTGTTCTTTTTATTGTTATTGTTTACAATTGCGTGCAACACATATATGCATACAAACATTTGTATGTCTATCTCATAGGCAATTTTTTTTTGTTTTGTTTTTGTACAAATATATAGTGCGTTGTTAATGATGTGTACTTGTGTGTCTCTCACAGCAAGCAGCAGACTCGACATATTATGTATATATGTGATACATATACAGCAAGAATACCACAATTCATAACATATAACAAAACTAGAACAACATCTGGCCGAAGAGTTTTTTGCGTTTATATCTTCGCTTCTTTTTTTTGCTTTACTTTGCTCTTATTGTAGATGAGACAGGGGCAAACAGAACTGATCAAACAAACAATTTGTTTGGCGGCCAAATGGCTACTGTTTCGTATTGTTGACTGTAATATACACGCCCTATTAACACAGAAAATAAACAGTAAAAATATAATGCTCACAAAACAAGAAAAAAATTATAGAGAACAACATGAAGTGATAAAATAGCCAATAAACTGATATCAACTGGGCGTACAAGCGAGAAGAACATCTTTATGAATATTGTTTGCAGGATACTTCTTTTTTAATTAGCAGATATGGAAATGAAATGCCGAATGGTTCTCGGTATGAACAAAACAAAATGAATATTAATTATATACCAAAGAAAACTAGCCAGCTAATCATCTCTCACAGAACACCAAACAGCTTAGATATTGAACCTAAACGAAACTCCTAGAGTAAAGTGTATTAAGCTAAATTAAACTTGGGTAAAATTTTAAATACCCTCCACATCTACAAACATAAAATCTGTGGGCGTGGCAGGTACATAATGTCGCTCTCTAATAGTGTATGTATTACGCATCAACTTCAAGTTCATTTTTACGCTGGCTATGCTTTTTTGCAAATTATGGGCGTGCCTGTTACGCGATATTATCTGTTATTGTAAATATACCAAATGTCCACTTCAAAGCTCAATTTTTGTTGCGGGTAAATCGTTTTTTGGTTGAGATGTGTAGAAAGTAAAAAATTTCTCAAAATTTACGGCCGTGAGAATGCCAACAAAAACAGAAACAGTGTTTAAAGCTTCCGTGACGCTTCCGTCTGGGTGTTGCAAAGGGAATGACAAACTCAATATACCCTCCCTTATATGCAGGGTATAAAAACAGCCGTATAGAAATAGCTTTGCATAAACATCTGCTTCTGGAATATAATGTTGACCGATAAAGTGCTTCACCAAGCCAAACTTATGCCGGAATTATTTATTCTGAAGCTCGTCTTACAAGGCTTTCAAATATAAATCTTGGAAGTTTTTTTATATATTTTTAATCAGCATCAACAATGATGTCAGCATGTTTGTGTGATGTACACAAAAGTTGCGAGAGAGCGTTTGATACTGAACTTGTCAGAAATGTTGTTGATAGCCTCTGCGAACTGATTAATATTGAATTTGGGTAAAATTGGTACAGCGACACGCCCATAGTGCAACAAAAGCAGCGTATATAAGTCCAGGGCGAGCAAAATATTTGAATACGCCCCACTTACATATGCATTACAAAGGAACTTACACCGACCTCGTCCGTTGTAAGTATTTCGATGGGTCTCAAACAATATTGAAAATTTAAATGGACAGACACATAAGCACAGGGACAGCTATAGCTGGATCGATTCAGATCTTGATGTTCTTGCCTCCCTTTAGGTGTATTAAACGAAATTAAGAGAAAGAAACTTAGTACACCTTCCATCTTAAGTGCAGCATGTAACTAGTCTTTCTAAAACTGTTTGCGAACAAATATTCACACAAACTTAATATAATTTGTACACAGGTTGTGTAGGATCCAAAAACAAGCCCAATTTCTAACCTTCACACTTTTTTACACAGAAATACTTTTTTAGCATAAGCATCACATTTTCTGCCTCTGTCAGGCACCGTGTGCTTACACATTTATTTATTAACTTTTATGTTTTACCATTATCATAATCACCATTATCATTATTACCATCGCACTCACACTTGGAAAGCTTTCTTTCCATCATATCGCTCATACGCCAAGGTTACCCGCCTCACTTACACACGGTCCCGCACAAGAACATGTTCGAAATAAAAAGAAATCTTATAACGCGACTAAAGAACATGCCAGCTAAGTAGGTGTTAAACAAAATATAATAAAAAAGGAGAAAAGACAAAGAAATTTACATGTTGAAAAAGAATCAGAGCCACTGACAATAACAATAACAATAACAATAACAATAACAACGTGAACTACACCAAATCTATAAAATCGCACCCATGTCTAAAGCACATATTGTTTAGCTGTAAAGTGGATGCATGTGTATTACATTCAACAACAAAAACAAAGAAACAAGAAAACACGCTTGCAAGCGATTTCAGACAAGTTTGCATCATTTTGATTCGTGTAGTTGATGACAAGTTTTCGCATTTGTTTCCTAAACCAAGATAAAGCATTTTTATTCCATTATTGATTATACTTATGCTTTGACTCAAGGAAGGTATGTTAAGTTTGTGTAACCCCGAACTCTTGTTATTCAAAGATAACTGAACTTTAAAGTTGCACTTGCATATTTCATATGTATGTATATAAACAACAAAAGGCTGTTCTCTTATGTTGTCTAAATAGTATAGAATTTCCCTAAGTTGAGCTTCTGCAGTTTTTGACTATCCTTAAAAAGCATTGCTGGTCCGCTTATCAGCAATATTTTATATAATGGGACTGGATAGGTTCAAGGGTTTTCTAAAAGGCATTTTTAGATCCCATAGAAGGATATTTCACGAAGTGATTTGAAAGAGTGTACTAATGCAACTAAACTAATTATGGGATAATATTGTGTAATTAACCGGCGTAGGGTATTAAATGGCCGACTGTAACCAACTTTGAAATTTTCATATTTTTTTTTAATAAACTCTGAATTTATGAAATTGAGAAATAAAGGTCGAGCATAAAATTGTTTACTTAGCGCTATGATTTATTTTTATTGTAGATGCTCTTCTTATTGTTGCGTTGTAGTTGTTGCTGCTGTTACTGCTTTTTATTATGTAAATGTCAGTAGTAAACAAGTAACGTTACGACATTAAGTCGCATTCTCACTAAAGCTAATATGCTGCTGAAATAACAAACATACAACAATAACAATAATAACAACAAAACAAAAAATAGATATCAACACTATACAATATAAAATCAATGTCATATTTATAATTACACTTGACACTTAAAAACAGTTTCCGAAACGGCCAATTCACCCAGTATTATATCAGTCATGTCCCACCTACATCTGTATTCATTGACATACATTTTTATTCAACTTCCATTAGGTTAGATTAGATTGATCGCATGCACGCCAAAAGGCGATTCATCCAGGCCAAAATGTAGGTTTATTGTACTCTCCACAAAAATGTACCATAATACTCAGGAGAGCAATCCAGAAGATATGAGACCTATGGGACTGTGTTCCATAACGACTCCAATTATCGAAGAGATCAATTTCCCGTTAACACCAATCGATTCAGAACCAAAATCTGTGTCAATTGATGTCCGTCTGTCTGTCCATATAAATTTGTGCGCAAGCTACAGATCGTATATTTCGAGACATTTCAATGAACTTTGGTACAAAGATATATAATTGACCAAAGAGGAATTCTATTGAAAATGGATCAGATCGGACCCCTTCCCATATGAGGTCCTTCTATAATGCAAGAAATAAAATCGCAGTTCTTAGTATTTTTTTACAAAATTTGGTGAAAGATAGTTAAAGAGCTTCATGTCAAATTTGAACTCGATCACATCAATTTTAGAACACTTTTCCAATTAATTATATTTTACGAAGTAATTTATATACAGACACAACTAAACTAATTGTAGCATAATTTAAGGTGCCACAGATACAATATTAAGTACATAGATGGATAACTTAAAGAACTAAGTGGTGTAGGGTAAATGATCGGGCTTGACTGACTATAACATTTTAACTTGTTTATCCTGTTCATGAGGTGAGAGTAAATTAAATTTCCCATTCCTTGGCGATACCGAAAAAATACATTCTTAATTACCACTGATCTAGCCATGTTCGTCTGTTGAATTTTACAATTTTACCATTAAGCTAAACCGTTGTATAGACGTTGGCCCCGCCCTGAAACGGAGCACCGGAATAGGTGTCTTCGTCTAAGGAACCAGGGCAACATTAATAGTGTCTCGGAGATCCTTTGTAAGAAATTTATACAAAGATCATAAGAGTGTACTTGCAAACAATAATGAAGGCTTATATTGGATTTGAGGGAGATCCCTGGATTCAGGGATCACACTATCATTTAGCGAACATAATGGGAAACCAACCCATGGGCAATAGGCTTCTCGAATTGGTAGACCTTATGGTCGACAGTCCAATCAGAGACTATGTGGTACTGCGAAGTAATGGAGATTAATCTACGTAGCCTATTATGTAATTCTGAAATTGGAACCTCCTACGGGGGAGGTGCTCGGGATGCTTAAAAAACCCTAAACAAACGTCCAATTAAACCGTCATAGGTAGGTGTAGACGTAAAACAAAGAACTTCTGTTGTATAGAGGTTTGTAATTTCTACAGGTTCCTATTTAAATTGATCACCTTTCATGCCGTACCATGCCCTTAATCTACAAAAATTAACCTATGAACAGGAAATTTGGGACCCATTACTTATAATTACAGTGCAGTACGGATTTGTCAAAAGTGGGCGTGATCGGATAACAGACGAAAAAATCCTTGAAGTTGACACATGATTAATGCACTCTTGAAGAGAGTAATTAGAGGTGTGCCCGTCATGTTGTAATTGTCACTTTATTGGCATTCATTTGAATAAAAGGCGAACAAAAAAGAAGGTGTCATTACTTATCTGAAGCATCCTATACAAATAACGTACACTCGTAAATGTGTACATGAGTACTGTTACATTGGTGAAAAGTGCAAAGTAAAGCAAAGCAACACAAGAAACTACACTTTAACACAATCTCTCGGGATTCCATTACATGCACATATAACATATGTAATATAAAGTGAATATATACATACATACGACACGTCAACGATAGACATATATCGTAAAAATATAATACACAACCATATAGTTAAGCCGGAATTTGTCTTTAAATGAAATGAAAATTGTTCTATAAAGTGCTATGGAATGGAAGACATATCGTTTTGTTAAAATGGAATGACATTGTTTTCTGCTTTCTGTGCATCTGATGGTACTATATTTACTAATACTTATATAAGAAAAATAAATAAGAGTCTGATTACTTTGGATGTATGCTAGTGAAAAAATTGTTCATTTTGTTCAAACATTGATTTGATTGATGACTTGATGAGCCAAACATAAGAAAAGGGGAAGATTAAAAAAATGAAAAGGAAAGAAAACAGTTATTTTATGGAGAACAGTTATTTGTAACATATTTTTTCATATTCTTATAATATTCACTACCAAGTTTGACATTCCATTTGCAACATCTAGAAGGAGGCTTCAGTCATCCCACAACGATTATATGTATTCTGAATCATCATCAAGATTCAAATTGGTCTGTCTGAGCATTGGTGGTAAATTTTTGGATATTAAAATATTGTAAATTTTGCACAAACGCTTCCAGATTCCACAACAATTGGTCAAGCGCCATCCAACTAGAGAGTGTTTTCTTCTTTTTCATACAAAACTATTCTCTTTAGAAATGCATTTTAGAGAAAAAGGGAGGAAAATTTAAATTTGTTCTGAACTGGTCCAGTATCTAAAATATTTATTTTAACACCCGCATAGAAACGATGGAGATGAAAATGTGAAATGATTTAAATGTGTCCGTCCGTGCATCTGCATCTTGAAAACGCTCATATTGCATAAAGTTGTAAAATTGTAGAAAAATTTTAGTTTCGTATGCTGGTTTCCCTTGACAAAAAAAATCTAAAATTGACAACAAATCTATTATCTTCTATCTAGTAAACACATTAGAGTTTGTATATAATCAAAATCATATAATAGGCACGCCCACAATTTGCATAAAATAATTTTCTTTTATGTAAAACTTGTTGAAAGAGATAAAATGGTTCTAAATAAATGCCACGCCCATCGCAAGTATTCAAGCATTCAAGCCTAACCCAGCTTGTTTGCTCCGGAAACTATAATTCTAACAAACGAATTCCTTAATGGCTACATCGATTTCAAATTACACCGAATGCAAAGTGTTTACATGTATAATGTGTGTACGACACGTTTAGTACATGGCAGCAGTACACATTAATTGACTTATTTCATTTGTGGTCAATTTGTAGAATTTGGTAGGTAATGAAAACTTTGTAGTCCGTAGTGGCAGTTTAGAAATTTCAATCAATTGTTACTCGGACGTGCATCATGATCATCATCAGCATCATCGCCAACAACATTTACATAACAAAGTCTTCATCATAACATTCTCATGTTAGTTGATGCTTATGCTACATACATATGTGTGTGTGTGTTGTGTGCATTAGTTGTAGCTGTATAGCTGTATAGCTGTAGGTACAGATGTTGTCTCTCTTATTGAAAACATTTGTTTGAATTGAACGATAACGATTTTTAATAACAAAACAACGTCAGTTTGTGTAAACGAGTAAATTGTCCACCACATGATAATGCAATTATCTGTGTGAGTGTGCGAGTGTTTCTTATGTAATTTGTATAATATTTACATACTTGCCGTACATGGCATATGCTTGTGTGCGCTCGTTTATGGAATAGTTGTAGCTAAGTAGTAAGTAAAATATTTTAATGAGCTTCTAGAATAACGGACGTACTGACGACCACTTACACATTGAAACAAAACCTCATTCATATGCATGCACATACTTGTAGTTAATTATTTTTGTGTTTTTTTGTTTTGTTTCCTTGTTGTTGTTGTCTCTCTACACGTATGTACATAAGTCGCCACAAACGTGGTAAGTGCAGAAAGCAGTTCAACATATGGGACCAACACCACGTAACAATCCATGTTTATACATATGTGTGCTTATATGTACGTGTATGAATAATTCACAAAACTTCTACAATTAAATTTGATCTAAAAGTAGAAAACTCAGAGCAGATGTGCTAGGTTTGTAAGTAGATTTTTCTCTCTTTAGAGTGCAAATATTTGGATTAGAAACTTTATTTCTCCATATGCACGCACTCACTCTCACACAGATGTACTCGAGTAGGTATGTGTATGTGTTTGTAAAAGTGAATGTGTTAATGTATGTGGTGGTCTAGGCTGGTTAGTGTTTGGCTTTTACCACCATATGCAGGAGTTGGACTCAGCAACCATGCCACAGCTACAACAACGGCACTGCTGCATAAATTTTAATGAAATTTATAAAAGTTTCCTTGTCGACGTACGCACATATATACATAGATATAGTATGTTTTAAGTAGGAGTATAATGTGATTTCTTTGCTGAGTACTTAAAGTTTAATTTCCTTTCTTTTCCGTAATGTGTGCTTTCTCTAGATTCTAAATTAAAGATGAAAACTAATGCGTAGACACATACATTGTTCAGATATTACACTGACCTTGATCTAAAAAGTGGTTAAATTTAATTAATTAGACCTTAGGTTGAGTATCTTTTCCAGCTCTTATATTGAAGTTTATAAACCAAGAAAATCATTCTTCTTAAGAACTAAAGAACTAAAGAACTAAATTTGTCTTAGGTTTATACTCTTGCAGGTATTTGCCTACACTTTTTGTTTTGTGTATCAACTAAGAATTGACGACCATACGAATGCCAATAACAGGGAGATATACGGATAACATGTCGACTAAGTTTTTAATACTGATCAAGAATATATATATATATATACTTTAGAGGGTCTCTGACGCCTTTTTTGAGTATTGCAAATTGAATGATAAACATCTTATGTGGAGGGTTTAATATATTTACAAACTTATAAATGCTAGAGTTAGCACCTAAACACAATATTACTCCACATAACATACGCAAACTTTTTATTTGTACACCGAGTACAGTTTAAAAAGTTGAGAAAAATGAGAGCAGAAACCCTTTGACATTATTTATAACGATTTAAGCACATCCGTCTTTTTTTTAACGAAGGGGAAAGCGTTCAGTAGCTTCAGAAACCCCAGTATTTCCGTCTGTCTGTCTATGTCCGGGCATTTGTGTGCAAAAAGTCTTGCTCGCGTAATAATTTTAAATAGTGAATTTTAGCAGGACTCTTTATAATTTTTGCACATTGGTTACTATGGAAAATGATTGAGATGCCCCCGAGGGGCACGCCTACACTTTTATAAAAACTGAGTAAGGATAAATTTGGTTTACATGTTTATTAGCAATACTAATAAAGTTGAAGAGAAATTAAAGTTAAAAGACGGAATATTCATTTCTAGGAAAGACCATGCCCATAACCTACCCCAATGTATTAAATCAAAGGCTTAATAACCACTCCATTCAGGGATCAATTGCTTTTAAGGCTTAGCATTGTTCCTCTTATCGTTTCATCGACAAGTGCACACACAATTACGCCCACACATTCATATGCATAACACTATATTCATGTATGTATGTATGCACATATATACAATAATTTGTCATTGGACATTTTATGCGATATTCAGTCATAATTCACTTGACGAATGCCTACAAAAATGGCAACACTGCCACCCCACAACACAATCCGTAGGGTGTGTACATAAGTTGCTTGTGCCTAACAGGCTTGCTACTAGTTGGTACTTGCAGTTGCTACTTAATGCATTTAGGGCACTTTACACCGCGGAGAGCAATATGTTGAAATTGGTTTGGGGTAGAGAAGTGACGCCCCTCTGCTTGTGTTTGTGCGTGTGTGCGTGTAAATACAGAAAGGGGTCATTAATCTTCTTATGGTCAATTATGATGGCAAGTACTGTTAGGGCCACATATGTATTAAAATTATACATAATTTATATTTATATTACAACTTCGATTTTTATACCCGCCACATAGGAGGCATACTAAGATTATGAGTCCGTTTGCCACACCTCGAAGGAGGCATCAAAACAACGTGTATGTATTATTGATCAACATCAAAAACTGAGTCGATCTTGATGTGTATGTCCGTACGTCCGATTGTCTGACTGTTGTTGCTACTCTCACGGCCGTAACTTTTGAAATATTGAGATAAAATTTTGTAGGTATATTTGCTACAAAAATTTATGTACCAAAAATGAGTGTGATAGAATAATAGACACGCCCACAATTTACATAATCAGCGTAGAACTCGATCTGCTAGCTGAGACGTAATATATACACTATTAGAGAGCGGCCCACTGTGTATATGTGGAGAGTGTGCGAGATTCGACCTAAGTAAAATTTAACTTACTTACTTGTTTTGATTCACTTCTTGCTTAGTTGAAACACAAATTGAGGTGGGGTTGAAAGGCTAAAAGTAAATAAATGAATGGCTGTACCGTTCACACCAAGTGGTTGTAACACTTAAGCAGTAAACTTCAGACACACGTTTAATTGAACAGATCAGCTCAGAAACATTATCTGAGTCTATTTAAATATATCCATCCGTACGTCCATGTTTATTGTAGTCAACCTATAAGTCGCAATTTTGGATATTTTTTACGGCCTACGGAGCAAGGGCCGTCGCTAGTGAAAATGAAACCGATCGGTATATTTTCAGGATATCTGTAAAAGAACATCATTTAAAATAATTGGCTTGAACTTGACCGGGCCATCTTAGCAGATGGAACCTTTTTCGCAAAGTGACTTTTATTTAACGATGACTCGCATTTATAGACACAACTCAAATAATTACATTTCACCATAAATTGTAGAACTAAGTGACGCAGGGTACAATTGGTCCAGCAAAACCGGCACTTGTTTACTGTGATATTATTTTTGGAAAAATAGACATAGGTCACTTTCGCGATTATTTATTCATATATTTAATATTTATAGAACAGTTATTCGTAGAAATTTCAGCGCAGTTTCACATTGCAAGCGTTTTATTACGCATAACAATATTTTCCCAGAAAAGTAAACAACAAACGCTTTTAAGGCCGCATTTTAAGCATTTCTACACATGTATGCTACAATTTGATTTGTTTATAGTTTCACAAATACATATCTTCTCATCCATATATTTGTTGAATATAATCATTTACACACATATGTACCTCAACTGATAAATTGGAATCAGTCGTAACAATAAATTTGATGGGACGACACTTTCTGTTTAAAAATTTATTAATTAATAAGCGTTCAAATGTGGCCGTGTACATAACGGCAGTTTGGGGCTGTTACATAGGCAGCGTAAAGTGTTATTAACTGTGTTTTTTTTGTTTAATGAATTAATGAAACCAAACGATGACCTCATCGTTAAATGAGAATGAGAAGGATGTGCAGGCAAATAATGTAGCATCCAATCCGGATGAGATGATGTTGAAAGAGTTGGAAAGACGTGATGGTATCTATTCATTTATTTTTCATGAATTAGAAAAACCACCAACACCCCTAGTGGAGCCAACGAGTAACGAGGATGAAATATTGCTGAATGACTGCTCTACGCGTAATGAACAAATGATAGTATTTATCACGGAGTCAATTCTAAGCACCAACGCTGGCGTCACTATTAGCGATGATGTGTGTTCAACAAAGAATAATTTAAATACCGCCTCGCCAACATCATCATCATCATCGTCCTCTTTAGCTTCAGTTTCACCATTGTCATCATCATTATCACCATTGTCATCATCATCATCATCACCGTTATCATTATTAACATTATCATCACCATCATTATCAACAACGACAACAACATTATCATCTTCTTTTTTTTTTGAAACGCCAAAGGATCATAACATGCTGCCTGATAACGGTCCTATGACTAAGAAACAGAAACTTTGCAGCGACTATCATACGACATTCGGCAGGCCAGGGTCATTCCTTTGCGATTACGCAAACATTTATGATTTTATGACGCCTAGCAAATTTCGGGTTCGTGTAGCGTTGCCAGGTTTTTCACATATAACGACACCCCTTGAGCGTAATCGATGTCATCCTTTGAAGGAGACGCCTGAATATAAGAGGGGCATAGCAGCTGGTAGTGATGGTAAGGTGCCAGATTTAAGAGCTTTATTTCCATATGATCCCGACGTTCATGCACCATTTGCCAAAACTACAAAAATAAAGGATGAAAGCTGATCGGTTAGAGAGTAGAGAGGATGTAGCGAAGATTTATTTACAAACTTTAATGTCTAGAAAGTGAAAATATCTGCCCGATGTGCTACAGTTTTACAACATATTATAGATCAGCAAGTTCATCAAGTGGTGCCTGCCAATCTGCCTCTTTCAGAGGCACGTGTGCATGCATAAAAAATCTTGTTAATTGTTAACCACTTAACTGCTTTTTTGCTACAATATTCTCCCCAATTATATTTCGCAAAGTCCATATAATAAAATAAAAATAAATGTAAAAAATTGTAAAGAATTCTCAGCAGGTGACACAAAATGGTAGAATAAATTATTATATTATATACAATCTACCTTTTATTCCTAATACAAACATTAAGAAAGGGTACTCGGAATTTTTAAGCCCCTTCGCTATATGACACACTAATTTAAAGAAAAGAGAAACTCTTTTCGTTTGAAAAGCCCATTTGCAATGGGTTTCAAATGTAAGGGCTTGACAAGTAGGTTACGAAAAGGAAATTGGTGTCATGCTAAATAAAATATAGTAGGCTACTCGAATAAATTGAATTTCGAATATTTTGTCGATGCATGCACCATATAATGGATGAGTGTCCCTGATTTGCCGTACTACTGAGTGATACTCTCTTTACTATGATTTCGTATAATTTCAATTCATGCTTTTGCTATAAATAACTATTGCTTGCTATAGTCGGAACCTAAGAGGGTGTCTATATAAAAAATGTCAAAATATGCTTTAAGAACTAAAGTAGGACCGAACATGAAGTAACTTAATCATCCATTAATGATCTCGGCGTGCTACTGGACAGTAAACTAACTTTTAATGCGCATATTAATACAGCATGTAACAAGGCCAACAGAACTTTAGGCTTTATTAAGAGATGGTCGAAGGAGTTTCAGGACCCCTATACAACCAAACTTCTTTTTACTTCTTTAGTAAGGCCTATTTTAGAATACTGCTCTATAATTTGGGATCCGCAATATGAAGTGTATACCAACCAAATTGAATCTATACAAAAACAGTTTTTACTTTTTTGTCTTCGTGGTCTGCCACGGAGTCCCAACCTGGGGCTGCCCTCATACACAAGTCGTCTTGCTTTGATAAAACTTCCTACCCTCAAAAGCAGAAGGACAATGTTGAACGTGTGTTTTATGCACAATTTGCTTAATAACTGTATTGATTCGGCGTCTTTATTGTCTAGCATTAATATCAATGTACCTCGACGCCCTTCTAGATATTTTCGGTTTCTTTGCATAAATTATTACAAAAATAACTATAGCAATAATAACCCGTTACGACGGTTATGCAAGACCTATAATGACAACTATCGATCTAATCGATCTGTGTGAAAATGCTGATATAATTAAAATTAAATTAATAAAATATTTAAACTCTGTCTAACTTGTACTTTCATCAGCTGAACCATGATTGTGTAGCTGATTAATCATTTCGGTTGCGGTGTCGGTGTCGCGATCTGCAATCTATCGTTCGTTCGATCCGGAATGGCGATGATGATACTGACACAAAAAATATTAACACACAATTTACTTAACCGATCTGAGCCATATATATATATAAACTTAACGAAAGTGATGTAAAAAACATTGGTGTGATACTCTTTAAAATCTGAAAACTAATTCCCTATAAAATATAAGTGAAAGGGTTGTAATCGTTGCCACACCATATTATATGCTACGCCCACACTTGGCTCCTTAAATTATGCTACAATTAGTTTACTTGTGTTTGTATATAAATTACTTCGTAAAATATAATTATATTGGAAGGGGTTCTAATGGTCCGACTAATTAGCTAACTTTTTGCCTTATAAAGACGCCATTATAATAGCATCTTGTATGCGGAGCATTGTCCGATCCTATCGATTTATAATAGCATTCCCCTTTGGGCCAATACATGTCCTTGTAGCAAATTTCATGGATGTATATCAAAAAATGCGACTTGTAATGTGCTCACAAAACTTAAACGGACAGACAGACGGTTACATCTATTCAGAATTTGATTCTTAATTGATCATTTAGGAGTTACAAACATTCGAACCAACGTAATATACCCCTTGCCACAAAAATACTATTGTAACAAAAGTGGTTAAGTCGATATGTCACTGAACTTTATACTTTTCGCTACTGGAAAATGATGTTATCTTATGCAAGTATATGTTGATCAATAGAGGGATCAATAGGTAAATAGAGTTTATTTACTGTATCCAATGTAATATAAAAATCTGCATTATCAAAAAATTTATTTTTTACTTTGGTTTTGCTTTCAACATTTTCGTAACTGTCGTTTATTCACCAGATGACAAATGGAAACTTTCTATTCTCAACTCTGTCATGTTAATCTTATATGATTGCATTCGTTTGCATATGCATGCAGCCAAACGTATGAAGACATACAGTGTTAAGTGGAAAATTGCTGAAGATTCAACGCAACAATATATAATATTATAGCATTTATACTGAACCTTCCTGCGTACCTCTGTACCATATCTAATGGAACCTTCATATACTCATACACATACATATTTCATCTTGCGTAGAGGACGCCGAACATGTCTTTTTTGCCTGCTTAAAATACAGAGAGGAACGTTGCAAGCTTCAGTCAGAATTAGGAGAGTGGCCTACCCCCAACATTCCGGTGACGCATATGTTGCTTAGTAAAAGTAATTGGTCAGCTGTGTGTGTGTTTACCGCCAATATTCTAAGGAAACAAGGACGCGAGGAGTGCCAACGTATGCTCGCTGGAATTGCCTAAACGGCCATCCTCCCTGTGAAGGTATACCTGAACGGTCGTTCCACAGGGAAGGAGTAGGAGCATAGGGGGTTTTTAGTGGGTTAAAGTCCCACACTAAGACTAGTGAGCTTTTCCACCTATCCAAAAAAAACTACTACCGACTTGCTACATTATACGTTATCCGATTACATCATTTTCCATGTCCCATATGTGCCACATGTACACATACCCACATAAGAGTTTGAATGAATTAGAGTTCAATGTTCACATTTTAGTACTTTGTGGTATATAAATGGAAATATGTAAAAAAAAAATGTATACTCATTCAAGCCCAACCATGAAGATTGAGAATTATCTAAGTAGCCATTGTGCACATAAGAATATTTCGGATTTGGCCTAAGCACGCAACATTTGAAGCAAGTTAAGAATGTTTGCTATCATCAGAGTACAAAATTCACTCGTAAACCCTTGATCAGCATTAAGCTTTAAGTCGGTTAGCCACGCTCATTCGACCTGTTGAAACATGCACGATCACAAAAATTCATGTAATGAACTGAAACTCTATACAAACATCGGTGCGTATGTTCCTATTTCAATTATGTTGGATGGGAAAAGTGCAACGCCCACAATGGACAAAGGGATCTTACAACCACATATAATATCATATATCTACAAAATTGAAAATTAGTATGGATCCGTGCGCCAAAACACGTCCACTTTAATTAATTGAATTATGAGATATGAGTTTGACCCCTAGTTTAATGGTTTTGGCCCAATTTTAGTACCAAACTGAGATTGCCCTAAGTAATGCCAAGAGATTACCTAAAGTAATGCCAAGTTTCAAATTTTTTATAATCAGAAGGATAATTTCATACGGACGTACGGACAAATTAGGGAACCTGGCTGTACCGGTTCAGTACTTGTTGCTGATTCAGAATATATATACTTGGTTAAATCTCCGAATCACAGGGTTTTTAGGAGAGGTTTTTAATTAGTGACGCATCGCAATCATATAACTGTGAGATCCCCCAAACAGAATCTTCATAAATAATTCCATGCGTTTCATTTATAGTAAATGTGCAAAATCTCCTATACAAAATTTCTTAAGTTAACTTACATTTCTTTAAATTACCTACAGTATTATAACTTCAAAAACATAACCTGCTTATCAGCCAAAAGAGACCTTGAAATACGCCAGGAAGGAAAGAAAGGGAAATAAGTGTTGGTGGTATTTGGTATATAATACGTAGATACTCACATGCATCCGTATATGTTGCGTTTTAAGTGAAAATGTGCTTAGATGTGGGAAAACTCTGAAGTGTACACAAAACGGGAATTCTTTGGTAAAAGTTTTGCACCAAGAGGGAGAGGGTGGAGGACCGAAAGGTAAAGAGAGACATTATCTCTGTGAGAGAAAGAGAAAGTGCTTAAGAAGATTTTTAATAAAAAAGAAACGTGTTTACGGGTGTGTGTGTATAAGGTTTCCTGTAAATATGTCACCACACACACGAACTTTCGTACTTATAAAACTCACTTATAAATCCAATGGTAATACCAACGAGCTTATCCTTAATGTGCGGCTAAATTCTCAAAACGCTACTAAGCGTTAAACACCCAATTAAAATCATCTATAACAGTTGAAAAAAGAGCAACCAAACAAACATGTATAATTAGTAATCATTACCTACTTGGAGTGAGTGCTCCAGCAGATAGCAAAGTTTACCATACATACCATACATCCTGCAAATTCATGAGGAGCACTATTATTGATAGCAGGCATGATAAAGCGCTTCCTTGTATGACACATTACAACAAAGATGAGTGGAGGAAAGCTTTTAACTGCCTGCCTGAGCCCATTTGGCCTTGGTGCATGAACATAATGCAAAACTCATCAGCATATCAATGAGGATGAAACATGAAATTGTTTTTCAAAAGGGAACATAAGATACATACTCACGTGCAACATCATTTTAATGGATTTTGATCGTACGTGTAAGAGAAGCACCTTGCACTCACCCATACATGAAGCTGTTAAACATTTGTAGAGAAAAATTTAATTTTAACAATTTATGAACAAAATCTCTTTACCCAAAATTTCTACTTCACTAAAAAAAGACAACAATTTCAAATACATGAATTTTATTTTTAATTAAACACATTTCAGTTGATTTTTCTAAAAATTTTCTTATTGAAAAATTGTTTTCCATTCGTGGTAATTTAAATATTTTTTATTTATTTATTAAAACAAAAAAATTTTAACGCAACAGTAAAAAATGACCAGTAGCAACATCAACAAAATTGTGCGCAGCAATTTACAACTGAAGGTGAGAAAAAACAATCTATAAATCTAATGAAAAAAAAATCACAAGAATTTTCCCTACAGCCTTGGACATTATCGAAGAATTCTTCGGAGATAGTCGACGAATGCATTAAGAAAATTTATAAACAAATGCCAACTAATTTCAAGCATGGTACGTAGGTTGGGTAGTCACCCTGGGTATCCATGCCCATAAAAGTATGTAATAACGTTTTTTGTCATTTTTGAAATAGCTTTGAAGAGAGTCAAAGTAGCTTCACCTAGAGTTGAGAATATGGGCCCGCTTCGACAATTTTTAACTGAAAATATTCCAGTCATACCACAAATCAGTACTAGGCCGCCACTCAACGCCAAAAATCCCAAGCTGGATGGTTCTAATCCAATGCCGCCCTGTACTTTACAATCTAGCAAACCCAAAGACAATGCTCCGCTTAAAAGGCATACAACCACCAATTTGGGAGGATCCAATAAGAGGTTTCTAAAGTCGCCTAATTGCAAAATATACGGCTCACGGCGCTTCGGTTCGAGCGCCAGCAGTTCGCGCACAAGTTTGTTTCGTCGCCATGATGACCGCCGTAACCATCGGCCGTACCCCAACCCCAACTCACCCTCAAACTACTTGCTTCGCCACTACAACGCTGGACAATTTGATAACGGCATGGGACGACACTTAATACCATCTCGCAATCAAACGATGGAGTCCCGCCTCGGATCGATACCGGATGCCATGAAGGTCAGCTCAGTGATACTTGACGAACTGATGATGCTTGATGAGAATACCCTGCGACGTATATCACTGGCAGGCAAATCGGCAAAAGTGGTACCCAAGAAGGAGCCAGTCAATAAAGCAACAAAGAAAAGTTTTGATGCTTGGGAACATCCGCCCGCTTTCGATCAATTACGCGATTCTAATATTATTGATAATGCTGTGGGAAAACGCAAGGTAGTAACGAATCGATGGCCGAAAGAGTCCACCGAACGAAGAGAAGCTACTGGCACTCTCCTTTTCCGTCATCCTCCAACACCTGTAGAATTGTTTACATTACCACATGATCGTATACAAACCGAATTACATGAAAAACATCGGCGTGATCGCATGAAGAAATTGGGCTTGATAAAACACTCGCCGCCATCGTCACCAGAGACAATGCCGAATAAGGTTGAACAAAATTATAGAGAAAGTTTTAACGAGTCTTTTAATCAAGGTGCTGTAGATAACACGCCTGGGCAAGAGCCTCAACAACAACAAGTAGCTGAGACTGTTGCGTCCGCGAGCTATCAGCCAGCGCTCAGTGCACAAGATACGTATGCTGCAAAACGCAAAAGGAGAAGTGATAACAAAACAACTGCCACCATTGCAACCACCAATATAAATGAACCAGTTGAAGCAACACGTAAAATTGTTGTTCGATCAAAACGACAACCACCCCTGAATCACTTTCCTACCGTTAACACAAATGTCGCTACAGAAAATACAACACTACCATTCACATCTACAGCTGCCCAGGATGGTCAGGCTCGGGAATTGGAACAAAAGCCAATAGCCCAAACCGAACAATCTTTGGACTCCGTTAATTATGTTACAGTTAAAAACACCACCATATCGACATCACCTTTGGCTGCCTCCGTAAGCACTAATAAGACCTCAAATGGATACGGCTCTTACCGCTACAATCGTTCCAATTTTATTTCGAATAAAAAATATTAAACTTCGCGTAACTCGTACTCTTTTGGAGATTTTGTGATGGCATATAGTGAATACATCTATTTATGATTTGGTTCACACACACATACAAATGTGCAAGTATGTATGTAACCATAATATTTTATTCATATACTTCAAGCTCGTAAATTATCGTAAATATATATTTTGATTTGTCCATTAAATTATCGTGAATGTAAGAAATTTGGTTTATAATTTATAAAAAAAAATATATCTCTCTCTACAGTAACCCAATAAATGTATTCTAATTATTATATATTCTCGAGGTTCTTATAGTTGCTTGAAACTTAGCAGACTTTAATGTCGAGCTATAATGAGATCTGTTGTTATTGTTGTTTTTTTTTTTATATTAACGGCTTGTACATCATTGCACTGTTATCAATACACCTATTAAAGCTCATGTCTACAAAACTCACATTTTGCATTAAACACTAGATTGCCAAATACTACACTTGTTTCATCTCTAAGGATTGACGTTTACTGAATAGAAAATATGCAGAATAAATAGTGCAATCAATTATAAATAAAGAATTTTTGATAAAAAAAAGTATTCCTTGTTAAAAAATTGTTAAAGGCTTAATTTTTATAACAATTGAACCAAAAATTGGTTAAAATTCTGGTAAATGATTTAAATAGAGAGGAAACGAAAATGTCCAATGTTTGTGATGACGACACCAATGTAATAGATGACCAAAAGGAAGCCCGTGTAAATGAAATAGCAGCGTCCAGTGTATGTTGAAAAATGTAAAATAATTATATAAATGATAATAACTGATCGGTCGTGATTTGATTTGGTGTAAAATTTATGTGTGTATAGTAATTCTCTATAGAAACAAACTTACCATGAACTCCACTAATACCAAAAGGCATGATAAACAAGACATAAATCGATTAGGTGATTTTTAGTTAGATATTAGTTTGCGACGCTAACGAACTTTCCTGCTTATATGTATAGATAAAAATTTTGAGATTTCGTTTATTTTAAGCAGCGGGTCTAAAGATAACATATCAGTAAAAAGCTAATAATACTCTTCAGATTA
Organism: Crataerina pallida; assembly: GCA_949710015.1. Taxonomy (NCBI): domain Eukaryota; kingdom Metazoa; phylum Arthropoda; class Insecta; order Diptera; family Hippoboscidae; genus Crataerina; species Crataerina pallida. The sequence goes on from OX453291.1 coordinate 19,462,095, forward strand.
TAACGTTATTTCGAACATTATTTTCTTAGGTTCGTTCTGGTCTGGCTGAATTAGAATTAAAAGCTTCACAAGTTTTACAATGTTTAGAAAATGTCAAAACTGCTCAATCTTCGGAGAGTAAAAAAAATGAAGCGGCAACTGGAAATGATAAACCCATTGTGCTATTGCAAGCAGAACGCAAAGTTCCAGCGGATATTTTAAAATCTTTAGAATTATTAATATCGTATTCAGATACCGACGATGATTCGGAATTCTCTCTCCCAGCTCTAGATGATGTCTCTCATCTGGCCCTAATATCACACAGTATTGTTGCCTATTTAAGTCATTTAAATAGACAACAACTAATACGGGTAACGGCTAAAATTTCGGGTGATACAACACATTGGCTGAGTTCTTTATTTCGCTTTTTGGACGGTAGCAGTAGTTTTCACAATGATAATGCCGATGCAACCTTAAGTACTGTACGTTTAGCGATAGTGGCTCGTTGTCCTGGCTACCTGGAGGGTGGAATACCAGCACTAGCACAACCATGTTTTTATATATCGGAGAATACGACATCATTAAGACTTCAGTATGCCTGCCGTCAATTGGGCATACCAGTGAGCGCGATTCGTTTAATAACAACCAACACTACATTTGGTACCATGGACTTATCGGCATTGCAAAGACACATACAAGTGGATTTAGCAGCACAACGAACACCGGTGCTAGTTGTAGCTGATATTGGTGACTCTGTATGCGGTTATGTTGACAATTTAAAGCGTTTGTGTGAAATATGCAAATCACACAATTTGTGGTTGCATGCTAGTGGTCACGGCTTGGCCGCCCTGGCATGCTCACAAGGTCCGGGTTCGGTATGGTTATTTTTCTAATAAGTCTACATATTGGTGTAAGCCTATAACGAAAGAATCATTTTTCAGATAAGCTCTGTAGTGGACTCGTTGACAATACAATTAGGTTCGTGGTTGGGTGTGCCCAGTTTGCCAATAGTGGTAAGATTTATATGTTTTTTTTTTTCTTTTAATTCAAAAACGATATTTTTATTAAAAATGGATATTTTTTATTAGTTATTACATCGCCAAGAGAAACATTTTACAAACGCATTCGAGTCAGAGACATTGATAATGCGACGTCTTGATTCGTTGGCTTTGTGGACAAGTTTGCAGGCTTTGGGTGGGGAAACAATTTCTGAACGTGTACAAATAGCATTCCAAACGTCCAGTATTCTATTCGAAATCGCCTCAAAATGTGAGGGCATCAGAGTTGTGGTGGGCAAACATGTTTTACGCATTGGTACTGATTGCAACAGAATGTAAGCAATTGATTTTTTACTTTCAGAGTAGAGCTCCAGGTTCTCAGACGGGTGCTGCCTTACTTGAGGTTATTAATAAACCTCTAGACTTCAATGTAAGTTTATTTCTGCTTCAAAGCAAGGCCTTCATATATATAATTATTTCATATATTACATTATTGCATATAGTTACTGTTCGATGCTGCCTCTCCTTTAGTGGTATTTCAGTTCGATGGCAGTGTTAATATAAAATCTACAGAAGCTGATGAAGTTACGGCTGCGTCATTGCCGTCGCATAGTATGAATAAAACAATTGAAAAAATCCACAACGCTTCATATTTCGATCGTTTGAACTCATGGCTGGGACAAATATTGCAGCGTGACTTTCCCAATGTAAGCGATTTTCTCATAAAATTGATCTCAAATTGATTATTATGCCTGCCAATGTTCGCTTTGTTTCATTATAGTTTAATTTCGAAATCATTGAACCTACTGGTCTTGGCACATGTATACGTTATTGTCCTTTTGAATTAGGTTTGGGTGAGCAGCCGCCATCCGCAGACAGTTTGGAACATTTTGCTGAAAATTTAGAATCCCATGTGGATATATTAAGGGCTACCATTAAACATAAGGCCACCTTTTTAGAATTGGTGGAAAGAAGCAATGTATTGCGTTTAGTAAATCTGCCCGATTGGGCAGGCATGGGTGGTGTACGTTTTGTACCCGAGGGTTGGGAAACATTACTTACCGATCAGGCCAAAACGGAATTAAACAAGCTAAATATGGATTTAGTGGAATCACTAAAAGCCACCGATAATGCCTTTTCATTAGGCGAGGGACCAGACGGCTTGATTTGTGTACGCTTTGGTATGGTAACCCATGAAACCGATGTTGATGAATTGCTTGACTTGGTCGTATCTGTAGGTAAAAGTGTTCAAGAGAACTCACGTGTTTTGGATACCATGTCAGAGATTGTTAAAAAGGTATAAAAACTGATCAAAGTTTATACTTAATGAAGAAATGTATTTAAGGGCACATTATTATGTATAGGGTATCGAAACAGCAACAGAGGACCTTCGGCGTGAAACTGAGGAGAAATTGTGGCAAGAAGGTATTTTACGTCATGTGCCAGTTGTGGGACGAGTATTTAACTGGTGGTCACCACCACCCAAAGAAACCGGTGTTAAAGGACGTAGCCTAAATTTAACGCAGGGCGTAGTCGAATCAACTGAAAATATTTACAAGTAAATTTTAATTCTAAATAGTTCTCACTTCGCAAACTTTATTGGGGGCTACACGTTTGTTTGTTTACAGGTATCATATGCAACTGTCAGGCATGCCCAAAACATTGCACATGAGCAATAAATCTCCTCCCACACCCATGCTGCAGGCACCAATTTTAACGACCGATACTGCAACCGCCCAAATTGACACCTCATCGCCACCATTATCAGAATCACTAAATAATTCTGCGGTAGATGAAGAAGTGAATATTTTACCAACTGCCACCTGTCCTCGTTCTGCAAGCCAAAGTAGTGGCATATCTTCTGTGCCCGAAACATCACCAGCATTAGCAAAAAGTGCAATTGATGAGAATATTGATGCAAAAGCTGCTGCTTTAGCTTATAGCAATTATTCCTAAATCTCTCTTATTATTAAAAGTTTCAACAACAACAACAAAAATAATAATACATAGATAACTTCAAGTGCTACAAATTAGATAATTAAAGCATTCATAACTTAATACAATAAATAAAAAATGGCTGATTTTGCACAATATGTCACATTTATCATAAAAGAAAATTCAGTGCGCTACTTATTTTTACGGCGATCGGATCTAAGCTAAACTACCACGTGGACAAAAAAGCTTTCACTTTGAATTGTCTTCTTGACTGATCATCTAACACATGTTAAAGGAGTTTAAATATAAAATAATTTAATACAAGCAAAACACGTAAAGACTTGTTCATTTTTTAATATTTATTATATTAAGAGAGTTTCACACAACGATTTTCCTTGTTTTTTTTTTTTTTTTATTATTATTACTTTTTTTATTTTATTTTATTGTTGTTGTTTTTTTCAGTAAACTTCTAATTAATTTAACTTTTTATTTCTTATGAGATTTACATGCTTTTCTTGCGTATTTGTTGTAAATTCTTGAATAAAGAAATGTCGGATTTTTTTTAAACTTCTTTTTTATGAGACACGCTTACACATACAAATACAGTACATTTGCATAATGACTTATATCGATAGGTGTTTATTTATTTTTAAAATATTCTAATAAAACATTTTATACGAGTATGTATGCTTATGTGTGCGTGTAATATATGTTTAAATTAATGGGGTTTCATTTGAATTCTTCGAGTTTGAAGACTGATTTCATGTTTGTATGTATGTAAGGTATGCTGTAATTGTAATTTTATATATGTACAAAAAAATGCAAAATTTGCCAAAAATACGCATTACGAAAAATAAACAAACAACATACAACAAATACCTACAAATATTTCATTTTCTGTTATTTATATTATTTCAGTTATATTTTATTCTTTCCCATCGCCAAACTCCATTTACCACGCACCATGCACAAGGTTGGACATAAATGTAAATTTCAGCTTGAATTTAAGGACATGTGCGACGGGTAACGCGAGGCCTTCAATGCTCGTTGAAAATAAAACGAACGAGTGAAAATGTAAAAATCGGTCTACCCTATATCACCTAGTTCCACAATTTATTTAAATTTTAGTTAAATTTTTTCCATGGGCGAAAGAGACCACTACACGAAAAGGGCGATTAGGCTCAAATTTAGCTTTTCAGTAAATTCTGTGACCAATCAAGTTTATCCTTGATAATCTCTATAAAAAATTTCATCAGAAGGGATTCAAAATTGCGACCGATAGATTGATCACAAGAAAAACATGGACGAACAGACGCACATGATTAATTTAAAGGTTGGCATGTCTTTTGCCGTTTAGGAGTTACAAACATCTGCACAAATATATCATTTAACCTTTTGCCATTTTGAAACGTTAGGAAAAACGATGCAAACTTTTGAAAATAATCGAATGAGTTTATGAGTCGTACCATCAACTAATGCGGAAGCTTAGCAATAATTGCTTTATCGATTGTCTCTAATATAATACAATTTGGTCCATTTTCAATATGAATGTAAAAGGATGCTCTTAAATTACAATGTAGATTGCATTGACCCAGTTATGAAATATAAAAGAATGAATAGTTCAGAGTCGTTGAAATGTGAATGATCGTTTGTAAGAGATGTATAGAAGTGGTGTGTATCCAGGATTTGACTCAAGCCTTCGCTTTTCAAATGGGCTAATTTTTTATAAAAGTATGTAGTATGTGTGTATTGTATATATATATATATAATATATGTTTTACTTTATATAGGTATTCACGTCTACATTTGCTTATATATATTGGATGGGTAACCATTTGATCTACCACTAGAAACGAATCTAATCCATCAATGTTATCTTCGGTACTCTCCTCTCTTTAACTTTTGAATTGAATTTTGAACAGTGATTATTTCGTGAATATTATTATATCAGCCGATCAATTTTGAACATTTGAAAAGTAAGTGGAATTTTGATCAACAAAAAATGTCATCCTTTTGATCGGGAATTTAAGGTTAGCTTTTTTTTTTTTTTAAATAAACGTTTGGTCATACAATTTAATCTCAGAATTTTTATATAGCAATCAAATCAAGTGCAAAATTAAATAGTTTTTTTATTCACCATTATAATGATTATGGGGGTATATTGACCCGAATGAGATGAGCCACACTACATAGAATTTTAAGTCGTTATAGCATTTATGTCCGTCCGTGTATCTGTGTGAATTTTTTATTTTTTTCGACACTCTCACGACCGCTATTAAAGACCGTACGTTAAAAGTACGGTTCAAAAAATGGTCAAAATCGGTCAAGGAACAGGCCTTCGACTTTAGAAAGTTCAAAGTGCTCGGCTAGGCTACATATTTCAATTCCAGAATAAATTCCGGTTTTAAAGAAAAGCGAAATTAAACGTTTTTTTGTACATTTTAACGGTACACGAATAAAAGAAATTGGACCAGCCATTTGGAAGAGATATTAAAAAGAAGATATGCATCTTTTAGGTAGAATAATTTCACATATTTTTATGTATAAAAAAAGACTATTACTCGTAAACTATTAAAGCCAATGTTGTAGAGTTACTACGTCCCCATATAATCGGCCCGAATTTGCATTATAGAACGTTTTACAATTAGGCATGTGGCTGGTCTACGCTGATCATGTTTATTGAAGTTATATAACATAACTCAAAATGGCATAACATTACATAACAAAAAGAGCAATGAGGGTGGGTACTCTAGGTTTGGTGTTGGCCATAAATTGTAAAACGCGCAAATTTTAAAAAATCAATTCAATCAAATTTCCCTTTGTGATCGAAGTTACATTCCATTCACAGAATTCAATCATTTATTGCATAAGAATATAAGAAAGAGAGAGATTTTACCCCGGATTTTAATTTCTTACTACAAATGCGTGTCTTCGCTTCTAACAAGTGGGACATAGGAAACGAGCACTTATCACCATACTTCTTACATACGTATAGTATGTCCTAGAAGGTTGCATATGCCGTGGTGTTGTTCCAAAACATTATATTATAATAGTTTTATTTTTACATCAGCCTGCAGGGTTTTTTATTTTTTGATTTTCTAATTATTGTTACATACGTGTTTATAATGTAATATAGTTCAGAGTTGATTTGCGGTGAAATGTAACGATCAGTTCAGGTTGAGGCCGTCACACGCAGCTCACAACATGGAGCCCATCTTTAACTAAACTTACACACATTAGAAAAGACTAAGAAACGAATATATAATCGAATTGATTTTAAGCAATAAGGGAGAAGAAGAAGAATTATAGGCGGTAAACGATTTATTATAATATATACAATATTTACCTTTTCATAGTCAACGTGGTAGATTAAAGTTCTGTTACGGCATAATTTGACTCATCGTTGAGGGCAGGTGGTGGTGGTGGTGGAGGTAAATCATCATCGTCCGGTATAGAATGATTAGTGATACCGTTCGATGATAGTGTACTATTGTTATTATTATTGTTGGTGTTATTACTATTCACGCTAACACTATTGTTGTTGTTATTATTGTTATTATGATTAATGTTTGACATCAATTTAGGTGGTGAACCAACAATATCTGGCCCTTCTACGGGTGATGGTGGTGGTGGCAGTATCGCATCATTATTTGTGGAATGTTTTGTATCTCGTGTTAATGGATTCGTTGTTGTTGTTACTGCTGTTGTTGTACGATTTTGTATAGAATTCTGCGATTTACCTAAACCGGTTATTTTATCTGAAGGTTGGTTAGGTGGCGAAGTGGTAGATGTTAAGACTCTGGGAGGTGGTATTGCTTTCATCTGTGGTGGCAGTTTCATTGGTGGTCGTTGCAATGTCCTTAACGGCGAGCCAAACGAAACCACAGGTTAAACCAGGTAAAAAAAGGTATGTTTGGCCGGGGCCAAATCTTGAATGCCCACCATCGATGCACTAAAGCTTCCCGAGGAGTAAATGTGCACTCCAATGTATCTTCTGTACTTTATAAGTAGTACGGACACTTTACTTAAAGCTTTGCCCTTTGTGTCGCTTAACCGATTTTGCTCAATTTCTAGCAAACACTTTTGTTTCGGTAAATTTTGCGAACAGTAGAGTGATTGCCGCAGCACATACACAGACGGACGGACGGAGACACGGACCTACATTCATGGCTAGATCGACTGATTGATTAATGCTGTTTCCGATTTAGATTAAGATTATCTCCGATGCCTTCTTTTGGGCGTTACAAAGGTTTCGACAGAGTGCTGTAGATCCTCATATGCATATGATGGTGGGTATTATGAATTGAGAATCAACCAAAAATATTATGGTCTTACTTTGAATAGTTCTGATGTTGTTGGTGTAGTTGCTTTTGATATATTGACTCGACAACGGGGGGTTCGGCATCTTTCGGTATTTCTGGTAAGGGACAATTTAAAATCGATGGCTTATATTTAGGATCAAATTTACCACCTTGCCTTAAGGTGGAACACTTGTACACGCCCTTCTCCCGTTCGTATATGGCAGTTTCCATGCTATCCGAACGTGACACATTGCGTACATCTTGAGGTGACTTAATTTGTTGTTGTTGTTGTTGTTGTTGTTGTTGTTGCTGCTGCTGCTGCTGCTGCTGTGATGATGCAATATTTGGTACAGCACTGACAGTCTGCTGGTGGTGATGCTGTTGATGGGAATGTTGTAAATGTGCCGCGTGTTGAGAATTTGTGCCGCCTTGTTGAATAGTCGGTCGACGCATTGTTGCCAAATTTGAGACATAAATAGAACCTTGACTGACCGCCACCAACGGCTGGTATATGGAATGTGGATTGCTGGCATGTCCTCCATTCTGGACCAGAGCACCAGCCTGGGGCACAATTTGCTGATAGATGGAGTTTTGTTGAGCCCCGACCATGGAGGGCGGTGGCGCCTGTTGATGATGCATTGATGTAGCATAAGTTCCATATTGTTGCTGCTGATGATAGATCGCATGTTGATGTTGTACAGCGGCCGCATGTGCCGCATGCGGATGAGGATGCGGGTGGGGATAGTGGCAGTAGATCGCCTGGGATGCCATCTGTTGGGGCGCTTGCGGTGGCGGTGGCTGCTGTTGCTGCGCTGTCATTGGTTGATTCCGATTGTTGGTGTCGCTACAGGCTGATGACGATTTTCAGTAAAAATCATTTGCTTCCAAAGTTTTGCATTGTTTGCTTAATGTTGCATATTTACCGTTATTGGGACCTACAATTCACAAATGAAGGAAAATAACAACTTAGACTATATTTGTTCTTCGCACATTTGACACTAGAGACAGTAATGTGAAAGGTTCACAAAGTGTAGTCAAGAGTGGTAAAGTCAATTGATTGTTAATCTTACCAATATGATGGGTGGGGCTATGATTGTGCGACGGCAAACGCCCAAGCGTATGCGTGCCCATAGCCCTTATATTCTGCTGCATATGTGTTGCATGGGACATCATCTCGTGTTGGTGCCGCTTCGAGGGATGCTGCAAAGTGTGCGATCCACTTATAACCGGAGGACTAAAATGCCTAAAGACCCATATGTGAGAGTGGAAAGGAGGAGAAGAGGTTAAATAAAAATCTTCGCCTTAAAATTTTCTCACCCGTTATGGTTGCGAGGTAAGGTGCGCGCAGCATTCATTACTTGTTGATGATTTTGAGGTGCCGGATGTGAAATGTATGATGGCTCATCCACTTGGGCGTAATCGTTACGCTTACGTATGTATATCCAAGTGTGAGAATCCACCCAAACCATTACTGTTAGTAATATGGCCGCTATGAAACTGGCGATTAACATCAAAACCAATCCCAACAATCCGCCTTCACATAAACCACGAGCAGCTGCCAAAAAATTATGGTGCACCACCTTACAGTCCACCAGGGCGGTCAGTTGTGTTAACAGGCGCTCGCTGCTATTCAAATCGGCGTTAACAGCCCCCAGTTTAGGTTGCAGGCCAGAAGATTTGAATAGTACTAAAGATATTTTCATGACAGTAGCCATAGCACTGCGTGCATTATTTAAAGAATTTTGCGATTCGCGTAACCGTTGGGTGAATGGATTGGTGTGGCCCGGCTCGCACTGAGTGTAGTGCAGTAAAACGTTAGTGGGCAGATCTCGTGGTGATATTGAGACGAGAAAATCTGCCGGATTTATGCAAAGATCTCCAACGGCTACCGATGATGACAGGTAGAGACCAGACATTAGCCATGAACCAGTTACCGCCAATAAACCGCAAACACTAAACAGTATTAGAGCACAGCGTGAATGTCGTGCCACACCCACCAATAGTACAGCGCACAATACCAGCAATAAAGCCAAAGTAGCAACGGTACCCGGCCAACGTATCAATTCCATTTTATCGCCATCCTAACGCCCAGATCATTTAATCCGTTGAAATTCACTCTACGTGGTAATTAATTTACTTACCGATAGAAATTTCGTCATAGTTACACTAGTTAAGGGTCGTCGTATATCGCTGGCAGCATTTGTAGCTAACGTTACATTACCTTGCACTATATTCAACGAAACAAAGAGCATTGAGAGGGCCGACTGATTAGAAACGGGCTGATCAAAAATGTCTGCCAATTCGACAAGTTGTGGTCTGATGCGATTTTTCAATGTATTTTCCAATATGTGCGTTTGATTGCGTATAGTATTTATAAGAGTGTCCACCTTTCGGCCAGCCGTCAACACTTCCAACAAACCATTGTGTAAGTCATCATTGCCATACAGACCTACAAGCAATTCAGTGCAATATAAGAACAATTTAAGAAGCTATTACGTATGTATATAACGTGGACCACACTTAAATATAAATTGTGGGTGTGGCATGTATACATATAATCGTTGATGACCATTTATTTAAAAGGTCTTTAAAAGGTTAAATTTGGGCGTGTTTGCTATTCGATCCGACCCATCTTTATCCTCAATCTCAGTCTATATTGAATGTAAACAACGCTTTAAATTTCTGTTTCATTTTTACAGGGGAAGAGAACTTTGTTTGTTGTTGGTTGCGGGAGTGGCAATTTTTCCATTTTAAAAAACCTGCTTGCATACATCTGGAATGGTTGCACCAGATTTCAGTTCAACATCTCAATTAATGCGACTGTGAGCATTCTACCACATAAACATAAATATAGACGGACATGAGTGAAGCCACTCGTGTGGTGTGTATGATCTTCCGTAAAGCTTCTTCGTTTTATATATAACTTACCTAACCCAATAGCCGCACAGCACATTACAGTAACAATTGACAAGGCCACCTTTAAGGTGGTTATAGAATGGGCTGGCCTTGGTTTACGATCACAACAACGCGTCATCAGGTATAACAGCAAGGCCAGTAGAGATATAATCAACATGGCAGCCGGCACTGAACCCAATATTCCCAAACTCTATTAGCCCAAACAAGATGCGAAACAAATTATTATCATAATGCAAATAATGCCGTGGACTCATCTCACCTCCAAGTAGATATCATCATTTGGTCGAAAAGTGCTATTGATTTTGTGAAATGTGATGTTGTAGTGGGGCAAAGCGTGTAACAGTTTGGCTATCACTGGCACCTTATATTGATCCATATTCTCATGATACTCAGCCATAATGATAGGGTCCTCCTTTTCTCCTCTTAATGTAGTTGAATTAAGAAATAATTTCGAGGATGACAGCAACGCCTTCAATAACGGTTGTCAAACTTACATAAACTTCCTTTTCATTACGCAGTGAAGAAAAAGAAAACATTTTCTCAAACTGTTCTTGTGCACCAATTAATCCGAAGGCTTTTAAACTTTTTTTTTTTGGAATATACAAACATATACTTGTATACTTTTAATTATGTGCATTGTGTAATTATAATGTGCAGAGCAAAACTTCAAACTTGTACATACAACTTCACCCATTTTCTTCTTAACATTAATATGCGGATGCAAACAACATAAACTGTGTCAAGTTGTTAACAAAAGAATAACCAAAGTCCTCCATGAGTTTGCATCCCCCAACCCCCAAAAAATCTATTAATTACAAGTCTTTTGCTATTGATGCTGGTTATGTTAATGTGATGTGTGTGTGGTATGTACGTATACTAAGCTTGTCATTCTGTCATATTTTTAATCAGCATATGAGTCGATCTATACAAGTCCGTCTGTACTTCCGTCTTTTGTTACCACTATCACGGTCGTGAATTATCGTGAGTTATTGAGCTATAAACATTAAATTTGGTGCACACATTTACAATTGGTATATCTATGAATGTTCCAAAAATCGGCAAGGGCGGGTAGCAGACACGCTCACTACTTACAAAAAGACCTTTTTTTAGGCAAAATCCGATGTGTAAGTTGATACGTATTACATATAGTATTGAAATTGGGTACCTGCCACGCCCGCAGTTTACACAATAAATGTGGAGATTTGCCTTAAGCCAAATTTTTTTTTTAAGGAATTAAAAAAATCAAATTTTAATCCTTTTTACAAACGGGCTAAATTTTGAAAGGTTAAGATTGCTTAAGTTTTATATATGGATCGAACTTTTTGCTCAATTATATCGAGACTCCCCTTTCATTTGATCTTAATGCAATTTTCGAGGAAACACCCGTTTAAAAAACACTTTAAAATATCCAAATATCGTACGAGAATATTTCGGCCAAGTTTGATGTCGATAGACGGAGAGACAGACGTAACTAAACCAATACAGAATTCAGAATTTCATGGTAAGAAAATTTTAAGAAATTTTTAAATGAACAATTAAAATTATTTAGACCTGATTTATTTATATTATTTATATATATATATATATTTATTGATATTATTTATTTATATTAAAATTAATTTTAATACGTTTTATACGGTGACGGATAAGCTACCGTATATGGTGACGCTCTTCTTGTTGAATTTATAGATTTTTAGTTGGATTTTTAAAAGTAATTTAATGGAATTAGCCCTAACATAAATAAAAGATAATTTTATATTTTATTATTTTCGATATATAAAAAATAATATCATAATAATTGCTCGGGTCGCATTGTTGATATTCCTGGTCATCGCTTGTTTACGTTACGACGCACACGACAGTCGGATTTGGGCCTGACGAGAAACTCAACCGAATCGCGCTGGGCGACGAACGTGTTAAATCATTTTCTTTGGGGTTTGCCCTTGGATCAAAGCATGTGTTTGTAAAAACTTTCATTAGAATACCTTAAAAATTGTGTGTGTATAGCTTTCACCCAAATTTACACACAACACGTACGCAGACAGACTTTGTTAAATCGATTTATAAAGTATTTCTGAAGAAAGGATCTAAAATTGGTCCGATCTGGTCAATGTCGAGAACAGACATGCACCTAAATTGATTGAAAAAGTGATTCTGAAGAAAGATGTTAATATATTTAAAGGGGTTAGAAAGGCCCGCACCCACCCCATATACCTCATATACCATAAGAGCTTTTACGTATATACGCTTATTATTTAATTATCGATGTTTACAACGTAACATATTTCTTTTCCATCTACTTTATCAAAAGTTTTAATTCCAGTTGATCATGCGTATAAATATCAACACATATCTATTGATTACCACACCAAATAAAGTACATCGTACAACTGTTATAAAACGGAGCATGATGAGATAGAGAGAGAGGCACAGAAAAACATAAACAAAAGAAAGGCAAATATCAAAATAGTCTCTGCCAAAATGTAGCAAAACCTCTCATAATTATTAATGTTATTGCTTTTTATACATTTATTACATTATACCATTATACATAACAACTGCATTTGTGTAAATAAAATGTACACAAGTTGTGCAAATATTTTATTTGCATTATTTTATGAATTGCTTTTATTTTATGTTAGTGCACAGCCTCCCTTTCTATTTAGGTGTGTGCAATATGAATAATCGTGTGTGTGTGTGTGTGTGTGTGTGTTCGTATACCATGTATATGATTTTCTGACCAAAAACGTATGAGTGGTGTAAATCGTAGAGTGATGTTGTTGTTTGTTGTTTGGTGTGTTGTTATTATATTACAGAGTATTCAGTAGACAACTCTATATCAGTTTTTCGTTTCGTGGCTAAAGGGAAGACTTTATAAAAGGAAGTATGTACACTTACACATATACCCTTGCATACATTTACCATATATATATATGTATGTTTTTTTCAGACGGGGAAGTGTTTTCTTTTCTTACTTGATCTAGTTATACTCGATGTAGAATAAAATCGTCAAAATTTCTTTCATTTTATCTTATTTATTATTTTAATATTAAATATTATATATTATTTATTAATTTTTTAATTTCAAACCACACATATCTATATAAATAAATTTTTCTAATCTATTTAATCTTTAATAAATTTTATTAATTTTTTTAATTTTAATTCATTTACGTTTTAATGAAAAAGGGATAAATTTTATTATAGAAAAGCGATCGTCTTGTACAATACATCATTCTTTTTTTTTTTGGTTTAGCTCTGTATAAAAGTTTTTAGTCAGTAAATATCTCTTAAAAGTTTTGTTTTTTCGTGAAATGCCTGTCAATGATTGCTTTTTTTGTTGTTCTTTTATTTAAAACTTTTATAATATTGCAGTTTTACTTATTTTATGTGTTAGACCGTACTCTGCGCTATATAACAATATAAGAAGTCTTTACATTTTAAGTAACAAATAAAGTATGAAAATTTTTTCCTTTTAACCCGGTCACACCCTCAATGCACAGAAATAACGTATACAGGACTATAACTAGAGATTGTGCGTAGAATACAGCGAATAATAAATAAATGAGCGGAAAACGTATTTGATATGATTACATTTCTCTATTTGTCGTTACTCTCTTTGCAACCTATAAAATTGTCGCCCATATAGAGGACTCCGCTCCACACAACGGCACTGTATATATTTTTTTGCTTAATCGATTCTTTAAACCAATCCACCAATTACACTCAGTTAAATTGAGAGTAAATAAAAAAGTTACATGCTTTTGTGATTTTAATTTAAATATAACAATGCTTAGTAAATATGTAAATACCGGATTATTTGGCTATGGCAACACCCCAATTAAGGTGCGTTGTTTTAATTATACAATAATAACTGCAGTGTAACAGTGTACATATGCATATAACCTATAAAAATTAATAAATATAAAAAAAAAATAATACGTGGGTCAACTCTTCTCCTTTCGCTCGTATATAAAAAAAATTCAACTTGGAATATTATTATAAGAGGAAGAACTTTTATGCCTATTACGCCCACTAAATGTGAAGGCCTATAAATATTTTTCATTATTTATCTTCATATGATATTCTTTTCTATCATTGCTATATTTTTCCGTTATTATGGTTTGCTAACTTTTCATGTGAAAAATTCGCATTAAAATTTGAAATAAATGTTTATTTGCATTAGAAATATAAACAAAAAATGTTTTTAATAGAGAATGGTGTGTAATTTAATGCCGAAATATGCGTACAGGCAAAAAGTCAGGCGAGAAAACCACATAAAATGTAAAGTGTTTATATGTGGCTAGAAAATGGAAACGAAAGCTTTTAAAAATAACTCCTGCCAGGACAATTGTAGACAGAGCAATGCAACAGATACCACACCAAAAATAGATAATCCTACAAGTGATTCTAAATATGGTTTGAGTACTAATGTGGCTTTGGGTCGTTTAGCTGATGAAATTGAGAAAATTTTAACAGATTATGAGCAACGATATTCTAAACAAAGGTGCAACCTATGAAGTTTCTAATGCCACTCAACACATATGAAAATTTTTAAATTATTTCATTTTCAGTTCGTACAATAAACTGCGCGCAGCTTTTATAAAACGTCATGAAAGCCCTCTAAACTGGTATTCTATTGCAACCACTCTAGTGACTATTTGTGCCCTACTAGTTGCCACGTTATACCTAACTGCACTTACCTTAACAGGCATATTATTACTATCATTGTTTATTGTGGTACGTGAACATAATTTTCGTCAGACAGAAATTTACCGTAAGACGCGGCGAGCATTAGAGGATTTACGTTTGGCCGAACAAGAACTTTGTGAAGAGTGGCGAGCATGTAATTATGCCCACATTTGTTGTCCCATGTCACCGTGTGTTTCACTTCAATGGACATATAGAGATGGCGTAATTGTCAATTTGCCATGGGCCTTACTTGTTAAAGGAGATTACATTGTTTTAAGACCCGGCCATATAGCACCAGGACCCTGTACAGAAATCCATAACAAACGAAGTTTTAAGACAAATGAAATGTATGGTGTAACACATGCAGCTGAGGTGCCAATAAAACCAGTGGCTCGGACATTACTGCCAAACTTAGTGTGCTGCCTGGAGGATACTCCATATATAGATAATTTAAAACTAATTTTGGAAAATTCACATAAGCGCCCACCGACCATTTACAATCAACAACGATATTTGGTACATAATACAAAAAGTTTACATTTATTAAAGTGTTATATTCTCTCTTAAGAATGTGAGGGCGTGACCAATTTTATAAAGTATATATATTATAAATCAGAATTGAATTCTGAGTTGATCTATATAGTCATGTCGTCTATCCGCTTGTGTGTGAAATAAGTGTTTGTGCCACAAAAATTGCCGGCAGTATTGGTACACTTTTTACACTTATTGGATTTATGCAAAATTGATCAAACGATGCGTCCGTAAAACAACCAAAAGTGAAAGAAATATCCAATGTGCTCATTGGATATTTTTCCGCAGTAGATGAAAAGTGGATTTCGAACATGTGGTCTAACTACTGAAATTTTCTTATTCGTTCTTTTAATACAATATATATCTCTGTTTATTTTCCAGTTAGTTACCAAATATCTTCAGCAATGGGGTTTTATCAGCTCTTTACTAGTGACCATTTTGAGTGGAATTTTAAATATATGTGGCTTCCGTTTAATACCAGTAGACGTAAACAAAGCGTGGTATTATATATTAATAGAATCCACTGCAGCTGCTGTAATACCACTGTTGCCATTAATTTTTCCCATAATGTGGATTTCAATGAATTTATGGGGTGTTGCACGATTACAATGTTTCCTAAAAACACCACAACTTTCGTTGGCAAAAGATTCGGAAAAATCGTTTGAAGAAGACCTAGATACACCGATTTTCGATTATGAAAATATCAATTTGCAGCGTTCAAAGGTAATACACTATTGGTTTGGATTATGGCGAGGAGATAGTGAACTATTGCCACGATCGGCAAATGTTGTACAAGTGCTGGGCTCAATAACGGCATTATGTTGTGTGGATAAGAAGGGCATTTTGTCTTGGCCCAATCCTACAGCTGAAAAAGTGTTCTTTTTGCATGACACAAATGATGCAGATGCAGATGGAAAAAGTGACGATACTTCAATGAATACAGAAAGTGATTTACCTGAACCGACCACCCATACAGGGACTGGCATAGTATCCGAAGTTTTAGATCTTACCCATGATCAACATTGTCCATTTCGCTTGGAATTTGACGATCATGAGTGGAAGGCTCATATAAAATCTTTGAAACCTTTGGGTAAGTGAACCATTTGAATATCATTCCAAGCGATCCTATAGTGAAATTCTTATGTACAACTTGTAGGATTGGCCATTCTACTCAACACGTGTTCACCTCTAACTCATGCTCATTATGCGAAGTTTTGCGGTCATGTAACTGCTGTGGCTATAACAGATAAGGATCTGGTGCCAGTTACCAATCGGTATGCGATTGTTGAATCTACTCTGAAAAGTTTTTTGCATGGGTATGTAATTCGCTAACATCATTGTGTACATTAACCCTTTGAATCTTTAAACAAACGGAAGAGAAAAAATATAAAGAAAAGGTATTTTTCATCCCATCCAACAACTGGCAAACAACTTAAATCTGTCAGCATCATTCACAGTCATTGTAAATAAATGCATTTCTTGTCATTTGCTATATTGTATGTGCGTTTGTATGTGTGTGTAAGAAAATTGCGAACTTTGTTTCCCTTTTATCCCAATTTTGTATGATTTCACAAGTTGTTGGTTTCATTTGTTTATATAATTTGCCTGACATTCTGCACAAAAGTTTGCAAGTTGCTAATCAATGCATTTAAATTTAATATTATTCATAGACGATGCTTGTGTGAATTGGCCAAACAAATCGGTTTCACCGATCATGCTACCGATCGCTTTGCCTTAGAAGGTCAGCTGGCTTCTTACAGACATTTGGTAGGCCAATTACATGTACTTATATGTCCGAATATACTTTGGCTAAGGTATATTTGTTTTGGTATTTGCAGCAACCGGATGGGGTGAGACGAGATATGCGTTTTGCCAGACAATTACAATTGTCCTCCAAAGTGAAGGTTAAGGTGCCATTTCCGCACGCGTTATCTGTGGTAATGCGTGAAAATCCTGGCGGCTATCTCTCATTATTCACTCAAGGCACTGCTGACATATTACTGGACTGTTGCGATGATTTCTGGGATGGGAAAGATTTGCGACCTTTGTCTTCTCAAGACCGTAAATCGGCTTTAGATTTTTATCAGCGTAGTGCCTTAACCGCTTATTGTACGGCATTCGCTTACCGCCCCTTACGTCATGGCATTAGCGGTGTTTTGAAAAAAGTGCCACCACATTGTGCCGATAATGTTGTTTATCTTGAATTTCCACCCGAAACAAATCGCATACGCTTGGAACAGGCTAATAAAATACAATACGACTTTCAGTGCGGTCATGCTAAGCTGAGTCATAGCATTAGTACAGATTCGTTGCTATTTTCGGAAGGAAAAGAGGAGGACATTTCCGATGTGGAAGGTTGCTATGAGATGCAATCACATCAAGTGTTTATTGGTATGGTGACGATGCAATATCAGGCTCAGATGGATATTGTGCAGTTGGTGGAGCATATGGAGCGGGCTTGTATACGGTTTGTTCACTTCAGCAAAGAAAATGAATTGCGTTCGCGTGTTTTCTCCGAGAAAATGGGCTTGGAATCCGGCTGGAATTGTCACATTTCGCTTTTAAGCGAGAATAATGACAAGCAAACACAATCACCCCGAACAGCGGGTAAAGAAAATACAATTTCCCATAATCGTTCTACTAATATAAATCCTGTCGCCAACATAACAGATTATCATGCTAATAACAACTCAAATCCCAACACAACCATTACCCCTAATGCCCCAACCTTCATTAGAAATCGTCCATCCACAAAGTCGTGTTCCACCAGAGCAACTGAATTGACCACCATCACCACCACCACCACCACAATCATAACAACATCAACATCCACAGCTAATGTAACCAGTTCTCCTAATAATGCTACCGTTAAAAATATTTTAGGTGGCCCCACGGACAGCGAGGAGTTATCGGATGTACATTTCTTATTGCCAACTTGTACCAACAATTTAGAATCGACGAAAACGTTGAGCTCTTCAGCTCCGGGGGCTATCTCTAATCTGGATTATGGAGTGAACGACAGAACTGAATCGTTATCCAATTCAAGTTGCCGTTCACTATCCCATCAAACATTGAGCAAATCAGAGCACAAGTCAAAACGTCGACAATCTCAAGACTCGGCGTTAGACGAGAATTGTCACTCAGTCAGTATATTAACGGAGAGTACGGAACCAAGTGCTCCCGTACTAGATTTTGACATGTCGAATCGTGCCAAACTGCCACGTGGCATCGAAAATATTCGACCCCATTTAGAAACGGTAGACAATGTCCCATTGCAGGTGTCTCTCTTTACGGATTGTTCGGCCGAAGCTACACGTGAAATGCTGGAAATCATGCAATCTTATGGCGAGATTGTGGTTTGTATGGGATCATCTGCCAGCAATTCAAATGCAGAGATTTTCCTACAAGCCGACTGCAGCATAGCGGTGGAGCCTTTGTATCCCCAAGTGTGTCAAGATATTGCAGCATATACGGAGATTAATTTATCAGATAATAAACTAAAGTATATGAAAAAGCAAGGCGGAGTATGCTCGGATGGGCGTAAAGACGCATTTGCCGCTGAAGAACTCTTAGAATCTGGTTTGTATGGTGCAACAGCAGCGGCCGGGGTACAGCCAATACAGCCGCCTGGTAATACAATATCGCCCATTTATCTAAGCCGTCTATTAAATTCACTGCCTTGTTCGATTGCGGTTAAACGGGAAGATCCACTCTCATTGGTCGCCATCATTGAATTATCACGACGTTTTTCCTCCGGCTTATGGAATTGCATACAATTTTGGGCAAGTTGCGCCGGCTCCCTATCCGCTCTGAACATGTTAAGCGCTTGTTTGTCAGTGCCGTGCATTCTGACACCTTTAATGGTTATCTATATCATGTGCATACCGGTGCCATTGATATCCTTCTCTTTGGCTCACATCGATCTAGATAAAAAAATAATGAATCGTGCTACTGGCAAAAAGCAAACAGAATATGATACGCGAGTATTTGGTTTTGTGATTTGGTGCTATGGCTGTAAATTTATGACTCCCGTTATATTACTGGTGAGTCGAACACTACGTTGCAATATATTTTTAAATACAGACTCATATTGTCAATGTTTTTATAGATTTTACCCTATTTGGTATTTTTATCTCAACGTTCATCCGCAGAAGACTTCAATGATATATCAAACAATTTACAAGTGGCGCGCAGTTTCAGTCTTCTTGGCATTTTATTACATTACGGTAGGTAACAGTAAAATGGTATGTATATGCTCCGTTAGCATATACATTGCGAGTCATCTCTATAAATATATCTGTTTTTGTTTTTGTTCTACTACAGTTGTTATTTCAACCACATTTGTGCATCGAGATCACTCCTTATGGCAGAGGAATCCTTTACGTAATCGTGTTTGGACACTTACTAGTTGCACTATACTGCTGGTCCATGTTACTTTCTGTGTAACTGAAGCTGCCATCTATTGGGATATATTTAGTATGTTTTGGGAGGTTTGGCCGGCAATATGTTTTCTCTATGGCAGCTGCCTTATAAGTTTAACAATATCCGAAATGTGCAAGTGGCAGGAGATTAAGTACGTACACGTCGTAAAGCGGCCTTGGCTAACTTGTTTTTTATTCAAAAATTCACAGTTATTTCCTTTTTTTCTCAAAGGGTTAATGCACGTTACCAACGAAGAGCGCGCCTAGATTTTGGCACCAAATTAGGCATGAATTCACCATTCTAAAGCAGAACTATATGAAAAATTATACACTTTACAACCATGAACTTTCTCACAAAAGCTATGAAGATCTCCTTCTCTACTCCCTCGCTATTTTCGGATTTAAAATTTTTTTTCAATGAAGTACAACAAAATAATTTTACGCCTAAGATAACAAATTTAATTTAAGCTAAAAGAAATAAAGTTTGCAGTGTTTATAAATATATCATTATAATTTTTATACAAGACGCGGTTAGAATTACATAACTCAACAGGGGCTCTGTCTCAGCTTTTATTATGACAAATTCATTGGGATTATATATTTATATATATAATTACAACGTGCTTAGTGTGTACTGTTCTGCGCGTACATATATGATAATAACTTAACCTTTGTTTTCATCAAGCAGAATACAAAAATACATATATTTCAAATGAATCTTGTTAGTCGGTATTTAAGCACTCTCTGGTATAGTATGAGGATTTTGATGTACTTTGAAAATATTGGAGAGTTCATCAAGCAAAGTTTCTGAACGGTACGCCACTCGAATATCAGGTACATTCGTGCGTGTTATGTCATTGCCGGCTACACCTTCACGTGTATAATTCGGTCCCAACCAGTGTTGCTTCATCTCCAATATACAATAAAAACAAGCGCATTTTAAGGAGATTACTTAAGAAATATATAGAAAATTTTTGCTGGAAAAATTAGGCAAGATCTTGCTAAATGTCATTTGGCGACCAGCCCAATACATTAAATGATTACTTCACAATCTATTCAATATTGATATTAATTAAATGAAACATTAAACGTGGGAAAAGGAAAAGTCATTTAAAATTGGCACCGTTTGACTAATTTTGTGTAATTTTTTAATATCAACCAAAGGACAACATCTACAAAATCGATATCTTAACTTTTACGACCTCGACAACATACGGATATACATATATCGAGTCAGTATTTGACGATGATTTGAGTTCCGAAGACTCCTCAACACGCGTCTTATCAAAATAATTCTATATATAACTTTATAATATTAGCCTCGAATATGTATAGATGTGGCCTATATCGGATTATTTTTGAAACCTAATCCTATGTAAAGTGTCACAAAGTGAATTTTTTGAAATTTTTTAAATTACCTTATGGGGAAAACCGCTCATTAAAACGCTATTCCTTGCCAATTCACACATATCACATGAGCTTAGTTTCCAAACTTGTGCAGCAATACTGTACTCCTCCATTAAGGGTTCTTTGGTGAAGTGAAACTGTAATGGGTCGTCCGTCGACAAAGACACAATTAGGCCACGTGCCAAATATTCGGGCAAAGGATTTCGATGATAATTAAGGAACAAGGAATTGTTAGATAGCGGTGACATGGCGATACCAATTTGCGTCAGATAGTACAAATATTGAAGTACGGGAACTTTGCGCAATAACAGGCCATGCGATATATTCTCAGCCATTAGGTAGCCGCATACTAAATGTTGCACGGGTCCAGCTTCACCACAATGCGGTCGCAGTACAAACGTATTGAGGCCACGTTCCCTTAACAACAATAATTGTATTATTTATGATTCAAGATTTTTAGCTTTTTTTTAGTTACATGCGAAATTGATTCAACACCGCCATATTAGCGTACATATAATAAATATAATAAGCGTACGGTGGATTCTCATCATCTGTCCAATGCTGTGGTGTAGTAATGTCACCATCAAACAATGGATTCTCCGGCTTAGACTCATCATCCACCGAATCGAAACCGATCACATAATGTAAAAAGCGATGCAATTCGGGATGTTTACTTGGATTATTTGTTGCCTCAAACAAGGGTAAAAATATATTATCCAAGATGTCTTGAAACGAGTTTAGCAATTTATTTGATTTGAAGATGTCACTAAAAACATTAAAAACACAATCAATTAACAATTAATTAATTTTTGAAAATAAGCAAAATATTACAAAAGTCGGGGGATCTGTATTAGCCAGCGTATATTAGTCGAGTATACATTGTAGTCAATGGCCCATTTTGCCAATTTATTCCATTCATCGCGCGACTTGCCATATATGGAGAGACGTAGTTCAGCATTTTGATATTTCGATTCTTCCAAATCAAAAGCCACTTCCTGTTTATTATTATTTTTTTTTTTTTGAAAAAGAAACAATTAATCCTATGTAAATACTAGGATTTATAAAAAAGTTCTTTTTACACACTAAGATTATGTTTTGGTATTGACTTCTCGATTTTAAATTCAAAATCGATTTTTTATTGCTACAGCAGACGACTCGGAGATTACAATGTTGTGTACTTTCTATTCTTAAAATTCTACAATTCCTTGCATATATTTCATACAAACGTACCTTAATAATTTGAGCAAAATATTTTCCATTCGAATAGTTGTCCGTTTTTAAGAAGACTTCCCTTAAACGTGACTCTCCAATCGGATTATATTTTGCATTGAATTTATCAAAGCGATGAAACGTATTGCGATCGGCGTGCACGTCTAACATATCAACGGTCAAATCGTATGTGGTTAAATTCATGGATTGAAAGACTTGCGCCAATGTCATAGGCTGACCCTTGGTGACAGTGACTTTTTCTTCGGAATTATTTTTTAAAGTCTTCTTAATAAATCGCAACAAGTGTTTTTGATTCATGCACGAAGCAGCATGAATATGCGTATCCACTTTTCTATTAGTCAACCGAAAATAGAGTACATTAGGAGATGAAATTCTTTTTTCACATTTGTCATACCCTCCACCTTAGTGATGGCGGTGTACTATTCCGTTTACCCCACCCAAAAGAACGCCTGTACTAAGGTTTCAAGGTATGCATATTCTTTAAGACATTTAGGTCAAATTCAGATATTTCTACTTTCTGCAGATGCATTTAAAGTTGAGCAAAATCGGTTGGTAGCCACAAAAATTCAGTACATAGGTTAACAGACACGCCCACATTTTACAAAAAACTATACTTGACGAAAAATTCTTCTTCTATGTTAAAGTACTTATACTGTTAAAATGTGTAATCGGGTATATGCCATGCTCACCATGGATGTGGAGGATATTTAAGATTTGGCCCAAGCCAAATTTGTTTTTTTACTTGTTTTATAATAGCCCACCTAATATTATAGAAGTCTCGATGTGGGACAGCCTTTTGGGAAGCTAATTCTCTTAACTCATTGAGGAGTACATGCAGCTGAAACTTGGATGATAAATAACATAAACGACGATAACAAAATGACTTCCTGTAAAGAGATGTAATGATAGAATTTAACATATGCGTCATTAACTTATTCATTTATTGCATACAATGGTCCATCAGCGATCATGGTGCACATGATTTGCATATCATTGCAAAAGTCTCGTAATTTGGGATAATTTTGTAAAAGCGGTGTCTTGTTCGTATCCTATATTTATAAGTATAAATAAATATTAACCGTTATTCACGTATGATATAAACTCATACTCACCCCATTATGAAATATATTAAAAACGCCATCTATCGACTTGATTATAAGATTTTTATCAACAGGAAATTTTATATCCCAGGGATTACTTGTATCCGTTGGTGGGTGTATTGGATGATCTTTGTTTTACATGTTTTTTTTTGTGTATATTGAAGAAAATAAAAAATGTCTTGTATTGTATGCAATAATATGTGTTCTTATAAAAAACATATGGTTTAACAGAAACAAGTTTTTTAGGTGCTAAAATATTATTACTAGCATTTGTAGACACAAACAAATTATGTACATGACTGACGTTTTCAACATAAAATGAAGTTTTTGTATGGTGAGTAGAATGGGGAGGAAGCAGAAGTATTTATAACAATTTTACGAAGTTTGCTTTTCCGGTTTCTTTCAGAAGAACAGTGAAGCCAACTTTGTAGTGGTATTAAAATTTATTACAAACGATAAAGAGATTAACAGTTATCTTATGCATCTCATTGAACATTCTTTCGCTTAGAGTTTCATTATGGTAATGACTATAACGTAACGTAAAACGAGGACTATGGTGATGTTAATGCATCTTAAGTCATTTTAAATTTAACGGAATTTAAACCCTTTAATTAGTTAACAAAAAAAGAGTCAGGGTTACACGCAGAGAGGGAGAGAGAGTCATGAGAGTAACAAAGCGGGCAAATGAGAATTATAGCCAACATAAGCTTCTAATAAGAAACGAAGGAAAAACACAAAAATATAAAATTTATTGGCAGGGAAATGAAAGAAAAAACAACTTTTACGTTTAACTCAAATTGAAACAAATCAACAAAATTGCAAATTAAAGGTGAAGGAAAAAAGAAAAATACTCAATTTGAACTTAACAACAACATCATGCATGAGAAAGTACCTCTAGGCGGCAAATGGATCAGTGGTAGACTGATTTTGCGTATTAATTCTACAACCAAAAACAAAAAAACAAATATTTTTTTCTTCTTGAAAAATTAAAAAAATATTCGGAGGTATACAATATGTTTTTATATAACGGTATGGAATTGAGATTCAAAAAAATTTAGTCATTTGAATTTACGTATGTGTTGTTGTTGTTGTTTTTAATTTGATATTTTGTGCAGAAAATGTTCATTTGGGCAAGTTCAATAGTTAAATAAAATGTTGATAAAGTGTAAAAATGACCATTGGTGCTCAACTAATGAATTAGACAGCAAACACAACCAAACAAACAAAAAACGCTACTAACTGTAAACCTTATGAAAATGTAAGAAATTTCATTTAATAAGGAGTGAGAGAGAGAGAGACTTATAATTAATTATTTACTCACAACTTTGGTTGTATTTGTGTACTCAGGCATTACCATGAATATAGTGTTTGAATAATTATGTATTCTTCACTAAACGTAACTCTTGAGTAACGGCACAGTGCGACATTTTTGGAAAAGTTTTCGTAAGCAAAAGTTTTTTCAACTTAGATGAGTGAAGATCACCAGCAACCATTTTTAATACAACTTTTGTATTTGAAATTTTTTTCGAAAAATATCATCCCATTACTCGAGAGTACCCTCACATTGTACTTAAATATATGTTAATTTTAGAATATATTATATATCAAGCAATTCACCTGCTATAGATTTGCGATCTTCATATTGGATTTTATTAAAGCGATTACTCTCGTGTACTGTTTTTAAAAATCGGAGAGTCGTGGTGGGAAACGATTGCTCTGATATAGACATATAGCGAGAACGCATTTCCAATGCCTGTATTAATAAGGTTGAGGCTCGTTCCAAATCTTCCAGTGGAACACCACTGGTATCCTCGCCCGATATCGAGACACGTTGAAAATTTGGCACCAAATCAGTATCCACGGCAGAGGTATTAATATCATCTGTAATATCGCCCTTCATAACACTGAAAAAACACACAATTGAACAACAATTTAATTATGACACATGCACATGCACAGAGTTGTTCAAAAAAATCATTTTCCCACCTCATCATTACCCCATTGTTTACTGCTAGAAACTTGTATAAATCGTTAACAAATGACATTTTACATAAACTTTAGTTTGATATTTAATCGCGTAAGACTTTTTTGTAGCAAGTAATTTATTCAAGGCTTACAAATTGACATCTATTCATATTTCCTTAATTGAGTTCTGTAATATGTACCGTTTGTTTGGAATGTAACTTTTCTACTAAACAAATGGACAAATTAGTGTTCGGCCTTATACCTACTACACCTGCTACATAGAACGTGCTAAACCGTTGGAATGGCAAACTAGACGAAAGAACTACGGAACAAATATATTATATATATTCATTTGCCAAAACAACAACATTCGTGTATTATGCGTAATGTGTGTCACAAGTGCAAGGTAAGCCGCGAATGTCAAAGAATGAGCAGGGATATGAATTATTTCGAACAAGATATTGTTCGATGTCACTTTTTTCAGTGATAACAGTAACATGATTATATTACAATATCTACCAAGCACATTAATGCCGTGGTAATTTTTTTACCCACTATCATAATGATATGGGGGTAAATTTGTTTGTTCAAGCGTATGTAACTACCAACAAGTAATAAAACTAAATTTGGTTTAGACCAAATCTTAAATATCCTTTACATCTATAATGGGTGTGGCATATATATTATTACGTCCCGTACTAGAATAGAAATTACGTATCAGTATCAGCTTACAAGTCTAGTTTTGTGGTGAATATGGTTTTTTATAACTAGTGGGTGTGTCTGTTTTTCAACCACGCCCATTTTTGGCACATCGATAAATGGGATAACTACATATATGCGTACGAGTAATTTCAAGTTCATAGGTCAATTTTTGTGGCAGATATATAAATTTTTATTGAATGTGGGCGTGTCTGTTATCCATCATACTCATTTTTGACACGTCGATTAAGGGCCAAATTTAGTGGCAATAAATAAGTGGTTCATAGCCAAATTTGGTCGCAAATAAATAAATTTTTGTCGATTGTGGGCGTGTTCTTTGACCCATTTTGTCCATTATAAATAGCAAAATTTACCACACACAATCTCGTGTGCTTACTGCTTCCTATCGCAAATAAGAAAAAATCTGTCAGCGGACGCCTCCTTAAATCCGAGGCTTTAGGCACCCTCACGATTGTAAATATTGTCATATCCAGCTGAAATTTGCTACGCGTATTTGGCTCCAACATCAAAACTGGGAATTGAAAAGGATAAAAACGGGCTTTCGGACTGGCTAGGAACCTTGAAAAGGTTTTTTAGGCTGGACTTCATATTTTGAAATTACATTCTACGATTAAGGTTCAGGAGATATATTAAAAAGATAAGATACACATCTTTTTAATTAATGGAATTATTTCATAATATTTAGTTAGGGAAAACCCATAATTAGGTGGGTGGAATCATTTTTCTAAATTCGACTTTTTTAGCGGTCATTGCGTGATAAAAGTGATTATTTGATCGAGTCAATATAATACAAAATAATCCATTTTTTCAAACAACAGACTTGTGTTTGAATATATTTGGAACAAATTTAAAGTGATATACTCGGTCACCGTGGAGTAATTTAGACTCTAAATATCTCATTGTCTTTTTTTTTTTCCTTAGGAAAAATTTCACATCAACTTACCGCACATTAAGTTGCCGTTGAATTTGTAATTTCTTCTCAATCTGTTCAATGGGAAATTGTGGTACTTCATAGGGTGCCGATATTTCATTGGGTAATACGTCGGACGTTGAGCTTTCCTCCATAACTCCAACACTACCAATTGCTGAAGCGCTTAATTTCGACGTTTGATCGGAACCGGAAGGCGAATCGTTGCCTAGAAGTCAAACATTAAATAGCAAACATTGAGTTAACAGAACTTTTTTAATGAATAATTTTACGATTTTTTCACACAATTTTGCAGCGTAATTTTTATCTGCTTAAAAATATTACGTGTGGGTAGCTGTGTGGTAAATGTTGTAGGATGTTCTTTTTTTCGTATTCATTTCGTATTCAATGAAAATAATAAATTATGTATAATGTACATGTCATTGACTTTGTCAGACATAAGTCGACATGGACTTTCAAATAGAGAGTGCCTTAGTAAATAAAAAAGAAGTTAGAGTGCATCAATAGCAGAACACCACTTCATATGGTTTTATACCAACAACAACTGTGGAATTGATGTAAATAAATGAAATTTATTTTTAATTTTTTTTTTTCATGTCATCTTAAGATGTATGGACGCCTTCTTATTTATTACATACATACAGAAATTAGCTCATTCCAGATTCTTCACTAACCTTCAATTTTGCAAGGACATATTTGCAACATTAGTTCAGGACGGAATATATGGCCACTTGCATCTAAACATATTGGTGGGGTTTTCGGTGACAAACCGAATGTTTCTACATTTTGTTCAATTGATTCTGTCGAATCAGATGCTATTAAAACGCCGCGGGCACTCATTTTTACCAATTCGATTCATACAGGTACCACTCTTTTACACTTTTGCTTTAAACATTAAATATCTGTATTATTAAAACAATTATTTAATTTTTATTCATACTCTGCAGCAAACTTTCGATTAAATTTATTAAATCCTAATTAATTAATGCTGTTTAGTTGTTTGCTCCTTGATGAAAACGTAGTATTCAAACGGTTATTCATGAAAAAAAAAAATATAATAAAATTTTATATTTTTATACCATACACCACTTGTTTATGCGGATGTTCAATTATGCCGATGCATTCAGAATTACTTTCTTTATCGATGTATATTCTTTTTCATAAAATTTGATGAAAAATAGTTTGCTGGCTTAATAAGTGACTGTTTGGATCCGATCGGAACCCTTTTCCTATAACGATGTTTCACGAATATGATCGATTAAAACCGGTTATAACATTTTAGAAAGAATAATGGCAGATTATGTATAACTTTATACTACAATAACGTTAACTTAAAAGTGGCTTCTTACGCACAATAGAGTTTTTTGTAAATTGTGGTCATGGGCGACTACACCCCTAAATGGGTTAATTATATACATGTATACAAAATTTGCTCTTCAAAGCTCATTTCTTGCGGCAAATATATATATTTACATCGGCTGTGGGCGTGACTCTTGATGGATTTAGGCCAATTTAAGTAGCGATCTGCGTATAGAAACCGAAAGTGTCTGTACAAAATTTCAGGACGGACATGTCCGTATCGACTTAGGTTTTGATACTGATGAAGAATGGCTGTTGCAAACGAAGTTGTAAACTTAGTATACCGCCATTATTAAGATGGAGGATATAAAAATCCGAAATTACATATGAATTGCGCAACAAAATATGATACAATCACTGTTTCACATATGCTCTCCTTTTCACATACATTCAATGTAATTTCTCAATTAATATCTTTTTACACTTTCTGCTTTATGCGGTTATATCACAATTAATTAATTAATTCTCTTTGAAAACATAAATTATATTAAGAAAAACAAATATATATATATTATGTATATAATTTTATCATAAAGCACACAACACTTGTTGGAATTGCATAATTTAAAACAACAACAACAAAAAGTATTAAATGCGTTTAAATGAAATTGATATTTCTCATATGTATATATGATATTACGTATATAATATATATATAATAAAAAAAAAAAGCATATTTATAATGATTCGCACTTAGAACAATTTCTTCATATTAGCTATTATTTATAAATATAATGGTTTTTCACAGTATGGAGGTATATGTAGTTAGTTCTGTCTGTTTTGCTTTACAAACTAAACTCAACTAAATTGCACAATTTTATTTATTGCCCAACACTCTCTATCTGACTGACGACTCTAAATTGACTAAAGTAAATTCAAGTAAACAAAAAATCAAACAAAAATAAAGAAAAGAGAGCCAGCCCCAACCTGCATGCCTGCATGCATGCACTTGTGCACATGTAGGTTTACATGCACTTTGGAGAGTTTGAGATGACTAAGATACAAATGGATATATATTCAAATGTATGCGAAAGCCGTTGCTTTATAAAGAATAAATGAATGTCAACGTCATTCTCCCATTTGGCGATAATACAAAACATATTTTCTCTTTGGCAATTGATGATTTGTTGCTTTCGATTATTCATAAAGTACATACAACAAATAAACTACATACACACATATGAAGTATTTTAAAACATACATACATACTATGACAATTATATTATACCGATTATGAGCGACCTGAATCTTTTTGCAAACCTCACCTTATATTGGGAGAGAGATTAAGTTTGTCATTCTGTTTGCGACTTCCACAAGGAGACCTAACAAAGCATAGTTTTAAAATTTAAGTTTGTTTAAAGATTGCTAGTGTGTTAGTTGTGTGCGTTGAAACGCTTGCGGTGGAAGAAATTGAGCTGAAATTCTTAATTAACGTGGAAAAGTTTTTATTAAAAATTAATAAAATTGTTGACGGCATGTCCACATTTGACAAAAAACTCCCAAGTCACAATAATAGAGCTACAAAGCTAAAATTAGTGGCCACGCCCATAATTTACTTTCTTACAAAATCTAACCGTCGAATTAATTTGTAACGAATGCTTCAATAGTCGGCAAAACAGATTGCAATTTATACGTAACCATTGGAAGGGTTTCATAAATAGTGCTTAAGCCAAATATAGTTGTGTTATCTGTTACTCTTTAATTGCACATGTTAAGAGAAAGACGTGTAAAGCGTTTTTAAAAAATAACTAAAGTCTTAATACTTAGTGAGAGAAAAGTAATAATCCACATGTCCACAATCAAGAGCTAAAAGAATCATCTAATTTAAAAAATCAATTCAAATATATAATGAAACTAAAACGTTCTTAATAGAGATAAGGAACAGACTTGGGCACAGACAATGCTCATCTTTACCGCATGTACATGATAGTATGCAGATAATAAAAAATAAATTCATGTCATTTACAAGTGTGAATATATATTATGATACAAGGTAAAATATCTTCATGAGCAGATTCAAGATAACACCAGAACAGCAAGAATAAATGAATAAATGAAGTGTCGTGCAAATATGTGAAATTTGAAATTTTTCTTTAAAAAACAGAAGAAAATCAATGTTCGTTGTATGGTACACGCAACCCACAAACCGTTGCAAGAATATATATAATATTTTATCACATAATGCCCACATGAAATGAGTTGAATTTAGAAATCCTCTTACCTGATTGTGATTGCACCATATTTTGTCCTACACCGCTCATATCCATATCGGTGTCAAAGCCAAAGCTTCTAAAACGTACGTCACCATAACTTTGCATATTTCCTTTGTTAGGTTTGTTTTTGTTTTTTTAATACTATTTTTTCTTTTCTGTTTTACGCACGTCGTTTAAGTAAGGTAATGAAATAAACCACCACCACTTAAGCACCTCAACACGATTTAATACTTATCACTACTTAGTCTGACTGTTTTTTTTTTTATATATATTAATAACAGCATAAAGTTTATTACAACCCCTACATTAAGACTTCATTACTAAATTATTTCTTGTGTTTTATATATAACTGTCTATGCGGAGACATGAGATTTTAATATGCCCAAGAAGAGAAAATATTGTTACCAATGTAGTCACCAACTACTGTCCGATTCAATGGTTAATAATATACTAAATAAATTCCATGTACCATTTATATACAGAGAGATTTGGAATTTTTTTTTAATAATATAGCATTAAGTAGCAAGATTAACACTACAGATGGCGTCGTCTTGTTCAAAAGGTGGTCCAGTTTGATAGTCACTGGGAAAAATTCTTTTAAATAAAAGAAAATTCAAGTAATAACCAGAGACTTATTTAATATATATAATTAGAAGTCTATGGTTAGAACCAAGTGCAAGCATTTTCTATTTTCATATTTATTAAATTGTAATGTTTTTCTTAATGACATTATAATAATACATTATTCTCATTATTTCTATTAAATTTAAGTTAAGTTACTCATATGTGCCTGTGTTATTCGTATTATCTACAAATCTTAAATTTATCCCTTCTGTTTAATAATTCATTCATAAATAGGAGACACTGTACTAAACAAACCAAATAATGATTTTTTAAAATTAAGTAAAGAATTTTGTATCCACCATAGTGTGTATGTAGAGGTTCATATATCACTTTGTCAAAATGTTTGCAACGTCCAAAAGGAGGTTTTAGGTTATAGGTTATAGGTTTTAGGACTTGGGTACAAAAAGATGTTGTTGAAATTGGAATAATCGATAAAGCGACACGCCCACTATCAGTTAAAACCAAAACAGAAATAATTTTTCAAAAAAATTTTCCAAATTACTTGTAAAGTATGGCAAACATAGTGACATTTATACTCCTCGGGAAGCCTTGGCACCTCAGTGGTGGGCATTGAAGAGCTTTTTTACTTTTTTCAATTACATTTAATGGAAATAATATATTATTTATACATACATACAAACTGGGCTTTTATAAGTACTAGATAAGCTACATAAGTGCGGCCTTTTCAAAGTGATTCTTGAATAAAATTCCGTACTTTAAAAATGTTTTACACATTATTGCATGATTGCTTTAATTTTTACAAATCTTATGTTATGTACATATTTTCGGTATATTATTTGTATTAGAAACTAGATAATCGAATAGATTTTTGTTAGAGATACGTACCTTATATATTATATATTTACTTTTAATCCTTCTTATTACGCAAGAAATATATCACGAACTTATTAATGGACAATAAAGCGTGGCCCATTAAATACTTCCCGTTCTGTTACCCTCTCACTATGTAATTTTTCATTGAATACCGTTAAAGAACATCTACGCTTAGGTGCTATAATCGAATTTAACATTTCCAAGGTGGCCATTTTATTGACGTGAGATGGAAACCAACCATATGATTCACTTTCTAAGTGCGGCACATACAAGTAACCATCATCATTTTTCCTTTCAATAAATGCCATATATTTTCTTATAGACTGTGGCGATGGTATATCTTGATGTGGGCGAGCATAAAATTTATGGAAATTTTCACACTCTGCAAGACATACGTATTCAATATTTTTTTTTAGTTACAAATAATTAACAAGTTTTTTTATTTACTTGATGAAGCATGAAAAATGGGAATGAATTTTTCGTAGGGACGTACAAATTGATTTTGACGATTAATAAGCTCCTTTTCAAAAGGATAAGGCAATTCCCTTATAACACTTTCATCTTTATTTTTTTCGGTTTTTTGTGACTGCAATTCACCGTTCGAATTCATTGTAGTTGCAAGAATAGTTGTTTAAATTTAACTGTTCCTTAGACGATGCACAAAAGGACTTTTTTCCCTTCAACAAGACAGAAGACAACTTTAGTCTTGTTAGTTGGTATATAAATAAATGTTTATTTTTGGAATATGTAGCTATGAATCGTTGTAAAAATAGTTGACGTTGCTGCCGGAATTTGTTACAATAGCGTAATATAATAAAAGTTAATAGCTCAGATAAAGATCCAAGAGAGAGTTTATTAGGTTATTTAGGAACTTTATATCCACCCAACATTCAAGCAGCATGAATTTATGAGTCAAAATGCATTCTTCCAGTGATATTCCAATTTTTGAATATACTTTCCATAAAACTTTTGAAATTTTCATTAGCAGCTGGTACGGGCGTCTTTTCTTTCTCATATCTGAGCCTATAAAACATATAAAGGGTATTTTTTGGTCGAAGTCACACATAATAATTTCATTATTAAATTTTTTTGAGAAATTTATCTCCATTGGAAAACTTTTATTTGCGTGTTCTGCAACCAAAATTGGCCTTTTACATGTCACATAAAAAATTATGGTAAAAGTTGCTGTTACATGTGCGTGTATATGAACAATACTCCACTTTGAATAAACATAAATAAG
This sequence comes from Crataerina pallida, assembly GCA_949710015.1. NCBI lineage: Eukaryota > Metazoa > Arthropoda > Insecta > Diptera > Hippoboscidae > Crataerina > Crataerina pallida. The sequence goes on from OX453291.1 coordinate 19,495,488, forward strand.
AAATTATTTAGAATGTTTGTGTGTGTATAAACATATGTTGATCGAAAATATTTTGTAACTTTCTGATTATATATTAATAAGTTTTATTAATGCACGAACATTTGACGTGACAGGTTCAACGATGTTTGACTACGCAACGGATAGAAAATCAAATATTATTGCAGTTTATTGGAAAATTAAAAAACATGTAATCTACCAAGTGCCGCCAAAAAAGAAAACAAAAATTAAATGCGGCACTCGTGCAACAGAGTTGCCAGCCTATTATAAAAATCGATAAACCATACTTAATTTAATTTATATAACGTGATTATATTTTACGGGTAAAAATAGCGATAAGCGAAACGGTCGAAAAATTTTTGATTTTCACATTGAAACAGATTAAAGTTGGCCTTAAATTTTTTATATTGTTGTAAGGAGTGTTGAGTTTTTTCCAACAGTTTTTTAACATTAAATTTTGTTTGCTTTGGCAATGTTTTTCGCAATATTGTTCGAACAAATTGTGACCACACCGTTTCCGATTGATTGTTGGTATCGTCAGTAACATTGTCTTCGAGTAAAGTTGACCCATCATTTTCCTCTACTGATATATTTCTGGGTAAGTTGTTTAGGATTTTAATATTGTCACCTCTCTCGTTCTCTCCTTCCATTAACTGCGATGAACCTGTTTCTGTTCCTGGCGTTTCGTTTAAGTTATCTATATCTGCTCGTTGCATTAATTCGTTATGAGCTTTTTGTTTTTTATCACTTTCAACAATGAGCGCTTGTAACTTTTGAAAAGTTTCGATCATTCGTTTCTTTAATTCTAAAACACTTTTTGCTGGAGCAAATAAATCCCGTTGCTGTTGCTCGCTCATGTTTGCTATGGGGAATGATAAAATTTCCTCTTCTGTGAGCAATATAGGGAGGTTAAGTGGTTCCTCTTCACTTTTACTCAAATGATTATTTGTAATGATGCGCAACATAAATTCTTGAATTGCTGTTGTATTTACCAATAACCGTGAATATCTTAAGTGTAAATTATGAATTGTCTCCTTAATGTAAACGCTGACTTCTTTGGAAGATTCGTCACCATTTAATATTGCTAATGTTTGTTTTATATCATCTAAATCGTCTTCGTTGAGATGTTGTAAATTTAAATTGGTCAACAACTGCACATTCACAGCGTATTGCTGTCGCAGACTGTACAAGCGCCACATTGAACTAGTGGTGTTTTCAAATTCTGTTTGTACGGCTGCGCCTAAAATATGGCTAAAATTTTTGTCAAATATATGCCAGGCAGAGATAAGCGCTGGTTCCAGTCTGATATCTTTTAGTATGTTTTGTAAAAACCGTACCGTTATGTTGGCACTTTTAAGCCGTCTCTTCACTTCAAAGATGGACGTTATTTTTATAATTATTAATTGAGTTTTGCTTATAACGGAATTATCTGCAAAGTTTTTGCTGGCATTCGCTGAATTGTGATGCATTTTCTCATTTTTAATTTTTTCAAAATTTCTTATTAAAATATCTGCCGCTTGTTCATTATCTTCATCGAACACTTCAATATCGATAGCTATGCCGTATTCTTGTTGTTGATGTTGCTGTTGTGGTGATTTTTGTTTTCCTGCATTTCTTCTAGATGTTTTATCTTTACATTGATTGAAATGAACGGGTTTTTTCTCTACCCATTCCTGTTCTTGCCGTAAAATTGAAGCATCACTAAATTGTTGCAGATCAAAGTTTTCAAAGATATCCTGACGCAGATCATGACAACAATACAAAGATGATAAATCAATTGGATGAGCTTCAGTATTAAATATGTAGGGGCCTGAATTAATAGCGCACTCTCCATAGGGTCCGATTACTATATCGCCACCTTCAGCACTGCTGTGTAGAAAGTTGTCCTCATCAAACAGAATATATAAATATTTAGTAGTTTCTGCCAGGAAAAACGACTCCATGCGATTCTCTTTTTCGTGACTTACAACGTTGCGAATCTAAAAATAACATATGTTTGTCTTATATATATAATATATAAATAATAATATAATTACGGTAGCATATCCACACTTTGTTTTGGCACTGTGCTCTATACTCTTTAACATATGTTCACCAATTTCTAGCATAAATTCATTTTTGGTTGCACGATACAAATATAAAGCTGACTCGACCAATTCGGGTCGTAACGGATAACTTTCACGATGCGGAGATGCTTCACCATTCGGTATATTATAAAATTCTGGTAGAAAACCATATTTGTGCCATACACTGGCATAGTTGGCAAATGTTTTACTTGCTGAACTTATGTCACCAATCATACTCAATAACCCTGGCCAAAATGCTTCCAGCGATTGAAATACGGGCAATGTGATATGACCTTTATTCATTCCCACCCATACATACCAATCATCATGACGTAAATATTTATCAATGGCATGGCGTGCTTCATGGAACATTTCCAATAATTCGGGTCGTTGTAAAAGTATAGCACCCTTTACCAAGTATTCGAAAAATGAATCCACACCGGCACCAATACCAGAATCCAAAGCGGTCCATTTGCCACTTTGCACATCAATATGATTACCGAATAAGCCAATGGAAGAACGGCGTTGCCATAAACCGTATAAAGCATTAAGTGCCACCTTCTCATAAACAGGATCGCCCGTAAGGCGTGAAAGTGTGCCAAATTCAATTAATAATGTACCTACACCTGCTGTGCAAGTTATGGGCGTTTCATCTTTCGGAACACCATACTTAAGATTCACTGTACCATAGGGCATACCGGTAGCGGTATCAAATGCAGGTAATAATCGTTTAGCTACATTCTCGGCCATGCGCAACAAAGGCCCCTATTAGAAAAAAAAACACTTATATTTTTTTTTGTAAATTCCTAAATTCTTGAATAAATATATATTTACACACAAACCTGACAAGGCCAACCCTGTTCTAATGAAAGACCGGCTTTCTTTGACAGAAGATGAGCTGATAGCAGTCCCCCAACAATGCGTATATTCGTCTCAAACACCGAAACGTTTATATCTTTATCAAAATTCATTTTTTTTTGCAATAGCTCTACCACTCTTCGAAATTCAGAATAATTGCCCATGGTGGCTAGAGTATCTAAGGCATCAATTAAAGTTAAAGAATAGCTACCCCAAGTATCTATACCGTCACAAGTTAAAGGCCTTAACTCATCATAATCGCTCGCATAACGTAAGTAACCTTCGTAGGCATGTTGGAACATAGCACGTACCTCTTCTCTAAAATTATGGTAATTTTCTTTTGTTTTTATATATAACTAGGAACAAAAACCAACCTTAATTGTAGTTTTCTTTCTTTGGTAAAATGCTTTGCAGCTTGGACGAAACACCCATTTTGATCTAATAAAATTATTGTTATTAAAATTAAACACTTAACAAAAAGAGTATAATTATACATCTTTTCCATTTTAGCTAAATAAACCTGAGAATTTGTTTACAATATTCTAAGAAAAATGAATACCAACAAAAAATCAATGTTGTTAAGGATGATTGGTTTTGTTTTCATTGTTACTTAACCGGAGCAGTTATCTAATTTTTATTTAGCGACAACATCCCTAATTTGATATAGAGTATTTTATCATTTTAGTATCATCTCTACAAGCAGTTATACATTGAACATACCGTGCAAAACAGAAAAATAAAAAGCATTTTATGATTTTCGTTTTGAATTCATGAAGTATTGGTGCAAATTTCGTTAATATAACTATATTCAAGTAATTAAAAACAATTTAATTGACTACTGGTGTTAATAGACTGCAGGTGAGTGAATTAAAAATTAATTTAATTAATTGTATATAGAAAAATACTAACAAAAATGTTGTAACGCCTCTTGCTTATAAATGATAGATATCAAGTTGTTTGTTTTAAATTGATTGGAAACAAATAAAATGTGATTAACATTGAATAATTTATGACAATATAAAAATTAATTTAAGACATTTCCTATCCATATTGTAATCTCCATTCAATAGGTTGTGGCAATGTTGTCTCTATTGGGGTATAGTTCAAACTCTGTTACATTTTACTGATCTATATTACAAATATGCATTTGCTTTAATATATTAAATTGTTTGCAACTATGTATTTATGCAAATGTTTAATTGTAGTTTTTAAAAGTAATCCATTGACCTTTCTTTGGCAGTTTGTTAGAAATTCGTTAATAATATAATATGTGGGTAAATTCCTTTGGCATATGCCTGTGCATGTGTGTGTTTGTATTGTGACTTGACATAATATACAGTCTTCATACAAACGCGCAATAGTGGCACTTGTCGCATTGTCTGCATATGGGGGAAAATTATATTACAACTGAAAAAAAAAAGAAATGGCAATAAAAACATGTTTGCATTGTAAGTTTATAATAATATAATATACGAGTATTACGTAGTAGCACTGCCAACAGGAGATAGAAGAGTATTACCATAAATATGTGGTTGTTGTTAACACATAAATGAATAATAAAAATTCATATGGAAGAAGTTAAATGAAAATTTCCTATAATTGAAAAACTTAGTGAAGACCGTAGCTGTTTGTCATATGTGTGACAATTGTCATTAGACGAACCAATCGATAATTTTTTTTTCATATGGTCGATATTTCGTTTTCTTCGAGTTGTACACAATGAAAAATATTGCAAAGATAAATATAATTCTAATGACTAAACATAATTAATAATTTACAACAAGTAGAGTACTATGAAAAAACTGTGCTGGAAAGTTTGCAAAGAAAATAGTTGAAAAAGTGTCGAGGATTAATCCAGAAACGGGTGATCATCTTACAACATTTTCGTAGTTGGTGTTACTATTGTGTTAAAAAAATTCTAATATTGGTGTTGGTAAAATGACCACGGTGATGATATCACAATTAACGAAAAGGAAAGGAGCTTAGAAGATTATTGTTGGTGACGTTAAAACCAAGCTTCACATTGGTTATACTAGTTTTAACACTATTTGCTTCTGTACGCGTTGCCTGCGTTTATAAAAGAACGCAATTGTGAAAATAATACATTTGGAGTGTACTCCGCGGAATTCACATTCTTATGTGACCTAATAAATAATAAATTAGCAGTTTGGACAAAGTATCATTGCGTTCTACGGCAATATGTATGTATACACTTGATTCACAATTGAAGGCTGTTAGTAGTTGATGTGTTTTTCTGTTCTTTTCTCATCATTACTTACGAACAATCACAATAAGTTGAAATGGTCAGCACCAATTTGGTGGTACCTGTGGTACTTTGGGGTCCCTCCGCCCCTACGCACTGTGTGTCTAGTGTTTTTCTGTCAGATGATCACAACAGTTTGGCCACAGGTTGTTATGATGGTCAAATATGTCTGTGGCATGTCGAGCCAACCACCTTGAAAATGTCACCCCGATGTTTGCTGGTTGGTCATTCAGCGCCAATCACTTGTTTAGTGCGTGCCTCCATATTAGCGGATAATAATTTTCTGGTGAGCTCTTCAGAAAATGGTGAAATGTCCACTTGGGATCTTACAGACGGAAAGTGTGCCGAATCGGTGAAATTAACACAAGTTCATACACACATACAAAGCTATCACACAGCAAATAGCGAAGATGCTCGCCTATTCTGTATTGGCTATTATCCGGAAATAATGGTCATGGATCCATTTAGCCTTGAAATTATTTATGTGCTGAGTTCGAAAGTTAAACCCGATTGGATATCGGCTTTACATGTATTACGACCGATGCGTCGAAAAGATGATGTCGTATTGGCCATTACCACAACTGGCACCGTCAAGGTTTGGACATTAATTGGCAATGAGAATAAACTCGCCGAGCCTATCTATGAAAACGAATCGAAAGAAATACGTTGCTTGAATGCCATCACCATGAATTGTTGTTCTCAAAATCAGCGTACAGTTTTGGTAGTGTGTTCCAAGTACTGGCAAATATATGACGCTGGAGATTTTACGGTATTATGTTCGGTGATGTCACCCAATCGGGAGCGCTGGCAAGGTGGCGACTTTATAACATCAGATCGTGTCATTTTGTGGACGGATGATGGCAAAGGTTATCTGTATAAATTGCCGGCCAATTGTATACCAGACAATAAGGAGTTTCATTCCAAAAGCATTGTACGCGACGTTCCCTACCTGTACTACATGTTACAGCAACCGGGTGAAAAGATTTTATCTTGCCCGCCTGCCATGAGGCTCATAAAGAGTGAAACAGATGACAATAGTAGCGTGTTTCTGTTGTTGCGTGGAGATTCTGAAGGTTATATATCGGTGTGGTCAGTACCTGATGTTCCTGTAGACAATATTAGTATATTGCAAGCAAAACAAATGCCGCCACGTATAATGAAGCCCACTCTGAGCACTTCGTTGGTGGAAGCTTGGTCTGTGATGGATCCAGCACCTGTGGGGATTCTAGATCAATTGTCTCGCATCACAGAACAACCCATCAAATTAACTTCAAGTATTTATTTGCCGCAACAGAGTCGTTTGGTAATCGGACGAGAGGACGGTTCCATTGTTATTGTGCCAGCCACACAAACTGTTATGATGCAGCTGTTGATTGGTATTAAAGGAAACTTTGATTGGCCTACACATCAACTCTTACATGGCCACCGAGGTCGGGTGAATTGCTTGCTGAGTCCCTCTTTGATGCATGAGCGTTACGAAAAATCTCATTTGATTTCGGGTGGTGTGGATTTCGCTGTTTGTCTGTGGGACCTGTACACTGGGAGTCTATTACATCGCTTTTGTGTGCATGCAGGTGAAATTACACAATTGCTAGTCCCGCCTGAAACGTGCAGTCCGCGCATACTCAAATGTATTTGTTCCGTTGCTTCCGATCATTCGGTAACGTTGCTTAGTTTGCAAGAACGCAAATGTGTTACACTGGCCAGCCGCCATTTGTTCCCAGTGGTAACTATTAAGTGGCGGCCATTGGATGATTTCTTGGTAGTGGGCTGCTCTGATGGTTCAGTGTATGTTTGGCAAATGGAAACGGGTCACCTGGATCGTGTTTTGCATGGTATGGTAGCTGAAGAGGTGCTGTTGGCGTGTGATGAACAAGGGGACGACATTACGTGTCAGTCTGGAGCCAGTACAGAAATGGGCATGGCCAATCCGGCCGTGCATTTCTTTCGCGGCCTAAAATCACGCAATATGAATGCCATACGTCACGCTACCCAACGAGGGATCCATCAATTACAACAACTACAAGCACACAATCAAGGAAACTTTGACTTCCTAATGAAGCACCGCAGCAATCCGTTAGTGATACAGGGTCTGCGCACCAATCCCAAGGATGCCGAAAGTCATTTGCTGTTCTTCGACATAGAGGGTCTCATTTTTGAGTTGCACAGCGAGGAATATGCAAAAATGAGTCTCACCGACCTGGAAGCGTTGGGCGTTGTGTTCAATCATCCCAAAGATAAGGCTTTACATTTGGAAGCATCCAAGAAAATAAGTGATTTTTTTGGCAAAGTCAAGAATAAAGCTGGCGACATGGAGAAGATGCTAAAAGACAAAGACAAGCACAAATTAGTGCAAAAGTTTAAAGAGAAGACGGAATTAGTGGAACAGAGAGTGCAAGCTAAGGTGCAAGAAAGCTTACAGAAAGTTGTTGTGGAAACAGGCGATGATAATGAAGATCTTAAAAGTAAGATTGCTTCCAAATTGGGCGTCACCCATGTTATGGAGGTAGCGCAACTATTGCTATCGCTGCTGCACTCTTGGGGTCTTGACCCACATCTAGATAAAGTCTGTGAGTCTCAGTTGGGTTTATTGAGACCAATGGTACCAATTTCCTTTGGGATATTATCGAAGGGAGGCTACATGTCCCTATTGTTACCCACGTGGCAAAACAACTTTACTATACCCGACGGTCTGGTTGTGGCCAGCAGTTCAAATAAGAAACTCAACTTGTCAGACGAACTGTTACGATTGGAACAATTAACGGCAGTCTTCACGTCACGTCTGCACTGGGAGTTGAGTACAACAATCACCACGAATCATATTTTAGCGATGGTTGCCATGTCAAATACCTTGCTGTCCATAACATCAGCCTCATTTCTTTCGGAGAGTGAGCGCACCAAAAAAATTATGCATCTAGCACAACGAGTTGACGCTGCGCTAACCATTGAAGAGGAGCACGAGGAACTATTGGCCCATCACACCTCTCAAATTAAACAAGGCTGGAGTTTATTATCCACCCATCACTGCTTCTTATTACCAGATAAAATAGAGGCTTTGGAGCCGAAAAAATTTAAACGACCCCAAGTGGAAATGATGGCCAAACGTTGGCAGCATCATTGCATTGAGATACGTGAAGCCGCTCAACAGATACTGCTCGGTGAATTGCGTCGCATGGGCAAGAGGGGACGAAAACAATTGGTGGAAAGTTGGTCGCAATACCTACCTTTGTACACCCACACAGAACCCATTGTACAACATCACACACATCAACAACAACAACAACACCAACCACAACATCCAACTAATGGTAATGGACATATAAATGCAAACAACAATAATGGTGGAGTGGGTGTGAATAGTGGTAGTGGTGGTGGTAGTGGTGTTGGTGGTGGCAATGGCAACAGCATTAGCCTCTCCAATGATCATTTAGAGGGTGATTATGAGGACGAAGAAGAAGAAGAGGAAATTATACGTAAACCATCCAGTCTGTCAGAGTTGAAGCGTAAACAAACAACTGCTGTTATATTGCTGGCAGTGATTGGAGCGGAATTCGGTCAGGATATACATCAACAGGAATCACCCAGTCGCCAAGTGGTGAGTCAAAACTCGGTTGCGGAACGTAGAAAATCATCATGCATAGAAGGCTTTGGTATCGCTAATAACCTGGCCCGCTTAACCTCAATGGCTCTGGCGCATCTCTTGCACGCACCGCCATCAGCCAAATTACCTCAATACACACCCCTTAGGCGGGCGGCTATAGATTTATTGGGGCGCGGTTTCACCGTATGGGAGCCATATTTGGATGTAAGCAAAGTGCTATTAGGCTTATTGGAAGTTGCTTGTGAGGGTAAGAACGTGCCTAATCTGAATTATAAACTTCCACTTACACCACAAGCGGACGCATGCCGTACAGCCCGACACGCTCTGCGACTAATAGCAACCGCCCGTCCGGCAGCTTTCATTACGACAATGGCGCGCGAGGTAGCCCGCTACAATAGTATGCAACAAAATCCACAATCGGTTAGTGCGCCGCTGACACAATCGGTTCTATACAAAGCCAAGAGCGAGATACTGCAATGCATCGAGATTCTAATTGATAAAATGCAAGCCGAGATATCTGGGCTGTTGGTCGAGGTAATGGACATAACGTTGCATTGTGTCGATAATGCTGAACTGAAAAGTAAAGCTTTAATCGAGGTGTGCCCCTGTGTGTGTCGCTTCAATCAAATATCGCACTGCCCACAATCGCGCCGGATAGCCGTGGGAGCCAGCAACGGGCATTTGGCCATTTATGAATTGCGCCAAAACAAGTGCCAAATGATACCGGCTCATACGCGACCAATCACGTCGTTGGCATTTTCACCGGATGGCAAATATTTGGTGTCCTACTCGTGCAGTGAGAATCGCCTAAGCTTCTGGCAAACGAGTACCGGCATGTTTGGTTTGGGTCAAACGCAAACGCGTTGTACCAAAGGTTACTCCACAGCCCCCATACCCGACATAACCCGGTTCAACCCCATGCGTTTGGCAAAACTGGTGTGGATTAATAATCGTACCGTTACTTTAATGCTGGCCGATGGCTCAGAGACTCGTTTCAATATTTAAATAAAACCAAACCAAAACCAACCCCAATCAATACATAAAAAAGTTAGAATAGACCTAAAGGTGAAGTGGGAGGTAATAATATCTAATAATAAATTATGCATCTTGGTATATAATTCAACAATTGGTTTCCTATAGAAGGAGGAGCAGTTCTATAGCGCACTCAATTTTGAAAATTTTGAAAATACGTGTGCTAAGCAAGTTTAAATTGTTTTCGCTTCACCACCACATCTATTGTATAACCCGACCTGATTAATTAAATGACTTAAGTAGCAAATTGTCTCATTAACTTAATATATAATAATTATGAATATTGTTAATATCCAAAGCGGTTAACTGTTAAGCGTTATTATCTTAACATAAAGGAAACTTTCAGTTAGTTTTGTGTTATAAAATCCAGAATGGCTTTTAACAGCCAATGGGATTTATATTATACAAATTTATTTTATTTTTTTTTCAAAAAAAAAAATTGTATAATCACATATTTGTTTTATCATACTTTTTAAAGAACGACAGAAAGAAGGAAAGAGAGAGAGAGAGAGAACAATTAATCTCGGCCATTAATTCCTATAACATACGAACACGACTGCACACGTACTGTTGTTACTATTAAATGGTAGAAAAAAACAAGGAACACAAATATAAAAATACTACAAAATAAGCAAAGTTAGGCAATTCAAATCAACGGGTATCGGAACATAAAATTCGTCTATTCAATCAATGCATCATTCGGACAGAAGGAATGTAACAACCGGAAACCATATTCTAGGCTCACGGAGAGACAGACATGCCTGCTCTATCTAACTAACTATATATGTGCTTCTCTTAAATACGTTTGTATGTATGTATGAAAGAGCGTTTGTCTTCAATAGAAATAAAAGTATTAAAAACTTATTTAAATTAAAAAGAAATGTCAAAAAATAAATAAATGTTTTATTCAGAGTCAGTCGACGGTACTTGAATAGGAATCGGATTCGATTGCATTGAACATTTTCACAAAATTTTTTAACTGAAAATTTCTCATTAAAAATTCACCGATATTCTACGGTTTCGAGCGGTAAAACAAGTTTCTGTTTTTTTTTTTTTTTTTATTAATTCTACCTTCACATAGGATGGGTGATCTACCCAGAAGGAGACAACAAAGACTTGTCAAAGTATGTACATTCTCCGTTGGGTCGCTTATTAACCTTTGTGTACTACATTTAGTCGTTTTATTTGCTTTAAATTGCAATTGAAGGGGCGGCAAATTGTTGCAATTGGTAGTTAAATGAAAGCGTTTCTATGAAAACTATTCATTACCCGAAATCATTCTTTATGTTCCACAGATATTAGAAATGAATGAAGACGAGGCTGTTTCGAGTAAACATAGTGAAACGGAATTTAATTTGGCATCCATGTCCGATGAATCCGAGGATCCGCCATCATTTAGCTTAGCTACTTTGGGATTGCAGCGTGTCGGTAGTGCCCCACCACCCAAGCCACAATCGCAGCAACCCATACAAATGTTAAATGCTCGTGGCATGCCAGCCCGTATAAGGAAACGTAATCGCTTATTCTTTGATGACAATATAGTCAATGATGACAAGCCATTACGGATGAGCTTGTCGCCTCGGAAGGCGACCTTGAAGATTACCGTCAATTCACCTACGAAAACGCCTACCAAGGTAGTGAAGAAACGTAAAGGAGTGGTTTCACGTTATATGCGTTCCGAGGAGCGTTTAGCGCAACAGCGACAAAAATTACAGCAGAACGAAACATCCACGCCCGGGGGAAGGACAACAACTAGTGCTAGTGGTGGCAGTTCATTAAATGGAAGCCCCAAGTCGGAAACTAAGAGCAACGTTGTTGTTACAACTCCAAGTTCTACAGCAAGTACTGCAGTAGCGTTGCCAACCGATAAAAGGATTGGTCAACGCATTGGTTTGCGTTTACGCAACTTATTGAAATTACCCAAGGCTCACAAATGGGTCATATTCGAATGGTTTTATTCCTTCATTGATAAGCCACTATTCGAAGGAAACAATGATTTCCAAATTTGTCTCGCGGAATCTTTTCCGAACTTGCGCACGCGTCAATTAACACGTGCCGAATGGCAAAAAATACGTTCATTTATGGGGAAGCCACGGCGCTGTTCTTCGGCTTTCTTCGATGAAGAACGTCGCGAATTGGAGCGAAAACGTCAAAAGATGCGCTATATGCAAACCCGACGTTCGGGTGAAATGAAGGACCTCAACTTTCTACGTGATCTACCCGACAAGATTCCGTTACCACTTCCGTTAGGTACAAGAGTCACCGCTAGGCTACGCGATCCTCAAGATGGTATATTCGGTGGCAGTGTGGTCGCTGTCGACTCTGTAACATCCACTTATCGTATAAAATTTGATCGTCCCGGTTTGGGGACACATTCTATACCCGATTATGAAATTGTGTCTGAGAACTTTCACGAAATGCTGCCCATACAATGCATAACAAAAGATTTTCGTCCTAGTTTAATGGCAATATATAATGGCGGCACTAGCGCACTAGAATCACCGGGAGGACGGGGTTTGCGCGGTGGAGTACGTTCTGCTCTTTCAATGAATTTGAATAAAAGTGATCCTCTTCTGGGCCAAGACGTGAACGAAAACCGCTTCAAAAATTCTATACTTGGTCGTGAAAATATAAATGGTTATCCGTCGAAAATTTTGGAAACTCTGATTAGACTTAAACGAGCCTTGAGTATTAAAAAGTCAAAACTTCAACGTTTAAATGATATGAATAATGAGGCGGAAATGAAAACATCCCAACAATTGGTGGCTGCTCATGCAAACACCACCTGTTCATCATCGGACGATTCCCAAAATGCAGGTGCCGTTGATGCTACCAGCTCACTGCAAATAAGTGAAGAGTTTCAACGGCGGTATGCTTCAATAGTTATATCGATGGAAAAAATGAATCGAGATTTACAAGATTATCTAAATGAGGTGCAAGAGTATGCCAGTGATTTGACGCGCGATCCACAAGTACAGGCCATGCTCACGCCATCCTATTTGCGTGAGAAATGCCTGGAGGCGGCAGAAGACGCTGTACAACGCAATAACCAGGGTCTACTCAAGAACAAGAGTATACTAAATCTTATAAAAGATTTGGCCACAGTGTTACTTGTAGCATCTCACCTTAGCACCGACAATTCGGCCGAAGTCTCTAAAATATTGGAGGGCTGCATCGAGGAAGTGCGTTCGAATGTGCACAATGTCAACATAGAAACTTTTCAAAAGCACATACAAATTCATTTACATCATATACGTTTAGGCATTGGACAGAGTATGCTGGCAATTAATACTAACAACAATACGTCGTCACCATTGGGAATGATTACAAATAGAATCGATAGATAAACTCAATATTTTTATGAGAATATTATTGAAACCGTTGCATATTTAACTTCCTTTTTTCGATATCGATAATGTAACCAATTACAGCACAGTGGTGAGAGTAAGAGAGGGAGGCAGTGTTGTATTTTTACCAAACTTTAACTTTAACTGTACTTTTGCTTTGCTTCACAAAATTTTTATTCTTTTGTACATTTTTCTTTTCCTCTATTATTTGAATGTTTTTTTTTTTTGTTTCAATTTACATTATTTTAAATGCGTGTTTAATTAATTTTTGATTTTGGTTTATAAATATTTTGTAATAATGCAATATAAACATTCATTTCAAGACTGTAGTGGAATGGCAGAAATATTGAAAATATCAGACAGGAAGAAAAGTTTGAAAAACGCATTGAGTCTAATTAAATTAAACATAATTGAAAAGGTCGCAAAGAAAAAAATTTTAAATTTTGAAATGTGATTTTCGTTCATTTTTTATTATGCTTGAATAAAATAACATGAATTCATTGTGGGTAAATTTACAAATCAAAGGGCAACAACTATCTACCAAAGTGTAAGTCGGACTGTAAATCATTCAATCATCATCATCATCTTCTTCGCTAGATTGCTCCAACCATTCGATGAGTTTTAATAAATTTTGTCGCATTATGGATTGATGCTCCTTATCAATGCGTTGATGGTACCACTCCAAAATAACATCTTCCGTTAAAAAATCCTTATCGTAAAGGTAGTGTATAATCTGAGAGAACTTTTGCTTAATGAATTCATTTTCTTCGTATATATCCTGAAACGATGAAGACAAATATTTAAGAAAATTATTTAAAATGTCCTCATCTTCCTTACTTCTAAAGCCTTCAAGCAATCCATCATAGCATCTTCCGTTTTAATGTAATTTAACATAACCGATCCCAATTGCTTAAGTACTATATTAACAGCTGTTAGCACATTATTGGCGGGCTCCTTAATAGGTTTTAAACTAAACAACGCTTTTACGACATTGAAGTTGACTTCGTTTAGTGATATGTTGTAGGCATGCCGTGAAGAATTAATTTCCAATATAAGAAAATCGGGATTAGATTTTTCCTGTAAACCCCGTGTCAATGAATCCATCACTTCCGAGAAGAAAACTAAAAGCGTTGGAAAAAAATTAAATAACTAAGCGTACAAGAAACATCATTTACATGTAATAGCTTACTGTTGGCATCGTCTTGAACTGGAGAACACGCACGTGATTCAATGTCCTCATCGCTAGAAGAACTGTAGTCACTATCTTCCTGACATATGGGTAATTTGTCAGGTAGCATTATCGATGAATCTTTCATACCGCCCGCCTCATCTTCATTGGTGCATTTGGAATTTCCAATTTCAGTTATATTGAAGGCCTTCTCACTCAATTTACTTATATTGTCATCTCCACCTGATTGAAAAGATAATTAATTAATTAATAAACAAAACCCAACAATTACAGCAATTAGCGTCTATGGCCTATTTGTAAGATCTACGCTATGTATATGTTACGTGTATTAAATTTTATGTTAAAGTCTTTGTTGATATTTTCTACAATTTGAACTTGTATTCATCCGCAGTGTAAGGCATAATCATTCATTATTTAACTTCATAATCGGAATTACCTTTTTTACATGGAGGACCAGCGGCCGCAATTAATGACTGGCTTATAATCGTATTATTGGGTATTATACAGTTCGAATCAATAATGGTGCCTTTCAAAATTTGACAATTGTCGCCGATTTTCGTTACGCGTCCAACAACGCAGAACTCCAACACACAATTATTACCAATTGTCACGTCATCCATTATAAATGCATTATTTAAACGACAATTTTGACCAATTGTTACATTTGTACCTATAACCGTATCACGCAGACATGATCCCTGACCCACCGAAGTGCTGCCCTGGACAACAACATTTTCACGTAAAGTTACCTTGGCTAAATTGGCATTGGGGCTTTTATAAATGTGATTTTTCAACAATGTGTACTGTTGCTGTAGACTCGTTACGCCCATATCGGGCACCAGAGGGTACACCCAACGATTCATGATATCATGGGTAACAATCTGATAAGCAAGCCAATTATTAACTTTACGTGCATACTGCTCACGGGGTAATAATGAAACATAAAGGCGGCTATCCAATATTTCTTCATTGATTAGAACGCCCTTAATAAAGTCATCACATGTTTCAAAATCGAAATTATCGGAAAATAACGAGAGCATGGCTGGGGATCCAATGGCTATGCCTGAATCGACTATATTGTGTAAAAGCACTATATGGAAATTGTTAATGAAGACTTCCAGTGGTATCTCAAAGTCATTTTCTCGTTTCTTAACATCAAGTCGTCGATGATAGTGCAGTCGTTTATTTTGAAAATCCATTGCAATCATTAATTCATTTCCGGTGCGTTGCTGTGTGTTGATTTCTTTGAAAATAAACGTGGCCACAGCTCCCTTATCATATTTACAAGTTTGTCTAAAATTATAAAAAAAACACCACCATTAAGCAGACACTTAATTATTCTTTCCGTACTTACTTGTGCTGCTCTAATATAAACTTTAAGTCAGCATTTGTTATTGTATTGGCACTTATTAGAACAAAGTGTTCCCTTATTAAACCCTTACTATCCAGTTCCCGCATTGCATCACCAAAACACCGACAACCTTCACCGCCTATTACCTGAACCGTCATATTATTAGTCCAAGAGCTACACGTTACGACAGATTGTCTGAAAATATTATTTACATACAATTGTTTGGAACAACTTTATAAATAATCACCTACTTTATGTGATCTTTTAATTTTTGCAAATGTCTACTAGCAAATATGAACACTTCCTCAATGCCATTCCGGTTTAAAGCTTCTAAAGCATAATCAATTAACGATGTATTAACTAAAGGTAATAAAGCCTAAAGAGAAGCAATAAATCAAACGAGTTAAAATATATACAGAAACGCTTGAACTTACCACTGATTCACAATCGGATATGGGAGAAAAATTTTCGGCATTATCGTCTGCTATTAGAATAGCTTGTACAATTTCCTTTTTTATTATAAATTGATCCATTTCGTTAAAAATATGAAATAATCAATTTTCTCCTTAGTAATCGTGCAGTACAGCGCAGAAGTACGTTAGCTGGAAGACGTAAGCATGTTTACGGTAAGCTTGCAAACATATGGTGTTATAGTTATTCAAATAATGTCAGCTGATAACATTGCTATAATTTTAATCCGAAATTACAAACCCGTTTTTGTTTGGAGATTGAAATGCGTAAAATGCGCCATTTTGAGAAAAAAGAAACTTCATGTTTTCATAAGATGCGTGAAGTTAAAAAGTTTTAAAAAGTTATTATTCTCTGAGAGAGAAAAGAAGGAGAGAGAGAAAAAAAGAGAATCCGAGCCTCCCTCTATACTATAGATGGTGCAACCAGGCCACGCTTCTAACTTTTTAACTTCACGCTTTACGTTTTTACTACCTTTTTAAAGTTAGAATTACTCTCTCCAGAGAAATGTAAACAAACCAAAAATCACATAAACAAAGAACTGAAAATTTTTGACCATTTTTGTTTTAAAATTTTATATATTAAATAATATTGTAGTGAAAAAATTTTTATTTTACTGTAAAGTATGAAACATGTAGAACCTTTTTTTATAAAGTAATTAAAAATTAGTATATATTAACATAACCAAATAGAGGATGGTTTGTACCCTTATTTTTACTAATAATATAAATAAATTTATATGAATCACTAACTTTTTTTTTAACGAGCAGATTGTCGAGCATCTGGACTAATTATTATTGGACTAGGTACAATGCTGAAGGTTTCCTAGTATAAGGTATATCTCCAATTTTTTTTGGATCAGAGTTATTGGCACTTGTCTATGACGGTATATGTGAAAATTGCATTTTCATCAGATAAATCACTAACTTTTTTTTTAACGAGCAGATTGTCGAGCATCTGGACTAATTATTATTGGACTAGGTACAATGCTGAAGGTTTCCTAGTATAAGGTATATCCCCAATTTTTTTTGGATCAGAGTTATTGGCACTTGTCTATGAGGGTATATGTGAAAATTGAAATTTTTATCAGGTAAACAACTAACTTTTTTTTTATCGAGCAGATTGTCGAGCATCTGGACTAATTATTATTGGACGAGGTACAATGCTGAAGGTTTCCTAGTATAAGGTATATCCCCAATTTTTTTTGGATCAGAGTTATTGGCACTTGTCTATGAGGGTATATGTGAAAATTGAAATTTTTATCAGGTAAACAACTAACTTTTTTTTTATCGAGCAGATTGTCGAGCATCTGGACTAATTATTATTGGACGAGGTACAATGCTGAAGGTTTCCTAGTATAAGGTATATCCCCAATTTTTTTTGGATCAGAGTTATTGGCACTTGTCTATGAGGGTATATGTCAAAATTGAAATTTTTATCAGGTAAACAACTAACTTTTTTTTTAACGAGCAGATTGTCGAGCATCTGGACTAATTATTATTGGACGAGGTACAATGCTGAAGGTTTCCTAGTATAAGGTATATCCCCAATTTTTTTTGGATCAGAGTTATTGGCACTTGTCTATGAGGGTATATGTGAAAATTGAAATTTTTATCAGGTAAACAACTAACTTTTTTTTTATCGAGCAGATTGTCGAGCATCTGGACTAATTATTATTGGACGAGGTACAATGCTGAAGGTTTCCTAGTATAAGGTATATCCCCAATTTTTTTTGGATCAGAGTTATTGGCACTTGTCTATGAGGGTATATGTGAAAATTGAAATTTTTATCAGGTAAACAACTAACTTTTTTTTTATCGAGCAGATTGTCGAGCATCTGGACTAATTATTATTGGACGAGGTACAATGCTGAAGGTTTCCTAGTATAAGGTATATCCCCAATTTTTTTTGGATCAGAGTTATTGGCACTTGTCTATGAGGGTATATGTGAAAATTGAAATTTTTATCAGGTAAACAACTAACTTTTTTTTTATCGAGCAGATTGTCGAGCATCTGGACTAATTATTATTGGACGAGGTACAATGCTGAAGGTTTCCTAGTATAAGGTATATCCCCAATTTTTTTTGGATCAGAGTTATTGGCACTTGTCTATGAGGGTATATGTGAAAATTGAAATTTTTATCAGGTAAACAACTAACTTTTTTTTTATCGAGCAGATTGTCGAGCATCTGGACTAATTATTATTGGACGAGGTACAATGCTGAAGGTTTCCTAGTATAAGGTATATCCCCAATTTTTTTTGGATCAGAGTTATTGGCACTTGTCTATGAGGGTATATGTGAAAATTGTAATTTTTATCAGGTAAACAACTAACTTTTTTTTTATCGAGCAGATTGTCGAGCATCTGGACTAATTATTATTGGACGAGGTACAATGCTGAAGGTTTCCTAGTATAAGGTATATCCCCAATTTTTTTTGGATCAGAGTTATTGGCACTTGTCTATGAGGGTATATGTGAAAATTGAAATTTTTATCAGGTAAACAACTAACTTTTTTTTTATCGAGCAGATTGTCGAGCATCTGGACTAATTATTATTGGACGAGGTACAATGCTGAAGGTTTCCTAGTATAAGGTATATCCCCAATTTTTTTTGGATCAGAGTTATTGGCACTTGTCTATGAGGGTATATGTGAAAATTGAAATTTTTATCAGGTAAACAACTAACTTTTTTTTTATCGAGCAGATTGTCGAGCATCTGGACTAATTATTATTGGACGAGGTACAATGCTGAAGGTTTCCTAGTATAAGGTATATCCCCAATTTTTTTTGGATCAGAGTTATTGGCACTTGTCTGTGACGATATTGTGTAAAACACAACTTAGTCCTCGCTTAAATTTAAAGGCATCTATGCAAAGAAAAACCAAGAATTGTCATTTGAGGATCTGTATGTAAGGGGACACATACATTTGAAATGTGTGTATTACACACATGTATGTATATATATTATACATATGTATATATGTATATATAATATATGTATATATATATGTAAAAGATAACCTTGTACTCAATTATAAATAACGATAAATAATAAAATTTACTAAAAAAACACAAGATGGTTCGTAGGCCTATTGGGGATGCTAGCCATCAAAAACAATTGGCAACGCGTTATGTGCAATACCTCATAGGTAACGTGGAAATTTGCATAAAACATTTGTTAAACTTCATTGTACTCTCCACCTTAGCATAGAGGGTATATTATGTTTGTTGTTCCGTTTGCAACTCGAACAAAATTATGCCTATTAAGTTTAATTATATATAGGCAGTATATATATATATCAAATTTGGTATATCTATTTGGTATACCAAATAAAAAAAATTTGCAAAAAATGGACAAGATTGAATAACGACCATGCCCATATATATAACTTCATAAAGGTGGACGGTATTTAAGATTTGGCTTAAGCCAAACTTTCTTAATCTAGTTATATCATAGCACTACTTTTTCATCATTACGGTTCGGCGGTTGTTGTTGTCGCTGGTTCCTGAGCTGATTCCTGATATTATTATTTTTACTTAGGTTTAAGTTTTGTTTTCTTTGTTGGCTAATTAGATTAGTTGTAGCTAACATAATTTACATAATACTTGTGCAATTTTTGCACACATACACAATTACAATCAACTTCAACAACCAATCAACAACAATATTTAACAACAATTAACAATATTTCTATTGTGGAGGAACAGGTAATATTATATTAAATATTAAATAAAATTGAATTTTAAATATATAACATATATTTTTAGGATAATACACACAATGAAAATTGCCACAAAAAGAAAATTAATTTATAATAATAAATTAATGAATTGAATGTGGATATATGGAATATTTTTTTATTGCAATGAATGAAAATTAATTTATTGTAATACATACATTAATGAATATGAATATGGATTACTTTTTATTTTTTTTTAAATTATTTTATATACCGTCATAGACAAGTGCTAATAACTCTGATCTAAAAAAAATTGGGGATATACCTTATACTAGGAAACCTTCAGCATTGTACCTCGTCCAATAATAATTAGTCCAGATGCTCGACAATCTGCTCGTTAAAAAAAAAGGTAGTTGTTTACCTGATAAAAATTTCAATTTTCACATATACCCTCATAGACAAGTGCCAATAACTCTGATCCAAAAAAAATTGGGGATATACCTTATACTAGGAAACCTTCAGCATTGTACCTCGTCCAATAATAATTAGTCCAGATGCTCGACAATCTGCTCGATAAAAAAAAAGTTAGTTGTTTACCTGATAAAAATTTCAATTTTCACATATACCCTCATAGACAAGTGCCAATAACTCTGATCCAAAAAAAATTGGGGATATACCTTATACTAGGAAACCTTCAGCATTGTACCTCGTCCAATAATAATTAGTCCAGATGCTCGACAATCTGCTCGATAAAAAAAAAGTTAGTTGTTTACCTGATAAAAATTTCAATTTTCACATATACCCTCATAGACAAGTGCCAATAACTCTGATCCAAAAAAAATTGGGGATATACCTTATACTAGGAAACCTTCAGCATTGTACCTAGTCCAATAATAATTAGTCCAGATGCCCGACAATCTGCTCGTTAAAAAAAAAAGTCAGTGATTCATATAAATTTATTTATATTATAAGTAAAAATAAGGGTACAAACCATCCTCTATTTGGTTATGTTAATATATACAAATTTTTAATTACTTTATAAAAAAAGGTTCTACATGTTTCATACTTTACAGTAAAATAAAAATTTTTTCACAACATTATTATTTAATATATAAAATTTTAAAACAAAAATGGACAAAAATTTTCAGTTCTTTGTTTATGTGATTTTTGGTTTGTTTACTTTTCTCTAGAGAGAGTAATTCTAACTTTATAAAGGTAGTAAAAACGTAAAGCGTGAAGTTAAAAAGTTAGAAGCGTGGCCTGGTTGCACCATCTATAGTATAGAGGGCGGCTCGTATTCTCTTTTTTCCTCTCTCAGAGAATAATAACTTTTTAAAACTTTTTAAAACTTTTTAACTTCACATACGTAAGTTAAAAAGTTAGAAGCGTGGCCTGGTTGCACCATCTATAGTATAGAGGGAGGCTCGGATTCTCTTTTTTTTCTCTCTCTCCTTCTTTTCTCTCTCAGAGAATAATAACTTTTTAAAACTTTTTAACTTCACGCATCTCATTACTGTATACTAAACCTGAGATGTAAAACTTTGGTTGCAATTAAATTCAATCAATCAAGTACATACATGCATATACAACGCTTAACATTAATAAAAAAATTGCTAAATTCAAAATAGTTTAATATATATTTAACCAAAAAGCTAATATATAATGTTTCCATAAAAAAAAAAAAAACAAGAAATATTTTTTTTCAAATGTTTAATAATCATATATATATATTAGAGAAGAAGTATTTTGAAAATTGTTTAATTTAAAGAATGTTTTTAAAATTATATTATATTGTATATATAAAAAATATGCACTAATTAATTTGATAAACACAACGTTCGAATGTACGCCGACTACACGGGAATAATTTGTATACATGTTTTAATTATGGAAACTCTACTTGTCCAGAGCAGTGTTTGTTTTGGTAGCAATTACGCATTCTTCGCCACAAGAACTGCACCCAAAAGATCTTTGCCATTATCAAAAGCAATCCTCAGAGAATTACGCAATTCACCTGGTAATATTAGGTCCTCCCTGATATCAGACATTAAAGTCAAAAAGCCATCATCACTGATATCAGTCAACTGGTAATCTTCCCTCTTAACATGAGATGCATCCATATTGTGAGTAGATGGACATGTCTTCATCTTTTTTATTTGAAAAAATATCGATGCCAACCAAATGCACTTTAGCATGGCCATGCTTTCCAGTTTTAGAAGTAGACATCTCGACAGTTTTACTTTTTTAGCATAACAAATCCGTTTTTACGCAGTGCAGAACATTGCATTGGATAAGTTTGAGAAGCACCAGAGTCTCCCGTTTCAAAGTGATGATCATCCATTTCAGCCATTTTCAACAGATGTAGTGTAGACCCTTTTTCTGGTGTAAAGGACAAGAATGTGATTTTAATGTTGTCGTGAGCAAGCAAAACTATTTCAGCGAAAAATAAAAAGTCAACACTTGCAAGAGATAATATGGAAATAGATTGAAGAGGATGAAATGATGGACAGAGATTCTTTGGGCACTTAAAATCAAACAATCAATCAAAGTAAAAAGCCCATACTTGGAATGGACAATATTGAAGTGAAGGCTATAGATATAAATGGTGATGAATTGAGGAAGAATAATTTTTGGGAAAATTATAACCTACACAAAAACAGGTCAACCTATAATTCGCACAATCTATCAAATAGACAAGACGATACTTTCAAGTGTCCATGAAAAACAAGTTGATGGCTAAAATACGCTGCACACAATTCCAAGGTCAATGGACAACTTAAATGTTGTAGATATACTCACAATTGTAAACCGGCAAATTGCGATCAACCTTTTGTAGTTGAGTGCATTACGAATGGCGGTGCAAATTGGAAAAATCTGCGGGAAGTTCATTATATTTATATTTAATGCAACTGCTCCGAACAATTTGCATTTTTTGATTATTTTTATTTGGATTCAGTAACTTTATGTGATATATATATTTTCAGTATCCAAATATAAGCCAGTTCCCCAAAAATTTTTGACAGTTCACTTCAGTTCATTCCATCACATGTCAACATATAGACAGGTTGCCTCATTTTCCCATTGCAATCCAATTAAAATTTAACAGAAAAACAAATTGATTTTAAAGTATTAAAATCTATTACAAATTATCATACTATGTAGATAATTAAGTTCAAAATCAAAGTAAAATTGATTATGGTGGTATTATTTATCCTTGCTTTTGGGCCAATTCGCGTGCCTTAGCCCGCTCCATTTTCGCAATGCGAGCCAAACTCTTGGAACCCAATAAGCCACCGCCCCAATGTCTGCGTATTTCATCATGACGCTCATTGTAGTTCGTCTTAATAGCTTCTATTAATTTACTGAAATTAGCTTTATCGTTGACTTCGACATTGGTCAAAGCCAAGGCAGTGCATGTTTTGCGACGCACCAACAGTCCCAATCGTGCTTTACCTTTCACAATACAATAGGGCACACCCATCTTGCGGCATAACGCGGGCAAAAATAGAACCAACTGAAAAACGTAACCAATATATTGTTAACAATCAGTTTTGGAGTTTACTTTCTACTAAAATACACAAACTGCATACAAGTATGTCAAATTTTCTTTCAGTGTGTCATATTCTTCACGTTTTAATACAGTTGAAGAAATTCAATAAAACATCATTAATGAAAACGAAATGAAAATCATATTAACAAAATTTACACACCTCAAGAGGATCAACGTCATGAGCAATTACAACCAGTTGTGCTTTCTTTTGCTCCACCATTTTTGTAACAGTATTTGTACCAGATCGTATAAAAGTTGGCTTCTTTTTTGGTTGTATATCCTTGCCTTTACTTTTAGCTTCAGCAATTTTCTTCAAACGTTGCTTCTTCGCAAGAGCTGACTCTGGGCGGTATTTCTCCAATAATTTGAATAATTTAACTGCTGTAGTCTTATCGAGGGTCTGAGTGAATTGGTGTATTGGTGGTGGCACTTTTAGGCGCTTTTGCAACACAGCTTTTTGACGTTGAACGCGAATATATTTCGGCCATTTTACAAACCGCGACAGATCTCTTCGGGGTTGAATATTTTGACCTACACAAGCGAAAGATTCAGTTTGTTTTTTTTTTTTTTAGATGAATATTTACAGGCTGAGCTTACCTATGCCAAAGTTTTTAGGTCGTTTCTCAAACAATTGGTTAACCACCTTTTTTACCACAGGCTTCTTTACGGCCAATGGGGCGGGAGCAACTTTCTTGGTAACTGGCTTCTTCTTGGGCTTTGGCTAAACATAATACATAGCAGACAGAAAACACATTCCCATTAGTCAAGATATTGAAAACAAACATTTCCACTTCACACTTCATTTGTATAGTTTTAAATCTTCGTATCATAATTTATTTATTTTAGCATTAATACCTTTTTCACCACCATTTTGAGTTAATTTAATAATATATTTCACAAAACCACACTCTATGTTTGCTTGTTAAGAAAAGGAAGGAATGTCGTGACGGAAATAGCAATAATGCCCATAGAATGTCAATAATAAATAATATATTGCCATCTTTTGAGAATATTTTATACAAAATCGGGTATGTTTGAATGCGTTTTAAGGGCCCAAACATATACGTTGCAGCAACGTAGTTGCAGTGCTGTACCAAATTAATAATGGCCTAATTCAGCGACACACATAAGTTCAAGCATTTAAGTACGTACATTGAATCCTTCGTGCCGAACTTCTATTATATGTTTCGGCCCAAAAACCACAAAAAAGTACGCAGTTATCTAGTATAAGGATAATTAAATACATACTACATAATATAAAAGCACCCAAACAGAGAAGAGTAAAGTAAGTAATATGTTTTAGACATTACCGCCTCGCTAATAATTGAAATAAAAAAGAAAAGGCGAAAAGTATAATTTCTTGTATATTTACACCTTTGGTTTGGTGAAAGGTAGTTAAAGCGATGCATTTAAGCTTTTAATGTGTTTTTTGTTTTTGCCTTAAATTCGCTTTTTTGTTTTAATAAAATGCTTATCGATATCAAACGTGCATTACTTACCATCCCTATTATTGATGGATATACAGTTGTAATTTTCAATAAAAGATATTTTCACATTTTGCGCGTAATTTAACGAAAAGAAATTGTTTTCCCTTTAATTGGTATTAAAAAACATTAAATACAATCGATTAAAATAATACGTATCGATTATATAAGCCAATTATTAACAAAATAATTAGACAAGGCAATTACGAATTAGAAAAATGTGTATTTCTAATGTGCTATAATTGAGAATAAGGTATTGGAAAAAATACAATAAATTTTTAGTGATATTGAAAAGATTTAAAAAATTACGCGTAAATAATAGAAAATGCGAAATTGAAAAACCCGTGTTACACAAAAAATATAGCTTAGTCTTAATGCTTAAGATAAAACTTCGACATGCATACGCTTAGTTGGACAACAAAAGTGATTTCGCGTGCCCTGCGAAGTGGATTCTCCACCTTATTAGAAACGAGCAGTGTAAATCCTAATAGATGTGTGGTAAAACCGAAACCACATTTCATATCGGTAGTGTGTGGTTTCCCAAAAGATTTCTTAACATCCAAATACAAACCAGGCAAATATGGTGAAGATTCCTGGTTCAAGACCTCAACTGTTAATGCCGACGTTTTAGGTAATTAATAAAAAACAAAAGAAAAAAAGGAAATACAAAACCAAAAGCTAATTATATATAAACAATTGTAAACTTTTCTCGATAAAGTCAATGTCCTTTGCCTTATATGTACGTACAAACACACCTTATGCTGTGTTTGTTCTACAATGATTGCATAACTTTTTATTCATTCTGCTTTCGTGTTTTTCCTCTGCCGCTGCAATAGGTGTTGCAGATGGCGTCGGCGGTTGGCGCAGTTATGGTATTGATCCTGGAGAATTTTCATCATTTTTAATGAAAACGTGTGAACGATTAGTTCATTGTGGTAATTTCAATCCACAACGACCTGTTAATCTCTTAGCGTATAGTTATTGTGAATTATTGGAACAGAAAAAACCCATTTTAGGTAAGTATGTGTAATTTTTTTTTAAAAATAAACCAAAAGTTGAGTAAAGTCCAAAATAAGAGAAATCTCAAAATAAAAAGTTTATCCAAGTACGATTGTTTGCACGTATTTGGTGTGTAGCAGCAAGTGTTTTTCTGCGATGAATACTATTCGTTACTATTACGATATAGAAATGAACGTTATATTCATGCATATGCTCTCACTGCTTAAGAACAAAAGTTTACATTTTTCTTACATGTCTCATCGTTTTTCCTGTTTTGTACAACACGCGCATATAAAGTCGCAACACGTGGTTTACATTACCTTGATTAAGTTTGTGCGGATGTTTGTAACTCCTAAACGGCAATGCAACACTCACCTTCAATTATACCGATCGATTCAGAATCAAAATCTAGAATAAATTTAGCCATGTCCGTTTGTTTGTCTGTCCATCTAATTTTGTGCGCAAGTATTTTCTAAGATATTTCGATGAAATTTAGTACAAGGACATGTATTGGCACAAAGAAAACTCCTATTGAAAATTGACCGATGTTTAAAACCCCTTCTATGTTATAAAAAATTTCAATTCTTTATATTTTTGGTAAAATTTAGTGAACAATAGTTAATTAGCTTCCTATTTGGCTGGATCAATTTTTACAGTGTACTGGAACATTATTACAGTGTAAAGATGTATCTTTTAAAATTTAAAACATTTATGAAACTTAATGAACACCAATCTTAAGGCTAAAGTGTGCATCATTAGTGCCTTTTATTTAATTGAAAATTATTTTATAGGAAGCAGTACAGCATGCGTTTTAGTACTAAATCGTGAAAATGGTACTGTGTACACAGCTAACATAGGCGACAGCGGCTTTATGGTGGTGCGTAAAGGTGAAATTATACACAAATCTGAAGAACAGCAACATTATTTTAATACACCATTTCAATTGTCACTGCCACCACCCGGCCATGATCACAATGTGTTAAGTGATAGTCCCGATTCGGCAGACACTATAAGTTTTCCTGTCAAAGAGGGTGACGTTATTCTGGTGGCTACGGATGGTGTTTTTGATAACGTACCCGAAAAATTGTTACTTGATGTATTAAGAGAGGTAATTTTCTGAAAAGACATTCCTCTGAATTGTAAACGAGATGGATATTTGACGTTGTGATATTTTATTATATTTAAGGTGGAAGGTGTCACTGATCCTGTGAAATTGCAAATGACGGCAAATTCATTAGCGTTAATGGCTCGCTCATTATCCTTTGATAGTGAATTTATGTCACCATTTGCAATTAATGCAAGACGTAATAATATCAATGCAACGGGTAATTTATAATTTCTGGTCTATGGTTTCCATATAAAAATTACTGATTGAATTTTTTAGGGGGTAAACCGGACGACATAACTGTGGTACTCGCAACTGTAGCAATGTAATATTTTGTATAAGTTTAGTTGATTACTTAAATGTGTTTTTTGTTGAAATTATTCAAAATTTCCTTTTTTATAGACAATAATAGATATTTTTGTTTGATTCGTCTTGCGTTTATTTAATTTGCAGTATATTTGTTTTAACGGTTATGTAGTTTTTATTTTCTGTGTATGCTGCCAAATCATTGAGAGAGCGTATGGAAGGCTTAAATGAGTGAATTTTATGGTTTCCGCTTCAATTCAGCGTTCTCTGAGAAAAGTATAAATTGACTAACGGTGCTGCGGGACTTTTGTTTATTTACCTTAGTGAGCCAAGTATATTGCCTTTATTTTGATCACGGAGAATTGGCGGGAAGAACTTATTCAAAATAAACATGGTTTGAAATGCTAAATTGAATGCAGTTGTTTATTCAAAATTACATAATATTTCAAAGGAATCCCCTAACGAATATTTTTAGAAGCAACACGGTTTAAATATTTCGGACTTGCAGTTATGGAACAACTTTTTTTAAGTGAAAGACTGTTTTAAATAATAATATGAGTTTTAAACTTTATTTGAATACAAATGTGAATTACTAAGGTCAATGGAATACTCGGAGGATATTGACTACGAAAGAACTTGATACAAATCAAGTTCGGCATCCCCACGCATATGTTTGTGCGTCTATGCAGAGAAAACACATAATAAAAGTTAAATTAACTCTAAAAATGTGTATTTTCAATATTTAGTATAGTTATAAAACGTAGAACCAAACCCATGAACAATTTATACCAATTGGGATAATCACACATGTGGCAATTCGCATTGTATTGCTTAAATTATGTTAAATCATGTCAAGTACCTTATATTCTTTATGCCTCTTATTGTTATAAGTATGTTGTTGTATAAAACAATTTTTTTTTTTTTTTTAATAAACCGTTTATATATTATAGATTTTCAGCGGGTCTTTGGTTATTCTCTTGTGGTTGTTGTTGTTGTACTTGTTGGTGCTGCTGTGTTTGCTCACCTTCATTGGCAACATTTTGTTGTTGCGCATCCTCTCCACCCCAATTAAAACCTCCAGGACGATCTTCGGGTAATGGTTGATAGTTTTGATCAACATGCTCATTGAATAAAAGTTTTCTGTTATAAAAAAAAAAAACTTTGAAAATAATGTCAGAATTACTTAAGTAAACATGGAACTTGCAAAAAATTCGGTGTTTTAAGAAACTTGTATCCATTTCTTTGAAATGGAAAAACATCCTCTAGGAAGTAATATATGTGTCCAACACCCATACCGATAATATCCACCCATACGGTGTTTCCTAAAATCATTGAGCAGCATAATAAAACCCACGGTAAGTAGGGAGCCTACAAATTTAAAAGAAATTGTATTTTATTTTAGCTTTAAAACAAAGGAAGTACAATGTATACCTGAAAGTTCATTACTCCGAAGAAATTCATCCGTACAAATGGATTACGTCGTGACCACACATATACCAACATTAAAGTAAATGCCTGACCCAAAAATAACAGATTTACAAACATGCCAAAGAAACTCATTAAAGCAGCACCAAATAAAAACATCATTACAAAATCTGAACTACGTCCCCGGAATGAACCTTCCTCCAACATGCGACAGTAGCGATAGGTAAAGACAATGTTAAAGAAAAAACTTATACCTACTGATGAACCGAAAAACAGAAAAGTTGTTGCTATTCTCCATAATTGTAATTTTCGTAATATAAGTGTTGGATTGAAATAGAGTTGAAGTGGTGATACAATATCTAAATGCTGCGGAAGGAAGAAAACTGTAAAATTCTTATTTTGAGGGAATGACGTGTTCTTCCACTTACCACAACCAACGTTGTAAGAACACAGGCAGTTGTGTAAAATCGTGTAACCGGAGGTATTTCTAAATAAAATTGCCGCAAAGTTTGCAGTGCCATCGTTTCTTTACGTATATTGCAGGTTTGTCTATTCTTAATATTATACACTTGCGTGTACTTTATGAAGTACTTAATTGCATACCACTACAGGTGTTTAATAAATATGTATATATTTAGAATAACGAATAAATTACAAATTGCTTTTGTATAAAAAAAACTTATAAATTCACTTTTGAATAATTGTACGAAAAAGAATTCCTTCCAAATTAATCCTTATTAAAAGCAGCTGTTTGCGTACGTTTTATTATTAAAGCCGGGATGTTCAAATTAGACTTAAGCAATAGTGTGTAAAACGGGTATGCTGTAAAATATTTATAATTCAGTAATGCGAGGAATGTGTTTTAGATATTTTACACTTCTGTATCACTCTGTTATATTATTTAGGAATTAAATATTTAGCTGACTCGACAACGGATTTATTTTATTTATTTTATGCGCCACCCTGTAGCAAAGGGTATATTAAGATTGTGCGGATATTTGTAATTGCTAAACGGTAAAAGCCACACCCACCTTCAAATATACCGATCGATTCGAAATCAAATTCTTGAAAAAAAATTTTTCTTTGAAAAATGAAAAACAAGAAAAAAAATTGAATAATATATCAAGTGGTATAGGGTATTTGATGGTCGGGCTTGACCGACCATAACATTTTCACTTGTTTTATTTACAAAAATCAAATAGTAGAACAGTACAATATTAGGGGTGACAGTATTGATATATTTTACTGTTGAAAATTACGTTTAGTCTATACCTGTATAATATTATCATAAAACCTCAGCTATGTGAACTTGTCCCTTTTTCAATTTCAATTTCTTCATTTTGGTGATGGATGGAAGCAACAAATTGGTGCCTAAATCGTACGGTTGGAGGAAAAAATGAATAACAATTGACGCGTACTCTTTAGGGGACTTTTGTGCACCTCTGGTGGGTACTTTGGCTTAAGCCAACTTGAGCCTTTTTATTTAGTTTTTATATGTAAACTACAATACAGGTCGGGGCAAAAAAAAAATTAAATCAATTCAAATGTTTTCCTCTATTATTACCTTCAGCTTCTTCGGTCTTTTTTTAGAAATAATGAACACCAGCTGTTTTAATGCACAATCCTTTGTGAAATTTGATTTTTATTAATTTTTTTTTTTTTGATATATGAATTATTTATACATGCTTTTAATCCACAACGGCTGAAAGTACACTTATGCCGCAAACGCATTACGCTGAGCAGTAAGCAAGCGCACAAATGTATTCGCATGATATCGATTAAGTTGTTTTCGTTTTTTTATACCCTCCACCTTAGCGATAGTAAGTTGAGTTTCGTTTGCTACACCCAAAAGTATAAACATTCTTGTTCTTCTTCTCAATGGATAAAAATCTCTCACAGCCACAAAAATGTTGAAGCTATGAAGGTGAATTTTGGTACACACTCCTAAAAAAATGAACGTGATCGGATAACGGATAAAAAACTTTGCGAGGAATCTGCGGTGCAAGTTGATTCCAGTGATACAGTTAGACGGGCGCTGCCACAGGTGGAGCGTATTTAAGATTTGGCCAAAACCAAATTTAGAGTTTTCTTTTTATTAAATTCGAACAATTTGTTTTTGTGATTTTAAAAATGAAAAAAAAATAAACAATTTAATGATAAATCTAAAAATTATTAATCTACGTACAGTGCATACGCATGTTTGCATATATGCTTCTATGACTATGTATGTGTGTGTATATCCTGTTTGTGTGTTAACCTATATCTGCATATGAAATTAAAATAAATATATATGTATGTATATGCGTGCGTATTATAAGTTTTGTTATATTTTTTGTGTTTATTTCATTGTTGTTATAATTTGTATTATATTTTCTCGATATGGAAATAATCTTAAAGGTTAATAATAAAAGTTTAGTGATAAAAACAATTTTTCAAATCACAGATTTTTCAAAACAAGATTTCCGAAAGTGTGAATAAATCAATTTTGAATTTAGTTTTAATCAAAACGAATCCTTCGTTTATATATTTTCTAGAAGAGCGTTTCACACAGATTTGTTTTGGTTCCACTTGTTGTTGTTGTTACTGATTTGTTCTCATTAATTTCAAGATGATATGTTGAAATGTTATTTTTAAATATTCATTAAATATAAATAATTTTGTTTTAAACCGGCATTGTTTTCGGATCTCAATATTAACAACAACTTTCGCAACATAACCGGACATAAGGATGTAAATCTAAGTATTGTAATTATTTTATTCTTCCTTAAGAAAAAATTGAATCTTATTAATGCTGTTTAAAAATAAATCTTACTTAATAAATTACAAACATTTTTCATTTCTTTTAATGGAGAATATATTTTTTTATTTATTTATAATCAATTTTTTATTATGTAAATGGACCATGCCGTTGTCCTTACTTTCTACCTTTTGCTGATGCCGAATTTTGTCAAACACTCGCTATTAGACGATTGTTCATAACGAGTCTTAGGCGAAGGCGAGTACAAATTAAAGAGAATGGTGTGGACGACTTAGATGAAAAGGTCGAATATTTCATCAGCGTGTGCCAAGTTTTTCAAAAGCTATGTTGTTGTTATCATTTGCTATTACGTTTGTAAAAGTTAGCTTCAAATTTAATTCATAAATTGGGCAAGGTTGATTAGGCAACAATCATCACATGTCACGGCCCCAAAAACGACTTATAAAGTTAAAATTTAGCCTAAACATTGCGCTTAAAGTGAACGGGGTTGGATAGCGTGTGCGTCTAAATAAGTATAACAAGCATTCTATTATATTTTTAAGATGATATGTAAAACCGATTCAAAAGTCGTTAAAAGAGGATGCAATTGTTTTTATGTAATGCTCATAATTTAGATACGGCTTAAGTCAAATTTAGCTTTCTTGCTGGTTTAGGTTCACGTTCTTTCTGGCTTATATCCCCTTAGTAATATTAATATCTTCTTTGAGGGATTTTAACTTGTAAAGTTATTCCTATGTTAAGCCTCTGCTCGGAGCCAGTACCTCAGAAGGGTCCTTCAACGATTTTGTTCAATTTTTGACGAATTTTTCGTTTTTTTTTGTTCGGGCAACCCTTCAATCGCCTATAATGGTAATAAATTATTATCAAATATTTTAAAATGGTCGCTGGGTTCGTGTTCTGTCGAGCGACCTTAGTAAATGGAAACCTGCCAAAGCTGCATTTGGCAGTAACATGGGTTATGATAGTATGAAGAAAATGGGAAAAGGAAAAGTCTGCCTGAAAATATAATTAAAAAAAAAAAAGTTGAAGCGTTTTTTTTTTTCGGAATTGTCTCTCGCAGCTATTAGCCGGGTTCGGGAACTTTAGTGACAACCGGTTGCAAATGGAATGCTGGCAAATGGACTTAAAAGTCTGAAGCAAGACTGATGTAAAATAAATTTTTTGTTATATTGTTAATATTGGTCCACAGTTGTACCTATTATTGGATTGATCTCTTACAGATGTTGACTTGTATTGATTGTGGTAAATTTCCGTTCTTAGTATTATTCTTTTATCACTAACATCTGTATATGATATATATGTAGACACATTAGTATATTGATAAGACTTTCTAATATGTGTACAATTAATTAATTCTGTATTCATGTATATTCTATAAATTATGTTAATTACTGTGTAGAACAGAAATTCAAAAATGCTAAAATTAAAAATAAAATTCCTGAGACATTTTACAGATATGTGCAAAAAAAAGAAAAAGTAAATTTGTATTCATTTGTTTTTGTTGTTATTATTATTATTTACTGCCGTTCTACTCTTAATAATTAATTTAGAAATGCATCTTTTACATACACATACACATATGTTTTCATTCATTCATCATAAAAATTAATTATTTCACTAACGTTTAATATATTGTATGTTGTTGTAATATTTATATTGTATATACAGTGTGTGTGTCTGTGATCATTTTAACAATGAAATAATTTAATCCAGTACTTTGTTGCTGAAATTTCTATAAAGATGTAAACTTTCCAAAATATTTTTCTTTAGCATTATTCTTATTCTTTATTTTTTGTTTGAGGTAATTGGCTCTTTTTTTGAATTTCTTCATTTCTTCATTTATATATGTTTATATATGATATTTGTACTTTACTGGTGGGGAGAAAAATCACTGAGTTCGGGTTGTTTTTGTTTTTGTTTTGTTTTGTTTTGTTTTGTTTTTGTATTTTTCATTGCCTTAGGGATCACTTGCTGTAAAACTGGTAATTATTGGTTTCATCCCTGCCGTTTAGATAACATTTTTCATTGATTTTGAGTTTAATTTTCTTAATTAATTTGACACAATATTATTACGGTTGGTATTTTTAAAGACTACAAGTAATGAAAACTATTTACACAAATATATAAAGCGAAGGAGGATATATGATAAATATGAAGGGATAGTAGCGAAAAGTAATTATTTCTCTAAGTTGTTTTTAAATATATAAAGCCCGGCTAGGGAAGTTTATTGAATGGCATTAAAAATGTATTGTTAAAATATTCACTTCGTACTGGTTGACGCAATACCCAAATTGTCTAATTTTGCTTTAATGAGGTTAAAAATTCTCCGATTAAATGATTATTCGCGATCTTTAACGTGATTTACGAAGTATTGATTGACAGCTCTTGAAGGCTTGAAGGGCTTGAAGTAATCGCTTCTAACAGTTTCTACACCATACAGTTGAAGGATTAAGGAAATTGATTGAAAATATTTTAATATAAACACTCACTAATATAAGAAATGTTTTCCAATTTTAATATTTAACCACCTTTACGAATTATAAGTAATTGTAATAGAACTCACCACGGCATTGCATATTTGCAAGTGAAAAGTGAAAAGAGTTGAATGTTAGGATTATTTTCTTCATTGCAGAAGTGGTCAAGAAACTTAATATAATCACTTACAGTTTCACGGGGGTTTTGTACTTATTGAAATCGGGCCATGCCCACAATCGAAAAGAAAAAATCCGAAATAAACAAAAACTGAGTTATGCATGGAAATGCCAAAGAAGAAGGGCGGGATCGAAAAGCAAAGATGCGCGCAGTTTAAAAATATCTTTATGATACATAATGTATAAACAATCGAGGGTATAATCAGGCATCTGCCACGCCCCTTATTTGTAAGGTATCTGATCTATAGATCGGAATGATATTTAAGATGTGGCTTAAGCCAAATTTACTTGTCTTAGTTGTTATTCTGTTATTACCATAAGAGTTGCTGACAACGTACAACATACATTTTTGAAGCGTATCTGTGGTTTCCATTTAAGCCTGCATTATCTGCAAATATGGAGGTGATTTCAAAATGCATATACCTTACCTATACCTTAGTAGAAACCATAGAGATGAAGAATGATTGTGAAGTAAAACCGTAGCCAACTCTTTTCAACTTTATACTTTGCCATGCATTTCATATTATTGCACGGACAGCTTAATTGTATATTATAAGTATGTGTATAAGTGTACTTGCTAATTATTCCTGAGTTTTTAGAGAAATATTTTGACAAATAATTCCCGGCGTAATTATAATTGTAATTATTATTATTCATATTATTATAATTATTCATTTAAGGAGGTATTTTCTTTTCTTCTTTTTTGGACTTATTTGGAACGATTTAAAAATAATAAACAAGTAAAAATATTTTAGTCGGTCAAGCCCGACTATTTAATACTCTACACCACTTGGCTCCTTAAATTATGCTACAATTAGTTTAGTTGTATCTGTATACTGTCGTATAAGTTACTTGGTGAAATATAATTATATGGGAAGGAGTTCTAGAAATGGCTCCATCCGGTCCATTTTCAATAGGTCACCTCTTATGCCACAAGTCAACAAAGTATATCAAAAAATGGGAGCCGCAGCTTGGGCACAAATTTATATGGACAGACAGACTGACATGATTAAATCGATCCCGAATCGATCGGCATTTGCCGTTTAGGAGTTACAAACATCCGCACAAACTTAATATATCTTTTGCCACGAGTGGTGTAGGGTATAAAAAATAAAGGTTCGCTAAAATCTGCCTAATTTAAATTAACATCTATTGTATACCTGGTGGCTGTTGACCAAGTTCATTATTGAAATCAAATATCGGATTGTGCGCATGTGTCAATGGATGATGATGATGGTGGTGATGATGATGTGGGTGAGTATGCGCATGTGGTACTAAAACGTTTTTCATTGAAGTTTTCAATAAACGTTTCAACATGCCACTGGAACCACGATGCTGTAAACTCTTATGGGTAGTTAGAGAATTCTTCGTTCTGTAGCGTCTGTGACAAAACTCACACACATACAATGTATCCGACTGTTCATGTTTATCTTGAAAATGTCGTTTTAGAGAGTAATAGCATGAAAATGTTCTTCGACAATAAGGACATTCTTGGGGCTCATTGATTCCGCCACTGGTTGGCGGTGGCATACGTAATGGCAGTGTATGTAATGGTGTTTGATTACTGGTGTTGGTAGGTCGTGGTGGTGAATTATGTAAATTATAAGATCTGGAATTATCGCTGATGTTTATATTACTGGCGTTATTGCTGCTGCCTGTGCCGCTAATATTGTTCATGTTATTGCTATTGTTGCTAGTAGTTGTATTACTACACACCAACACTCCTCCACCACCACCCTGTGCAGTATGAGGTGCTGTTACAACTGTTGGTGGCGATGATGATGACCCTGATGTAGAACTGGTTGGCGAGGTATTATTTGAACGCACTACGTTGTCACAGAAAAAATTAAACAATTTATTAATGACATAATTAAAGGAAGAATGATAATATTGACGATATATCCGAAGAAACAATGCAAAATGTTAAAAAAGAGAATAATAGAAAAGGAAAGGGAGACAGAGTGAAAAATTTAACTAAATGAAAAAGAATCGAAAAAGAGTCTCATGATGAATGAAGGCTAATTTGTACAGAATTAAGATAAAAATTAAAATTTTAAATCAAAAAGAATAATGTCGTAATGATCAAAGCAATTATTAAGAAAATGCGTTTGTTAGGAGAGGAGAAAAATGCTTGTTGATTATTTCTAATTTACACAATACAAATATAAAGAAAGTTGTTGTTGTTCCTCTTTTTTACATACAACATTTTACCAATTTTAAAGCGAAAGCCCCAAAAACTGTCTACGAATAAAATATTCAGATTATTGTTCTTCGATCATTTATATATCTCAACACTAAAGATTCTACCACCTGCTGCCACAATCTTTAGTAAATATTTTCAATGTTGAAAACAATTCTCTACTTAAGAAGATATTTTCAATTTTTTTGTTTTGTTTTGTTTAAGATTCTTCAAAATTTCTTGCGTTTTCATTATAGTCAAATATATATTTTCCACTTTTTAAAGCAAAAAAAAAACAAACAAACGAAAAAGTACCTTATTTTACCAATTCCCATTAAGGCTCAGCAGCGTTAGACTTTAACTTATTTGAAGTTGTGGTTTTTCTAATTAATTAGACAAGATGTATTATGGTTTTTATTGACATGCAGTACAATGAACAAAATAAAATCTTATTGGGTTAAACAAAACATGCACTATGCTACATATTCAAAAAAGCACATCTACGTACATATTTATAAATAAGAATTAATGAATTTTATGGGATTATGTAGATTATGTATGTATATTGTAGTTATCTAGAACTCTTAGTAATGTGGGCGTGTACTTACAACTCAATATATAACTAAAATGCAAGTAAATGAAATGAAAGAGAGAAACATTTGAAATCACAACCTTCGCATTCCTAAAGTCCTTGACAAATTTAGATATTGCTTATCGTAGTCAAGAATTTATAAAATATTGTAAATATATTAGTTGTTCAAATTATTACATACTTGATGTCCATCGATCTTTAAAAGTCATTGCCGCAGTAGAAAAACGTTAAAACTTTTCAAATTAACACTTGATCAGAACTTTTGCAAATATTTCATTTTTTATCAACTAAATAAACCCAGATCGATTCATAATCTAACTAATATTTGTTAAAAAATAAAATTTCAATCAAGTAAGTGGAAAATGATTGAAAGAATTTCACAACTTTAAACCTTGTAAAGTTCAACGTGTTTTTGTTAATGAGAGTAAAAGCGTAGCCCAGAATTTTAAAAATTTTAATGGCCAATCAAGTGTTGAGGTATATGGAAAAGTTGACTGAGACCATTTTCAAAATTATGGGCACGAGATACCCTGTTCTCGTTAATTGGCGTCAATTTACAAAAAAATCTACTTTGATCTGTACTACTCTCCGTGAGAGATTTTTTCAATTGTGTGTATGGCTGTTGACCGAGTTCAAAATCAAAATGTGAATCAATTTAACCTTGTCCGTCTGTGTGTTTATAAATGTGGGCCCAATGGGGAACTCTATTGAAAAAGCACGGAGTATTAAATGGCCGGGATAGACCGACTATTACATTTTTACTTGTTTTGGTTTGTTTTTTGTCTACGATTAATATGCATGGCTGTTAAGGATTACGAAAAGGATTAAGAAAAGAATACGGCAAACTTTGAAAATTTGAATCACGAAAACTCAATACGTGGTCTACGTGGTGTCCATGTTCAATATTTTCAATAGAATGCCTATTATTATTTAATCAAGTGAGGTATATTTTTTATGTTAATTTTCGATTTTCCTGGTATAACCAGGTTTCTCCTCGATTAGCTGATTAGCGTCAAGTACCGTATAATACAAGTAGTAATTCATGATATCATAGAATCATACATACAATATATGATTTATGAATTTGTGTGATGTACAATATATATATATGTATTTAATTTTTTAGATTCATATCTATGAATACTTCTCGCGCCTGTTCAACGTTGTTGAACTCTACACTACGGATGTTTGTAACTCCTGAACGGTAAATGCCAGACACACCTTTAATTATATCGATTGGTTCGGAGTCAAAATCTGAACAGATTGAAGCTTGTTCGTCTATATATTTCCTATCTAATCTAACCCATACGTCGTAATTTTTTTATATTTGGCACAGAACTGTCTTTTGTTTGCACAAACTTAATATATGATAGTGGTCGTGAAGGTAGAGAGAGTCTACTGATTTTTATAAAAGAATTCTGTTTAGGTTTTCGTATAAATGGCTTTAAAAATTTTCACTCGATATATTTTAACGATCCATTTTTTAAGAATTCCATTAAGCCTAAAATGTGTAAGAACCAAACACCTTTTATGTCCATTATTATTGTATATGCCCGT
This sequence comes from Crataerina pallida, assembly GCA_949710015.1. Lineage (NCBI taxonomy): Eukaryota > Metazoa > Arthropoda > Insecta > Diptera > Hippoboscidae > Crataerina > Crataerina pallida. The sequence goes on from OX453291.1 coordinate 19,533,947, forward strand.
AGAAAAGCTCAATGTAATGACCTTAATATTTAGATTATTATATGCATAGATTATAAGTCTTTAGAGTGTACATGGAAAGAAGACTCTGTTGAAAGGAATGGTGAAATACCATACACATAGTATATACAAAGGAGGAGAAGTATAAGAGACAGGTGCGAGTTAGAGAGTCAGTGAGTTTGCCGCAATTCAGGTTTATAATCTACTTTGAGAGAAATTTTAAGAATTTAAAGATTCTGAGATAGAAGATAGTAGATTCACTTTTAGGGTACTTTGCTTTTAAATGAAATTGCTTTTCAAAAAAAAAGAACATATCCTCACCTCGTCTCACACGTTAACACTGACAGTACTCTAGCAATCGATCCTTAAAGAAGAACTTTTATTCTTTCTTTCTTTTGTGTACTTTTTTAGTTTTTGTCTGTTTTGGGTTTTTGATTATTGATGGGGTGTATGTGTGTGGGTGTGTTCGGTTGTTTATTTTTGTTTACAATCGCACACTCCTCTGATGGTGACATATGAAAAGTTATACAGCATCCCTATCAATGCCACATAAGTTTTCTTTTTTCCAAATGTTTTTTCCTTGAATCCTTGCATTATTATTATTATTATTATTGTTATTATTATGAATTATTATTGTTTGAAGGTAGGTAAGGTAAGAGTAAGTCTACATGGCAAGCTTTGAAAACATGGCATGTGTTTTATCCAACAACAAAAAATGTTAAGGTATGTATGTATGTAAGTATTATGAGCACAGTTTGTGTGAGAAAATGTTAAATGCAAAACGTACCCACACATACATATGTATGCATATATGAGGTATAATCGGTATCACGCGTTAAAACTATGTTTACTACCTACTGCACTGCTGGTTGGTCACCCACCAAAATGTTAAATGTCTAATTTATTAAAGATGAGGTTCTGTTATGGTTGGAGGTACTATGATTAGAAATGATCAAAAACCAAGCATTTGGCTTTTTCTAGTTTCAAAATTATGTAAAACTGTGCTCATGAACATGATTTACGCATAGTTTTGCGCTTTTTTTTTGTCCAAGGTTGGCGGCATTCATATATGTCGAGGTTGACTAACTGTTGCTGTTGTTGTAATTTGAGAACAAAAATACAAAATACTAAACGAAACTGTTTTTGAATTTAACGTTAACGTCAGTCTCAGATCGTATTGTATTGATTGTATAATTTAAGGTCTTTCATTTCCATTTCACCCGGCCGTGATTTATGATAGGTGTATATATGTGTCATCAGGGAGTTGCGCGAGCAATACACTCGTTCACAGATGATGCAACGATATTCCTCCTGACGTACGGCGTGTTTATCGGCAATGTGGCGCTTTAATGAAGCTTTCGAACAAAGTAGCTTACCGCACAGTTGACATGAGAAGAGTTTCTTAGGTGAATTGCCTGGAATTTTTGGTAAGGTTAAGACGACTTATTGTTAACTTTTATGATGAACAAAATAATTATTAAGAGTATTAATCCATTTGCGCAAATCAAGAACGCAGCATATATGTAAGTGTAAAATAGGATGTAAATGGTTTTATTTACTATATTGTAATACTTTGAAAAGGAAGAAGAAGTACAGCCTTTTTTTAAAAACAACATATCAAGCGAAACATGTTATAATGAAAATATTGGATGATTTAGTTAATTTTCAATTCAATTTTTGATTTTGTCATGTACGGACACATATGACTGCGTCGCGTTCTCACATTTATTGTATATTTGCCACAACGTCTTTCAATCAAGTGGAATTGAAAATTTATTCACTTAAACGTTAGGAGGATGCAGTCTACTTAGTTTACAATATATTAGTAATGTTGCGCCAAAACACCAAATTTTAAATCTCTTTTTTTTTTTAAAGATTTCAGATTAAGAATAACGATTAACAAGTAAAAAAAAGGATGACCAATCGTCATTTGAACACCACATAATGTAATTGTACTCCTAGGCATTAGTCATTAGTCTTTAGTCATTTCTGCACTATTCCGTGAAAGTCTCTTAATAGTCATTTGTACTTCACATAAATTGTATGATCGCTTTCTTTAACGACCATCTAAACTACAAACGACTAAAGTTACCGAAATACAGTTGACTATTGATGAAGTACTAATGCTGAGTAATGAAGTCTCTCATGGATTATATAATATACACTCAATGTAGTTCTGAAATAGATCAGGAAATGGTGGAATATATGTATTACGAATCAACTTCCAAGTCACATTCTACGCCGCATACACTTTTTTCTACATTAAGGGCGAATCTGGTCTACTATCCGAGCCCAGCCCTGTTTCGTACATCAATCGATAGGATAATTAACATTTTTGTAGGTGATGGATAGTATTTTGTTTATTGTAGGCGCGACTTTCGAACTGCCTGCAGAAACTAAAAATGTCGGATATGACTAGATCGGTTCATGTATATTCGTCCACGACAGAATAATTTTCTTCGTACGTTGGTAAATTGAGAAACAGGCGATAAGAGCCAAAACATAAATTCTAAAGGTCTAAAATTGAAATAGTACAAATAATCCTAAAGCCTAAGGGCCCCCATTGGGTAACGTTTATGTTGTATGGATCGAAGACTCGCCCATAATTGTAAAATATGATAAAATGACAAACTTAGCTTATTTAGAAAAAAACATAGTCAACTATAAGGATGAAAATTTATATATAAACAACTAAGAAACCCAAATCTACAATAGCGGGCGTGACAGGTATGTTTTTTTGGAAATTGTGGGTGTGCCTGTTATTCGACCATGACCATTTTAGGCACGTTGATAAATTAACTATAAATGTATATAATTTTCAATTTAATAGCTAAATTTTTGTGACAAATAAATATATTTTTACCGATTGTGGGCATGGCTCTAGACCAATTTTGCCTTTTTTTAAACAGCACTGTGCGTGCAAAAACTAAAAGTGTCTGTACAATGTTTAAATCGGTTCAGTTTATCATGCTAATCAAGAATATATATACTTTGGAGGGTCTCTGACGCCTCCATCTGGGTGTTGCAAACGGAAGAACAAACTTAGTATACCCTCATCACTAAGGTGGAGGGTATACAAATTTGTAAATATATATTATTGTAAATTAAAAAATATATTCGTTATTCTTAATCTAAAAGTTTCTTGAATGATTATGTTTTATTTGAATAAATTTGTTTAATTTATTAAGTTTTTGTCTATTTTTTTTTTAGTTACAAAACATTTGTTTTTCTAATTTTTAATATATTTTGATTTAGATATTTGTATTTTCTAATTATAATTAAATGAATATTTTTGGACGTATCTTGCATTTTAATGAAGCGGACAAACATGTTTGTAATTGTAATCGACAGAAAATTTAACGTAATGGAAATCTAGGTGTAAGTGTCTACGTAATTAAAACTGACCCCGTCGGTAAAACCTTGTTGGCCAGTACAATTGTGAGCCTGGATAAAGCAAAAGAGTTGAGATGCGCAAAAAATAAGCTCCATGATGATTTATTAATAACACAAATGGTTTACACGAAAGTTGTTAAGTTAAGATTTCAGTTAGTGGATAAGAATGTGTTTTATTTTTATTCATTACTTCTAACACACACAAAAAAAAAAACGTTGAAATTTTATTTAAATAACTCAATGATATTTATTTACGAAAATACAATGTTCTTGTAATTGTTTTTGTTATTGTTGTTTAGTAATGTTTCATTTTGTGTCCATATACAACTAATGCAAATATTTGATTGGTTTTTGTTACGTATATAAATAATAATAAAATAAAACTCACATAAACGATTATTAGTAATTTTACACAATTTTTTTTTCTGTCTTCTTGTTAATGTTACTGATGTAGTGGTTGTATAATACACAGTAAAATTAAACACATTTATATAATTAACACTTGCGAAGGAGGTTTCTCTTTTTGTAATCCTTCTTTGCAATAAAAAAAAAAAAAAAAGAAAGTATCTAAAACAAACCGTAAACAATTAATAATGTGTGTATGTATGTATGTCTTAAAAATTAATAAATGTAACAAACATTGAAAAGTTGCTGTCTTGCAAATATGAGTTGAGGATAAACATTTCATCTATAGTTGTTACGTGTAAATGCAGAATATTTCTTTCTGTTATTACTATTGTTATTGTTTTACATAGTACATATGTAAATGTGAATGTTATTGTTCTGCGTTAACGGTGAACGGAGAACAAAGAGGTAAACAAAGGAATTAATTATATGACAATGGCAACATTAAATCTGATTAGTCTGTTTCTGCGTACTCTATATGTATGTATGTGTGTTGTTTATAAGCAGCAGATAATAAAATTGAAAATTAACAAAGCTAAAGCTAATACCCTCCACCTTGGCGTAAGTTTTATGGTAGGTGATGTTGATTTCGCTTGCTCTTCACTAGTACGAATTTAGGCTTAAGTTATGTTATGACAATATGTTTTTGTTGTGGTCTTAACTCTATGCAAATCACCTTATTTAATGATATAAGAACGGATGAAATAATGTAAAAAACCTTTTGTGGCTTATTCCTGGTCTTTGATAGCCACCACGTTATGGCAATTAAATAAAAGTTAAGAATGGCAATGATAATGATTGAAAATGTAAGTTAAAGCCCTAAAAAAATTATGAGTTTTTTTGTTCAATTGTAGGTGTGATCTTCGATGGATCTTGCCAAAAACTCCAATGCCAATCAATATAAAAGTGACCCCAAGGTGATAAGTCAATTTGGACTATAACCTTGATGAATTAACGGGGTTTTTGAAGCTTCTTTAGAGAAATTGCAAGCGAAAAGAAATACATAATATATCCTGTTTATAAAGGGGGAGGGTATGCAAAGGTTCCTATATTTTGCTTTAGATTGTACACACCTAACTATGGTTGATTTGATAAAGACAAGTTAAGTTCCATTCTTTCTAAAAAGAAAAGAACGTAGAAGGCAACTTCTCTAAATATAATGTAGAGAAAGAAATTCTTTAGAGATTATTCAAATATCGTCTCCATCCTAGTTTGATAAAATTTAATTTTTTTTAAAGAAGACGTATCATGATTACGTCACTTTTCATACATAGTATTTCTTCAAGGACGGAAATTTTTTAAGTAATTCCGAGTGTAGGTATCTAATCTGTTGGATTCATTTTAGTAATCTTTACAAAGCTCTCGGCTGTAATAACCTTCTTCAATCTGTCTTTCCGCCTAAAAAATAAGACATTTTCACTTGAAAGTGCCATTTTTCAGTTTCAAAATGTAAAATATTTACATAAGAATGAGAGAATTTTATTTAAAAATAAAAAAATTTTTGTTTAAATTTGAAAAAGGAAAGATAAATAAAGATTTATCTTTTGTTTTCAATTTGTCGTGAATTGTGGGGATGTCTCGTCTCACTACAAATCTTGCGTGTCCAACAGGTATACCTCCAAAAATAATGGAACCGAATTACATTTGATTCTCTTTCCATTTTCTTAAGAACTTTCTTCTATACACGGCAAAGTGAATTTCTTTGTAATTTAAATGATAAACTCCCATCTTTAAAATGAATAATGCCAGTAATTAGTTTCATTTATAACCAAAATTATTGTAATTTTTTAATCACTTTGTTTTGAATAAGCCGATCAGGTTGAATTTCTTTTAAAACTCTAAAATATTTTTTCTAAATTTATAGTGTGTACAATCCAACATGAATATATTTGTTTGATTACTAATTAACAATAAAAATATTGTTATTGTTATGATGATGGTGTGACCCGGAAAAATCATTTATAAATGGTATAGCATGCTATTTAGTCTTATGTAGTTACAATATGCATTATATTTGGTTTATGTTCATCATGTTTATGGATTTCATGATAAATGGTTTATTTACTTAAAAAACAATTACATATATCCACCACTTTGTTTGACGATATTTTCACAATACCCCTTGCGCGAGTTGGTTGCGAGTGCCGGCGCTTAATTCTTTTTACAAATCACGACTTTGAGGGACGATACTTGAAGTCTCATTGTGTGTAAAAATGTGTAATATTTTATAACTTTATTCTATTATTATTATTATTGATTTATCGAAATGATGTACTGTTCACATTTATCTAAATATATTTAAAGGAAACATGGTTTACTTGTGATAAGTTTGCACAACTCTACGGTAAATGCAATTGTCAGCACCAGCACTCTTTTTCCAAAGCGAAATTGCAACACAGGGGATAAAAAACAAACATATCGGAGAACTGTTTAGAACTTTAATGATTATAACCGATATAACTAAATAAGTTTAATTTTCAGTTAAAATTCACAGGAATGTAGCACTTTTAGGAAATTCAACTAATGCAACGGACGATCCATAAAGAGCGCTCGAGGCTTGTTTAAAATACGATTCCTTTTTGGTGTAGAAAATTATAATAAATTGGTAGCTGTAACTGATAATATTTTGTATTCTATATAGTGGTGGATATTAAAACTGTGGAGTGTGTCCTGGCTCTCGCCCTCGCCCTCGCCCTCACCCTCACCCTTTTTTATATGCTGTTCTATTAGAGATTGTGGGATGTGATTGTTGTTATTATTGTTGTTTCAAATAAAATATAATTTATTTAAAAGGCGTATTGTTGTTATTATTGTTGTTGCTGTTTGTCTCTACTAATAATGTGAATGAATACATATTCATTATAACTGTTTACTATTTCATATTGTATACTTGTATTATTTTCATATTATTGGTTTGCTGCTGCTGCTACAATTGTAATCCGGTTATTGGTAATTTTATAGAGGATTTTCCTTTTTTTTTATGTAAATATGGAAAAAGACTTGTAACCGTCTGTAAATTGATTTATATGTATAACTATTTGTGCTTTTGTTTTTCATATTCCATATAAAACATAATTTGATCTGTAAATGTGTATAAGCTTAATAAAAAACCGGTTGTTGTTATCTTTACTATTATTGAGTCCTTGTTTATGGAAGGAACCATCAGTAAATTGATCATTTTATACACAGCTTATTGAAATGACATTGATAAAAGTAAAGGAAACATACAAATCTTATAATACATATAAAATGATATTTGCTTGTCTGCGCATGTGGTGGTGTGGTGTGGTGTGGCATGTGGTTTGTATGAATAAAATAAACATTTCCTACTGAATTATATAAAGTGAATATAGACAATAATATAAACATAACATATATATGTTTTTATATATAGTATAGGGGGATGTGTGTGTGTGTAGGTAAAAGGCAATAGATGACGCATAATAATTAAATAATTCTATCAATCTAGGAAAAGATAGCTTAGTAGTAACTACTGCAGAGTACACAACATTGTATCATAACGAATAATTCTGTGTCAGTACGTTTAAGTAGGATGTATATGCACTTAAACTGGTTTGCTTTTAGTACAACTGTAAGACTTATTGACTTAGTCATAAAATTTATTTTAGATTAAAAAAAAAAATTCAAACTTACTGAATATATATTTTTTTTCTAACATTAAATGAACATAATTTTGATTCAATTTTCATTGTTTTTTCTCTTTTAGTTGCCTATTAAAAATTTACGTGTGTTTGTTGTAAACGAAAAAATCCCATACCACAAAAACAGTTCTCAACTTGGTAAACATTTTTAAAATGTCAGTCTTTAAAAGGAAAAAAATAAATTTGTTACCCAATAATTTTTTGATTAATTTTATATTTTAATACCAAATAGTGAAAATTTCATTTTAAATAATAATATATTGTAAAAAAAAAAAGTAATAAAATTTCCAAATTTCCAAAAATATTGGCATTCTCCTTAACCACTTATGTAAATAACCTAAAAACTATCAGTCCGAAACTTTGAAAGTTTTATTTTTTATATTTCATGTGTTCAACACAATTTTTGTTTGTTTTTCTCCTAAAAAAATTATTCTTTAATAAAATTTCGATAAGGGTTAATATTGATGTCCCAAAAAAAAAAAAATAAATAAATAAATACTAGAAAAAAATTTAAAATATTTTTTTTAAAATACAAAATTGTAAAAATATTGCTGTATACACGATTAAAAAAAAATCGAAAAAACATTATTATTTTAATTTAACAATTTCGAAATGGGTGGTTTAATGAATGAAAAGATTCCAAAAATGAATGTGTGTCTTGAAAAAATAGGCAAAATCGCTTAAAGTGATTGAATTTAAAAAATAATTTAAATAAAATTTTAAGTCACGATTCATTTTTCAAATTTGAGTTTTCGTTAATACATTAAAATAAAGCAATCGGGGAAGGGCTGTGAAGTGCTATATATTGAATATTAACTGGGCTATAGAGGGAGTGAGATTAACTGCAATGACATTAAAACTCTGGTGCTACTGAAGTTTAGTAGTGTTGCTATGCGGTCTCGCGGTTTTGATATATGTGCTGCAGGTGTGAGCAGGTATATTAATAAAGCTACAAGACTTTTGCTTCAAATTTACTGTGAACAAACGAAATTTGGTTCTTAACTAAGTTGATTTCAAAGAATATTGAAATGTTTGGTTGAAAAATGTTCAAAACTCTGGTTGCACCCATTCAAAATGTTTACTTTTAAAAATTTTCTATGTTACTCGAATGTTATGAAGCAAGTTTATCAACTGATCAAGCCTTTGATAGCTTTTACACTACAGATGCTTTCAAAATACGCAACATAGCACAATTTGTTATTGGAAATGCTTGCAATGGGAGAAATTCGCTTACACTAGAACGAACCAATAAAAAAACATCACTTGAGGTACTGTAATAAATTTTAGATTTCGCTAAAGCACCAAATTGATTTTGTAGCTACAAATGCCACTAATACCAAACGCCGTGATGTCCTTTAAAGCGGCAGTAGTAGGCTTTGGATTATTGCAAGCAGTGGACTATATATTGATCACATCTACAGCAAATAGGCTTGGAGATATGCTTTTCAAAAAAATGTGAGAAAATTGCATGAGATTTTTTTTTTTGAATCATATTAGCACTGAATTGATTTTTCGAGTTTTTCGAAATTTTGTTAAAAATCTATTATTATTATGGTTCTAGTAGAATGAATTTGTTCATTTTTATATAAACTTTTAAATAATAGAATGAGCTAATGATCATACATCGCTATGTGATGTTGATTAAGAATGTTTAGAATTGTGTTAAAAAAACACAAACGCATAGAAAAGAACTTGAAAATATTGAAATGGGAGCGTGTGATGATGGGCGTTGGGGTATTAAATATACTTTCTTTAGTTTTTTCTCACTTAAAATCTTACAATACAACGGGGATACATAAAAATGGTTCTCTCAATAGAACGAAAGAAATTCTTAGCATAAAACGAAACAAAAAAAAAAAAAAGAATAAAGTGTTTAATTAATTAATAAAGTGTGGTGTGTTTTGTGTACGTGTGCGTGTGTGTGCATTTAAGATCTACTTATATTTTATCATCTCTTACAAATTTACACATTGCTTGTGATTTTATAAATCGTTTAAACTTACACAATAAGTCCTTTAAAAGAATAGTTTTTTTTTAATTACAGATTTTTTGTTCTATATACAATATGTAGGTATATAATTGTTGCTGTTGTTAGTTATTTGATTGTATATGCCATATTACATATATTTCGGTTTCATTTTCTTTCCTCTTTTCTCTTTTTTCTATCATTTTATGTACACATGACTAACAATGAAAATATTGTCAACAAAAATATTATAAAATTGCACAAAAGTCATTAAATTTTTGAAGTCTAAGTTTATTCGTTATTTTGTACCCTCCACATGGGATGCTAAGTTTGTCATTTCATTTACAACCCAAGTGTAATATTTTATAAATTTCAAAAACGGAGTCGATCTAGATGTCTAGATGTCTGTTGTTGGCACTCTCACATTCGTAAATTTTGTCTGCACGTAGGTTGCTATTTAAATTGGGCAAAATCGGTCAAGAGCCGCACCTATAATAGATCAAAAAGTTGAAATTTGGTATATTATTCCATCATATGGGCGCGCTCGGACAACAGACGCGCTACAAAGAACCGTACATAGCGTAAAAGTCGACGTGTAAGTTGATTCCTAGTACATTCACGTTGTGTATGCCACGTCCACCGTTTGATGTGGAGGGTATTTATGATTTGGCCTACGCCGAATTTAGTTTTCTTACTTGTTTGTTTAAAAGTTTCATCCACTTAAGATTCGTTTATTTATAAGATTTATAGTTTAGTGTGTGTTTAGGGACCCTTTTTATACACTATACGTGTTCATGGTGTGGAACTTGATCAGTTGTTGTGGGGTAAATGTAGTATATACATATGTGTACATACATATGTATGCAAGCCCTGCCACCCTTAGGCTTTTTTGGGCTGATAAAAATAATAATTTGCTTTTATTTTTTGCTTGTATAAACATCACAGTTTTGAATTTGCCTAAATAGTTATCAAATAAATCTTTGTTAGGTTCTGAGATCTAAAAAATATTTAGGGAATATATAGGGGGATAGAGGGGTAATGAAATTTCGGTTAACTTATAGCATATTTAACTTTCTTCTATTTGTTTTTTTTTAGTGATCGATCATATCCATCCTTGGGTATGTGGTATCATGATGACACGCTCTCATCATGTAATTATCCGCTTGGGTAAGATCCACCGTGGGCGGTACATTTAAAGGGTTCATAGTTTGATTTGATGTTTGATTGGATGTCAGAGCATTGTGTAGATTATCCGGATTTGCTGCAGTCGCTGGGTTTATAGCAAAACCGAATAATTGCTGCAATAGGTTATGCTGATCTTATAAGTAATCCATACAAGGTTTCACTACATTTGGAGATGATTGCTGCTGATGTGAGGACAATTGCATTGTGGGGCCTCCGGACAACAGAAGTTCGGCAGCTGCAGCAGCCGCTGCAGCGGCGGCTGCTACGGCGTTGCCATTATTGTTGTTCGGTAAATTAGTATTGTTAGCGGATGCACTTAGCGAACTTAGAGATTGATGTAACCGATTGCTGGCACTGGATGAACCACCTACACTCCCACCCACACTGCCATGATGAAAGTAGGAGTGATGCTTTTGACGGCGATGATAAATGCTCTTGTGATTGTTTAGGCTATTTAGTGTCCTAAATACTTTGTGGCATAAATTACACACGGCATTATTTAATGGTTGAAGATGCTGTTGTTCCTTGTGACGTTTCAAAGTTAATTTGGTGCTTAACAGTTTACCGCAAACATCACAGCGATGGCATGCGTTTAGGGGTAGAGGCAACAATAAACGATTGGGTCCACCCAATTCTGGGGGACGTGATGAGGACAACATGCCCGCAGCTGAGGCTGCATTTGATGAACGACCGGTGGGTGAGGGGGACAGAGAGGAGCGTCGATGTTGCAACAAATGATGGTGTTCGAGTGGGGAGGGGTCTCGTGTAAGATGCGAATGTGGATGTGGATGTGTATGCTGATGCTGATGCGGATGATGGTGACTGCTGGGTGATAAGTCGTGACGTGAATGTGTATGTGAATGTAAATGGTGAGTGGGCAATATCGATAATGGATGTTGATGATGACCGTAATGTGTGTGAGTGTAATGCATGGAAGGAGATTGCCGTGGATGGGATTGTTGTTGGTGTTGTTGCTGTTGATGGGGTGATGGGGTCGAGGGAAAAGAATCTAAGGTTTGTTTTTGTTCAGCTGCAACTTGTTGGTGCTGGTGCTGTGGCTCATTACCGCTTCCGTCCTGTGTATGATCAAGACGTTCGCAGGCTGACTGCTGTTGTTGTTGTTGCTGATGGTGTGAAAGATGATGGTCATGGAGATGAGCAGAATGATGATGATTGCTACTGTTGCTATTCGGATTCACTCCACCAATTAGTTTGGTGCTTCCACCTATACGACAGATAGGAAGAGAAGAAAAAAAGAGACAATAGTGACTTTCGGTTTCAACATTTAATGCTTTAAATGTGTGTGGTTTTAATTTTCGTTTTCGTTTTCGTTTTGTTTTGTACTCTATGTTTAAAGTGTTTTATGTAATAAATTTTTTAATTTTTATTTATTGATTTATTATTATTTTTCATTTTTGTACTGTAACGTGTTAATGACAGTTGTTGTAAAACCAACTAAACAAAATTCAGGCTTTTGTGAATAATACATTTTATTATTATTATATATACTTGCTAGTCGTTATTGTTGTTGTTGGAAAAAATCTAGAAGTTTGTCTAAGATTTTGTAATGTTTGGTACAGTGCTCACCGGGAAGATAATATAACGAGAAGCGTCATACGGTTTGAAAATTGAATCGAATTAAACAAAAGCAAAAAAATTGATCTTTGAACGTTTTCGAAAAGTAGGCAAAACACACACAAATAAACCCAATTTTTATAAGAAACCCAAAATAGAAAATTGGAGTATAAAGAAAACGAACGTTATCCGCACCGAGGCTTCGATTTGGTTTTTCTTTTAAAACAATTTTGAAACATTTTATAGCCTGATTGATTTTTTTGATTTTTCTTTAATTTATTTGTAATTTATTTTTTTTATTTGTCACTAGTGTCTCTTTTTTAATCTTCTTATGGAGCATTTGACCCAAAACATTGAATTTTTCTGTTTCAACTGCAATCAGCTGCAATTAGAGCTTTAGATTTATTTTCATAATTTTGCCTTATTAGGAAGATGGCAGGCTTTGGGGTGGATCAAGGTGGTTGTAAGAATTATAAAAGTTTGCAATAAATGAAATTCACATGATTTTTGTTTTTTTTTAAATGATTTCAAAAATGTGTTCATGACATAAAACTTTTAACGATGATTTATTCATGGGCCCTTAATACTACTGGTGTTAAAGTTTTTTGTTTACTATTCTTTATAGGACTTATTATGCTTCTTAACGTAAAAACGTTTTAACAATAATGTATATTTACCAATTGGGTAGTGTTTTAATAAAAAATAATAAAACTTTTTAACGAAAAAATTTATACAGCGAACACAATTATATGATGAAAAAATGTATCTCCTTAAGATATGATAAGATATTGTATATATGTAACTAAAATTCATAAACATAAACAAGTAAATCAAGAATACGTTTGGCTTTGGCCAAATTTTGCATACTCTCCAACTTTGTGCAATAATATCAAAAAGAAAATACTCTTTTTTATTATATGGTACTAAGTACATTAGCAAGTGCTTCTTTAATACTTTAGTGCAAAAATTTGAAGAAAAAAATGTGGCGTTATGTTAACTATTTGTACGTAAGCCGTGAAATATCGAAGATACAACGAATGCATGAAATATAATTAGTATAAGAGTACTAGGCAGTTTTAAAATGCAATCGAGTTCTCCCCTAGTAGGGTACGTCATTGAAGTTATCAAGTACATATAAACAAATATCAAAATATCCAAGGTTTGCTACACGGTCTCCTAAATAGCTAAAAACCTGAAAAAATCTGGCTACCCCTCTCTATTACATTTTTCTTACCTTCTGTAATCTTTCCACGTTTTTAACTATGTCAACTGAGCTCTTCATACTTGATGACCTTAAATTTAAAATTAACTGTATCCTTATTATCTTTACGCAACCTCACTAGAACCAGTTTACACCCCCCTTGAGTGTAACTAGGGTGCCCTTGTTTGATATTCTATATATAGAATACTTGATATTACTGAAATCAAGAGAACATTATATAATATATGGCTCTTTTTCCCAAAAAAATCAACACCCATGAGAGGACTTATATAAGTGAGTGCCGATGTTATTCTCCAAAAAAGTAGAAATTATATATAAGACGGCAGTTTAGAAAAGTTTACGATCTATCGAACTCGAAGCCACATAACATGCTTTCGATTAATGTAAGATGTAACAGTCCGGGAGGAATATTTTGTCCTCTTTACTTGGTAAAGGACTTTTAATGACTTAATTTACCGTGAGCGTCGAGAGTTTTTTGTTAATAATGTGCAAGTCTGTTATTTTATCCCGCCTACTTTGGTCATGTCGATGAATCAAATAAATTGTAATATTATGGGAAATTTCAGTCGAAAAATTTCGATTCTGTTCAAGAATATATAAATTTTATAAGCGCTCTTCTGGATATTGTAAATAGATATATAAATTTAGTACACCTGCCATAACAATGAATAGAGTAAAATTAGTACTAAAATATTGACACATTACAAATTGATATTAATAATAATAATACTAAACAATGAATGTTTAATCTTTATTTTATACAATTTTGGCAAAATTTTGGTAAAAGTTAAAGCACTCTAGCGCCAACAATTGCTAAATATTAGTACTCAAATACAAAAAAGAACAAAGAATAAAATTAGAACTTCCGATGTAACATGTCTTGTATAACTTTTAAAATTTAATTATTAATAATTAAATTAGTATTAAATTTTAAAATTTAGAACTGGAGTGCTAAAAAGCATTAAGCTTTGGAAACTGTTTATTCAAAAACATTGGTGTTCAAAGATTTGTAAATATGATCACCAAGTTGGAGGTTATGGAAAAGGATTATTTTTAATACTATATAATAACAATAATTATAGCAAAATAACTTGTTTAATCATATTTGCTGTAATTTTACTTTTGTTTAAGAGAAAACTTATTTACGTTCTTATTATAAGCTTATGTGTGTGTAATATGAATTTTTAATTTAGTTTTCCTTAAATTGTATGTCATAATATGTGTATGTTGCGGTGTTTGTAGAAAATTGTAAACATTAGAATTTCTATATATTGTATATGTAGTAACGATTAAAAATGTATTTGATTTTTTGTTTTCGAGTTTTTTCCTTTCGCATGTGAAAAAATCCCTTACATTTATTAATTAATTGTGTAAGATCATTAAAGTGTGCGTGTATGTATGTTACTGCTCCCATTTTTTAAGGCATTTGTTATTTTCTAATCTTTCCTTTCACTTAGTTAAAGGCTCACATTAGCCAAATAGTTCAAATAGATTAAATCCTATGAGGAGGACCGATGGTTGATAGACGTGTAATAGGGATTGCTCACGGTTACACCCATATTGCCTGAATGATGCGTATGACTTGTCATATCGGATGGTGATTCTTGTTTCGGTTGTTTCAAGTTTCGATGATAGATACTTTTATGATTGCGCAGACTATTTAATGAGCTATAGACACGTTTGCATATATTACATACGGGCTCCTTGGTCGGTCGCATATGAACATTTTGTATGTGACGCTTAAGTCTGGTTAAGGAAGATAAATTTTTATTGCATGGGTCACAGCGAAAGTCATCACCGCCACTCGATGCATTTAAATTATTACTGGATGAGTTTAAGGCATTTAATGTTTGGCTAGAAGCACCCGACGATGATGCTATATTGGCCATGGCCGCTGCAGCAGCCGCTAGCATATGGCTTTGCTGTTGTTGTTGTTGTTGTTGTTGCTGCTGCTGCTGCTGTTGATGAGTTGTAGCGCCACTACTAACTGTAATACCACCACCACCGCTACCACCAACGCCACCATTACCACCACAACTGCTATTGGCAGCATTTGTTGGCATAATATTTGAAGGCAAGAGTTGATTGTTTAACTGTGATACACCTGAAGTCGGCACCACACCGCCACTAGCATTACAACTTGTTGTAAAGGGTGACAAATTAAGGCCACACATGGTTGAAGAACCGGTTAAGGCTGTATCGAAATAATGTTTCCAACATTTTTGTTTATATGTTATTGTTGTTGTTGTTGTTGTCGTCGTTGGTGGTATATCATATGTAAGTTGTTGTTGTTGTTGTTGTTGTTGTTGTAGAATAAAGATGCAGTAGTAGTAGTAGTAGTAGTAGTAGTAGTAGTAGTAGTTGTTGTTGTTGTTGTTAATAAATTTTGTTGTTAAAACAGTCATCGTTGTGAGAGGTGAGGAGAAAGAATTACAAAAAACGCCACATTAGCGCAATGGGAAAATTTGTGTTTGTATTGTATTTTTAACTTGTTTCTTTTTTATTTGTTATTGTTGTTGTTATTGTTTTTTTTTTTTTGTTTTTTTTGAAAAGGTTCAATTAAAAAATGCAAAAAACATGTAGAAAAAATTAATTTTGTTTTTTTTTTCTTGATGTAAGTAATTCTGAATTTAACTTTTTGGCTTTCTCTGACATTATAAGTAAACACATACACACAATGTCTTAAAAATTGCGTATAATCTTTCATATGAAATTTAATTGTTGTTGTTGTTGTTTACAAATAAGAAAATTTATTTCCTTTTTGATTGTTTATACATAAGGAACCAGGCTATTGGGGGAGGGGGGGGAGATGCATGAAGATGCGTGTGTGGTGGTCATCTCTATGTATTCGTTTATCCTATTAGTAGCTATCATATGAATTTTCAGAGAACTTCGCTATGATAAACTATATGACTTTTTCCTTATTTTGAGCGTTATTTTGAGTTAAAATTAAGTTTCTAATCCTGTTTATAGAAATAATTTATAAGCAATTGAACAAAATCATTTTTATATTCTTTCTCTTTCAGTTGTAGGTTGGGCAAGGACTTTGGACACTATGCTCTAATTAATTGTTGTTGTTTGTGGTGGTAAGTGCTTATTTTTGTAGTTGTTGTTGTAGTAAGTCGTGAATTTTTTTGCTCATCACCATCACCATTTGTTGTTATTATTATTATTGTTGTTGTTGTGTGCCTTGTTTCTATTCGATCAATTTCAATTGAAAATTTTTCTTTCTACTGATGAAACAAATTTTGAATTTTTGTTTGTTTTGTTTTGTTTTTGTATATCATATTTACATGAAATTGGTTGTTGTGTTGGTTAATTTCTTGAGTTTTGTTGTGTAATTGAAGAGGGTGTTGTTGGGTGGTGCTGGTGGTATTGTTAAACTCAAATTAGCTACAAGTTCTTAAAAATATTATTATTCGCTTTGTTTGGTTTAGAAATGTTTAGGACAGAGGGAGAGATTGTAGATATTATTGTACAAAGAGTGCTATTTCTCCATATTTAGTAAGCAAATTTCTATTACTTTTGCATTTTCGCATTCATCGCATGTTCTTCGAGTTATAATTTGTTTTTGTATTTTTGGATCGTTTCATTTAACGACATGCGTTTTGTTTTGTATTGCTCTGAGAGACACCAGTGAAAGTGTTGTGCTGGAATGTGTCATGCGTTTCTCAATCTTTTATTTTCTGTTTCAAAAGGTATATTATTGGAATTGATTTGTTGTTGTTGTTGATGTTGTTGTTTGTTTGTTTGTTTGTTTTGTGTTTATGTTGTTGCTGTTGTTGTGCTTTTTTTGTGCTAGTGTCAACTAGTCTTTGACAGTATTGATTGTCCTTTGCCAAAAGTATAATTTGTTGTTGTAGTTGTTTTTGTTGCTATTGTTCTTATTAATACATGATGTGTTTATTAAAAATACATCAATGGCTTGTAACCTCAATTAAAACATCAAAGGTTTAACTATTTGGCTAACAAGACATCAAGAATGAAATTTTAAAAATTCGATTTTTATGCTGATTAAGAATATATGTATTTCGTTGGGTTGAAGTAGAATTACGCCCATAATCAACAAAGGTGAAACGAATTCGTATATACATTAATGCTATCTACCGATGTGCTAAAAATGGACGCCACCTTATACATACACACCAACAATACATAAAAATCCCTATTCGAGGCGTTTAACAATCTGTAAGGAAACAAGTAACACAATCGTTAAAAAAGGGGACAAGTCCACATACTAAGTAAAAATGGAAACCCTCTATTTCACGCATAAGTCTAATAGTAGGTGTTGTTTTAAACTGCGACAGTTACTTTCAAAGTTATCTACTAATGCACCCATCTGTCATAATTATTACTAAGAAATTAGTTGTCATAACTAAAATTCATAGCCACGTCTAAGTGAGAATAAGCATTGTGTTCATTATAAACTAAACGTTCCATAGTTGAATAGGATAAAATACTTAATTGTGATTTCGTGAGTTGGTGGACGCAACAAATTCACGTGATACAAGTTCTCAGCTAAGCCAACAATTGAAAATTGTTATTACCGAGAGAAATGGTTGTCACAACCAAAACAAAGTTATCAAGTTTGAGTAGCAACCAATATGATAATGATGTCCGTATGATATCTTGATATCGGTTATAGTGTCAAGCAGAAAGGATATCTTCTAAGGAAGAGTGCAAACAGAGGAGTCAAGGTTTAGAATGAAAAGATTTCGATTTTTTTGTTGGGTATTATTATTGTTGTTGTTGTTGTTTTTGTTGTTATTGTTTGCTTGTTACCTTTTACCAATTTGTGTTCTTTTTATGCACTTTTGCTCTGGCAGCCAAACTTTTACAATTACTGTACTTGTGTTGTTTTCTATTTTTCTTTTTTTTTTTTTTTAATAGTTGGAATATATGTAGTTGTACTCATGCAAATTTGAACAATTTTTTTTTTCAATTGTGCGTGTTGGTTGATGTTATTTGATGTTTGTTGGCCATTTTGGAACTGATTAAACTGAGTTGATTACAATGATAATACCAATTGTTTGCTTATATGTAACTTAAAATAACTTTTCTTTACAATTTTCGATTAATTGTTTGGTTTGATTTGCTTGTTGGTTTTTTCTAAATAAAATTTCGAAAACTTAAATCTAATGATAATTTTATATATAATTGATGGTGTAGGCAGAAGTTATTATAGTTCATTATCATTATTAATTATTATTATTTTTCAATTTGGTAATCAACAAAAAATGACATGTAATGAAAATTATAAAAGCTAGGTGAGTGAGAGTGAGAATGAAGTGTAAGGAGAAGAAAAAGCAGTTTGTAAAACGGTCATAAATGACAGAGTAATAAGAGTTATTAACAATAATCAATTTAGAATAAATCAACGTGTGTGGTAATGTTTTCGGATGGATGTTGTATAAAATTAATAAATGAATGAATTGAATGTTTTCGTTTATATTTGAAATAGAGACAAGCGCACACAAAAAAGAAAGCCAAATTTTTGTTATAGTAAACAATAATTTTTACTACTTCATTACGAGTATATGTGATTGTATTTATTTGTGGTCTTGTGTAGATTATCGAAAAAGCAGAACCTGTCTGCCTGACTGTGCAATAATGTGTATTTTTCTCTCGAAAGGTACTACACCACTGAATAATTAACCCTATGGCTAACACAATCTCCTAACACTCACTAAAATGGCACCGCTAGCATAAGGGTTAACGTAATAAATGTGGTAAATTTTTTAAATTTTCTTAATGACTGGATTTTGATTGTTTAATATGTTGCACCCTTTGGTCGCATCACTTTCATAAACTTTTGATTTGATTACACTCATAAACTACACGATAATGCACACACTGAGAAACAGAAAAAATGAAATACAGCAAAATCAAAATCATGCTCTTGATATTCATAGAGAAGCAAGTGAAGTTAGTTTTTTTACACCCACCACAATACGTATACATTGGTATATATGACTTTCTCAAAACGTTTGCTAATGACCAACAGGAGGAGCCGGAGTCCCTATAAAGTATATATGTAATCAACATCGAATCAGTATTCAGATGTATGCATGTCTGTCGGTCCGTGTTTGTATTTTCTGTGGTAATCACTCTGCTAGTCGCCAAAATTCAGATTTCGAAATGTTGGTAGTATTCATGCTCTGGCTTGGTATTGAAATTGAACAAAATCGGTTAAGCAACACGCCCACAATGCAATAAAAACTGCAAAAAGCTACCGAAGATATATTAACATGAAACTCCTCGAGAGGGTGTGGTACAACGATGATGGGTTTTCAATATATGGTCTTAGCCAATAAACTTATATTTTGCCCGAATGAAAATCATAAAATGTCAAATAAACTGTGCCTATATTACATACATATGCTGTTAAAGGTACTTGGGTATAATTTCTCCATATACGATGAACATAGACCACAGACGGTATTCAATTAAATTAAAACAACAAAATGAACATTATGTTAATGAAATAATATGAGTTAAGTTTATAATATTTAGAAATGGAAACCGTTTACTTGGGCAATTACGTTGATTGAACTTTTTCCAAATTCCTACCGAACAAAGCGAAACAAAAATATTATGAAATATTTTTAAATAAAAAACAAAAATATTTACACATGTATACATATATTATATATAATATGATCGTACAGTCAACATCGAAATTATCCAAACAAGAGCGCTTCCCTCATTCATTCTATTCTCTGTAGCAGTCTTGATCACCATCAAAATTAGAAATTTACTTCAATCACTGTAAGTTTATTTCTGGCAAACTTCCGCATAAACGTATGGGGGGATAAGAGATAGTGGACGCGCCCTTAATTAAAAAAGTAACGTTCTAAAGAAAAATCTTTTTTACATTTTTACAATTTCAGGGACATTTGTGCGGCGTAAGTAATTACTTATCGATGTTGAATATTGCTAAAGTGTTTTAAACTTTCCTGGTTGGAACAAAATTGGTCAAAATTAAACAATGGGTTGAGTTATTTTATTTTCTTTTTATTTGAGATTTCAGGATGTCGTCCAAGACAAATTTATATTACTAAGTTAAAATACTGGTCCTGAACGCGTTAATCATCCTCACGGGTTTCGATGCTGCTCGTCCATGATATACAATATGTATAAATATGTAGTTGTTCTAAATGTAATTTCTAAATTTGTTCAATTACATATCATTGCAAATGAAAATGAAATTGTTTTTTACTTTCTAAATAGAGATAAGACACTACACATTAAACGATAAGCACTGACGTGGGTGGGTGTAAGAGGTGGGCGGTCGGAAAATATATATTGTTTTATAGATAATTTCAATTTTGCCCTACACTGCCAAAGAACATATTTAGTAGACTCATAAACACTACTGCGATTCCTTCATAAATGCTGTATAACATTGCTTTGTATTACTCTGTTCTCTTTTAATTGTTTATTTACGATTGTTGAATTTTATAGTTTTTTTTTACTGAAACATGTAGGATTTTATGGTAATGTAAACTAAGTTTCCTTTGTATAAATCAGAAATCTAATGAACGCCTCAACTTTCTTTTGTTATAAAAAAGAAAAAGAAAAAAAAATCATAACAAAGTTAATGATAATATTTAAACTACCAACAACAATGAAAACTGAAGAGAATTTTTATTAAACATATTATAAGCGTATGCTGTATGCCCGGTATTTATATAAATATTTTGTAGAAACTTTTCATTAGTTAGTTCAGTGCAAGTGATTAGTTGAATGAATGAGGAGAACGGTTAACGCTTCAGTGTTCAATGTTCATTGTAGGGGGAGAAAAATAGGATGGAAATCAATGAAATCGCGTTTACTAGTAAAACAATCAAACAAGAAAGAAATTTTTTTATTTCGTTGGTTATGGTTCATTCGCAGAAAGACGTAACGCTGAGTCTATATCAAAATTAAATAGAAGTATGTATGTGCGAACGAAGCCTAATCTAAGGAATATACATATTGCGTACGAAACACAAAACACAAAACACAAAATTTCCATCTCTTCTTTTTTCTTCGACTTCGTTCACACTTCCTTGATTTGATTTTTAATTTTGATGGCGTTTGTCTTTTTCTTTTATGTTTATTTTATATCTATATATGTATATATAAATGCGTAGATTTAAATGAATTGCTTGAAGTATAGATTTTTTTTTTAAATTTTCATTTTTGATTACTGTTGTTGTTTTCATGTCTTATAAATTAATAGATAAACCAAAAGTTAAATAAAGAATATCATGTATGCGCATGTAATTACAACAATAATAATAATATAAAAAAAATGTATGAAGGAAAACAAAAAAAGTGAAATTAAACAATAAACACTTTCCTTGTCTAGAACTTATCGATGTGAACAATGTAAAATGGATTTGAAGCATAAATATATAGATCTGAACTAAAAATACTTACCTTGAGGTGAAGCAGCCAATTCAGCAGCCGACTGTAATTGGGGATTTAGGCCTAATGATAAGAAAAAAGCAGATGAACGAATAACGAAATAGAAATGGAAACAGAAGAAGAAGAAAAAGAAGAAAAACATCACACATATATTGCGTACATCAAACACATACAAAGTAATTGAATCAATCCATTGGTTATGTCGGAACACTTACTGGCAAAGGTAACGGGATCTAAATTGCTCATGGGGAAGGTAAATGGTGCAGATGGAAATAGTTTTGAATCGGCTGGTGAAATAAGAAATGGCGGCGCCGTTGACGGATGTGGTGGCATAGTACTCTCCATATCTTCATCGTTTCCCGAACTTTATTGAATTTGAAAGAAATTAAGTATATGTGCTGTGGATGTTTTGCGTAAATATATGTAAAAATACCTTAATGATATTTTTCCACATTCACCACTGCTGACACGATGAATTTCATGTTCACCAGTTGAATCGTTACTATGTTCATTTGTTGTATTATTATTGGTGCATACCAGTTCCATTGGTTCCGATTTGACATCCTCAACGGAACGAGTTAATGGTGATGGTGTCAGTGTATGACCTGAACATTTTTCCGTCGTTGTAACACCATTACTATTTGATGCTGAAGTACTTTGATTACCACTGGAAGCAATATTGCTGGTCGGCCCATTACCTAATTAAAACAATTGAAAATGTTATAGTCGGCCAAGCACGATCATTTAATATCCTACACCGCTTGAACTTGGTTCCACAAATTATTCTACAATTAGTTTATTTGTGTCAGAAAACGCAAAGAAGTCTCTTCTTAAAATGTTTTTATACGGGAAAGGGTCCCAAAAATGATTCTAAATTTGGCACATCCAATTACGAAGGTTTACCAAGTTTTGTCCAAAAATATTAAGAAATGCGATATCTTGCTATATAAGGGCATCCACTTTAAAAGAACCATGCATCTCAAAAATGAGCATGGACAGACAGACTTTTTAAATTCTTTTGCCACAAGTGGGGCAGGGTATTACTATAGTGATTTTAATTTTTTCAATACAAAAATTATTAAATATATAAATAAATAAAGAAGGTAAGGCGGAACTGTGCACTGAGCTGGAATCTAAGAAGGTTTTAAGCGGTGCCTTTGTGTCATTGGTTTTACAATTTATTCCGAAATGCTAAATATTTTCGCCTCGAATCTATTTTGAAAGGACAAAACAATGACTTAAACGTGGAAGATCGGGGCTGGTGAGAAAGATCTCACGATTAAAGAACAAACTAGTTCGATACAGACAGTTGTAGAACAAATGATTTGATAGGTGGATAAATCTCTTTCACTTCTGTAGAACTCCTGCTTTGAAAATACCCAAACATAAACGCAAGCACACATTACGTCTTTTCTAATTACATTGAGTGCTAGACATATATTTTCTCGTCAAATATTAGCACTTGAGCTCTTTAAAGTTGCCGCACGAATTCTTGTACCCGATCATGGATTAAAAGACACTCAGACTTATTTATATTATGTTTTCATACGGGGGTCATAAGTTGTGCTACTTGGATTGGAAGCAAATTGTGTAGTCTTAAATGATTAGGCTTGTCCGACTTGTTCACTTGTTGTTTTGTTTTACAATCGTCTTAAGTGAAATCGTACAATTCCACAATTTCATTACCGCGTACATACCACACAAAAAACACTTATTCACAATATATTTTATATATAAATATTGAACAAGTGAAATAATAAAATAAACAATGAAAAGGAATTGTTTTATTAAATGTAGGTTAACACACGTACGTTTTTCTTCTTTAGGTGGCGGAGAATTGTTATTATTTGTATTTTTCATAGTTGAAAAATCCGTTGGTGTTAATTGCGGTGAAGTGCTGTGATGGTGATGTATAACATCTGGACTATTGTCAGTGGTGTGCTGCTGCTGTAAACCATTATCTGTTTGACGCATTCGTTTCAATGTATTGTTTGGGTCTTCAGCTGATGGTGTTGAGCTATTCCGGTCACGTCTTAACATCGCTGCCGCAGCTATGCTACGTTTAAACAATTGGCTATTAATGTGTGACGAGGCGAGCGGCAATTGGGTAGGTGGTGGTGGTGGTGGCGGTGAATCCGTATTACGTGTATACATTTGAGGGTCATCATGTAAAGTAGGATGATGATGATGATGATGATGATGATGCTGCTGCTGGTGTTGGTGCGAATTCAAAGGTGATCGTACACCCGAAGCGGCGAGATTTTGCATTTGAGCTAACTGCTACATTTGAGAAAGTACACAATATTTACACATTTTATTTTTGCAAATAGGTTCAAAAAGTTTTTACAACTTGAAAAAATAATAGAAAAAACGTACGTTATGTGTCTCTTCGGCCTGTTGTTGTGTTAAACCTGAAACCCTTAAAACTTCGGCTGTTTTAAGAAAGGACTGCAATGATTTTTGATGTACATTAACTTCGCCATGATAAATAAATTCCACCAAAGAATGTAAATCATGAAAATTGACATCTTGCAGCAATATAACTGGGTGTTTGCAAGGTGTGCTCTGCAATTAAGAGAAATATGAAAGACAATTATTTTGGAGACTACAATTCCTTAGTCCTTTGGGCAAGGCCTAAGGTCAAATTGTAAACATTCTCAATATAATGAAAAAAAAAACCAAAGCCACCTAATATGTTTATGTTGCTTGTCTAAAAGTTGCATTATTTAGCAGTTGTAACAAAGAGGATCTTTATAGCACTCACAAATACTTATTACGGACGTACGGACGTAGGGACGTATTTGACCCTTTTTGGGGAATATCTTCACCGTGTAAGAAGTGTTTAATGCAATTTTGAAATTTTTCAAACAAAATAACTCAATATTATTTTTTACTTACTTAATTTTTTAAACAAATAAATGCGTAAATGATTTATGTGAAATATTTAGGGTACGAGTAAGAGTGTCTGTTTTTTAGTAATTTAGGTCAAGAATGTGTATTCACTGATAAACAATGAGTGTGAAATCAAATATAATATAAATGTGTAAGTATGGGTTGTTTATCCCATAACACGTTACATGAAGGCTTCAAAGAATTATTTGTGTGATAATATAATAATAAACTTAATAAGAAGAGAATCGCCATCTAGTTTTATCATTATAAAGCAAAACTGTACGGAAATATGTTATGAGATTAATAAATAAAATTATAGCTTAACCGCAACACATTCACCTTTTTTTAGATGCATTGTGTCAGTACGGTGTATTGGAGCGGATTTTAATAACTCCTAAACAGTAAACACAACGCCGACCTTTAATAATACCCATCGTCTCACGATCAAAATTTGAATCAATTTAACCAAGTCCGCCTGTCTGTCCATGTGCGTTTTACAATCGACAGGTAGCAAGTTTTCTATATACATTTATTCAATTTAGGACAGAGATGTTTTTGGCCCAAATTGAAAATGGACTTATTTGACCCCTCTCCCTGCATTTTCTTAATTAATATTCTAAGTGATAATTTTTTTTTAAATTTCTTAATAAAATTAGTTTATTAATTACTTGTATAAAATTTAGGCCCGTAGCGATCGGATATAAATTTGACATGGACGTTGGCACGACTTCTTACGAAGTGACTCTCATATGTTGAATGGTGCAGGGTATTAAATGGTCGGTTGAAACCGACTGTAACATTTCCACTTGTTTTTATGTTATGCTGAGAGAAGTGTGTACACATGTACACACAATATAAGTTTAAAAGTGGACTTTTGTGTATTTTATGTGGCCTTTATCATTTGGACAGTGCAATAAGCAGGCTAACAACGCTTTGTATTTACAAAAAAAAAACCAAAAAAAATATACATTTTAAACCTAATTAACATGATATTGCAGTTAATTAACTATTTATGCATAGAGTCGTTTGTCTTGTGTTTCTTTTATGTTTTGAGAAGGCAGTGCGAGTACACCAACAACAATTTAAACAGTTCCAGCCTTACGCTAAAACTTTACATTCGCATTTTGGCGTCAACAAACTTATTCTTGTTTGTTTTTTTTTCTTGTTGAACATTATTGTGTTTTGTTGTCGCTTCTTCCATCTCTGTCTCATTTTGTTTATTCAATACAAAAATTAAGTAGAACATTTGATAATTGCTTGGAGGGGACAATAGAAAGAAAGAACGAAAGAAAGAAACGAAAAAGAAGAGAAACTTAGCTTTTGCGATCCGTGCCATTTAATTTGGCGTACAATTCGTGTATTTTGCAAGCATTACTTTGTTATTGTTATTTTGTATCATATTGTAAAAAGACAAGGAACGAAACTAAATTTGGTTTAGGGCAACACTTACGTGTATTCTACCTCTAAGTGCAAATAGTGGGCGCGGCATATAGTCTCCTATAGTTTATATCTTGACAGTCTTATATGTTTAATCATTTACGGCCAAAGACTTGGAAACAAAACAAGTTTAAAGAGTAAATTTTATTTTGATAATAAAAAAAAATTAAGTTAGCTATACCAATGGTCTCATTTGGTCGATATCATTATATTTTAAAAAAAATTATGCCCAATATATCTCAAATAAGGAGATATTTGAAGAAAAATTAAATTACGATTAAAAAATCAAAAATGGTTTATTTTGATATGAGTGCAACTCCACAACGGTGGAGTGTACGTATTACGTATCAGCATGCACGACTAGTTTTATGGTGAATGTGGTTTTTTGCAAATTTTGGGCGTGTCTGTTATTTGACCACGCCCATTTTTGGCATTTAAATGGATAGGATGACTATATATACGCATACTTCTTAGGTCAACTTTTGTGGCAGAAATAAAGATTTTTATTGATTGTGGGCGCGGTTTTTGACCGATTTTTCCCATTTTAAATAGCGCTCTGCGTGCAAAAACTAAGAGTGCCTGTACAAAATTTGCGCCCGTGAGAATGCCAACAAGAGACATACATGTCTAAATCGACTCAGTTGCCGACGCTGATCAAAAATATATATATATATATATATATACATTATAGGGTCTCCGACGCCTCTTTCCGGCTGTTGCAAACGGAAGAACAAACTTAGTATACTCCCATCACTAAGGTGGAGAGTATAAAAATAAATTAAATGACCAGCACTCTATAGTGAACCCAGAGCAATGCCATTTCAAAAATGCAAGGACTTAGTGCATCTATTAAATTACATACCACTAAATAACAAGAATCCATCTTAAAAATTAATTTAACATTATAAATACATTGCTAATTATAAATGTGTGCACCATAACATTTTTCTAGATATGAGAGATTTTCATCAACTGTGGGCATGGCAATTGGCCTTTTTTGCCAAAAGAGCGATCTATGTACATTAAATAGAATTGTTTGTATAAAATTTCAAAACTTACGACCGTGAGCGTTCCAACAACAGACAAACTCTGTTTTTGATGCTGATTAATCTGAGACTTACTTCTAAGGTGAAGGGTATAAAAAAAAGAAATTTAACAGAAATACATTAATGTAAAAACGTTTAGTTGAACAACTTTTTAAGAAAAAAATTCTACACAAAAAAGCAATATTATTTGTTTCCAAGACGGATAAAATGTATTTATCTATAAGAATTTTCATAAATGAAAATTAAAATTACGCGATTATCGGAATACATGAATATTAATAAGACCACAATTTGAAGCGATGCTTAGGTGACATTTCCAAAAACTTGGTATATCTCTATTGATATATGGTATAATAAAAAAGAAGAAGAAGCATATTTGCAAGAAATGGGTTGAATTGAACTAAACTGAAAATTTTGTTATTCTTGCATTTACTTCTTGGTAGTCGTGTACGCTTTTTGTTTATTAAGCTAAAAATTTTTGCTATAATTCAAATCGCTATTTTTTATAACATTGTTGAAGTATTAATAAAAATGGATTTAATTGAACGAATAAGTTGCAATTGAATTAAAAAAATATAAAAGAAATTTAAGGCGACTTTATATAGATATTATAATATATGGCACTTAGTTGTATCTATCTTATGCTCTATGGAGAGATTTTAGAAAGAAAAATCTATATTTTATATAGGTGTCAGCGGGTACGTCGAACCGATAAGCTGCCGCTATGAAAGGCACGAAAACAAATGCTGTTTTTTTCTATTAATAAAAGAAGGAAAACAAATTTTAGACTCCGATTCATAATATTAGCGAGTCTACTGATTTGCAAAGAAGGTGTCTACGTAAACTCAAACCCTACACAACATTTCAGCTAAATAATGCAAAATGGCAACAGTAGTTGCATATTTCAGTTATAGGAATATAGGAAAAATAGAATTGGTCAAAAATTTGCCTTGTGAATGTCCTACACTTCAAGAGAAAGTACTAAAACTCAAGGCCTGTAATCACTAGCAGATGCAAATGATTTATTGACTCCACTGGATGGCTAATGAACTAATCGTCTTGTCTTTCAAAACACCATAATGGCCCCTGGCGGCCCCCTTACTCCTAATAACAATTCCTTAAACCCAGAAATGTATTACATAAGATAATCATTTAAATTTATGTCCATCAAGTTTGAAGTCTACCGATCTAGTTATTTTTAGAATCTTTGTATAAAAAGCGCGAGACGCATGGGATGAAGATGGTCAAACACTTTTGCCCAAGACTGTAATATTTATTCGTGTGTTTATCTTTACGTTTACATTTTAATTTATTTACCGTAGTTGCCATTTTTGTGGTTTTCGTGTTCTATTAATGTCTTACATTAGCAGTACTGCAGTTATGTCTTTAATTCATTGTGCCTGTGTACGTATGTAGTGCAGGTATTAATGTACCACATTTTATAGCTTTATGGCCAAGAATACAAAATCAAAGTTTGTTACACTCACTTGTGTTACAATAAATACGTAAGTACGTGTGTACGTGCAGTATGTAAACGAGTATACTAAAGTTAAATAAATATTATATTGTGCGCTGTGTGTTTGGTTTAGTTTTTCGTTTATTACAATGATACCGAAAAAGGGTGATGATGATGATGATGATGATGATGATGATGATGATGATGGCATAAGCCTTGCCGTATATATATGTATATAGAACATGTTGTAATGAGGACGTTGAAATATCTAAGAACAAAAACTTGATAGTTTGATGGTAATATTTTGTCCTGCTTCTATAATGTGTTGTTTTGTGGCATATAGCTGCCACAAAAGTTTGACGTCTGCATGTGCTCTAATGCAAACTATTTATGGTTTAAAATTGCAACAGCAGCAGCAACAATAATAACAACAACTGCTGCTTTATAGTAAAATAATGCTTTTTAGGAATTAAACACGCAACTGCGGATATCACAGGTAAACTTTTTCTTTGCTTTTATGATTTTTTTTTTTCACAAAAGATTACTTACGCTAATAATCATAAGGGGGATATTTGTTGTTAGTTGACTTAAACTAAATTAAAGTAATTTACAAAAAAGCAAAACTCAACTCGCATACTAGTGCAAGTATTTGAATAATGTTTACCTTTAATAAATCTCTAAAGTAGGGACTGCAGGCCGACAAAACCACTCTGTGGGCTTTAATGCTACGTCCTTCGCATGCCAGAGTTACGTCAACGAAATCTTCATCATCTCTTAAATTTTCAAATGCCGATGTTATACTACTTTGGTAGTTATTCCAACGCAAACAAAAATGCTGTGTTTCATCCATTGTGGCGTGGCGTGGCGTGACGTGACGTGACGTATTTATGCGTGTTCGGTGTGTATTTTGAAAATCGAATTGAATTGTTTTGTTTATTTCTTCAGCTTTTTCTTGTAATTAACGTGAATGAACTGGTCCTGGTTGCCTTAAATTTCTTAGTTGTTTGCCTTTGAGGTTGAAGTAATCTTAACGTTTGGAGCAACAAAAGGTGCTGTTGCTGTTATTAAACTGTAAAAATATAAAAAACAAATAACCTTTAAGCAATAATCAACATTAATATAAATGTTTTTTTTTAATCATAAGTTACGATTTTTAAATAATCACTAAACAGTTATATATTTCGTTTAGGTTAAATGGAAAATACGTTTTTTTTCTTTATCACTAAGGTGGAGGGTGTAAAAAGCGTGCTAAAACTACAAAATGTATAATGGACTGGAATTTTACAACCCTGAGAGGATGCAAGGGTCTACACAGTTAGATCAATTCAGATTTTAATGCTGGTCAATAACATATAATTGATGTTGCAAATAAAATAGCAAAGTTGGTCCCTCTCGTTATGGAAGCTTCAGCAACCTTGCAAATATATTTCTAAATAGAATCCAATTCTAGATCGATTCAGTCATGTCCGTGAGTGTGCGTTTGTGTGTCGGTATGTCTGTTGTTGAAATATTTGCAGTCGTACATAATTTAGATGGGATTTGCCACAAATATTTTTAGTTCCGGTAGGCAGTTACCCCTCTGAAGAAGGAGAAAACGTGTCTTACTTGTAATTCCATTTCTTTGGTTTGTATAAATCTTAAAAAACTCAATCTTTAAAAACCCTGATTTAACCATCTAACACATACCTCCTACATATCTCCTACTTCACAATCCACAATCCAAAAGGGATTCGCCGATAATAGATAGACTCATGTTATTTAAAGAATTAATTAATTAATTAAAGACACAAATAGTTGCTTCATATTTATTAATATTTATTTATAACTATTAAAATTATCTTTTGTGTGTGCGTGTGTATGTATATATGTTTATTGCTTCATTTATTTTTTTATGAAATGCTTTCGCTTTTGCGTTATTCTTCCATTCTGGAACATACACACTAAACATGTATTAGATGTTATACAAACGCTTTATCATACTTTTTTATTTTCAAATGAGAGCAACTATTCCATGAGTGTGCGTATAAATTCTATTTTATTATATTTGATTGTCAAGATCACAAATGAGAGTCATTGCTAACAGATTTCTTTCGTAAGGCATATGGAACGCACACATCAACCTTTATACTCGTACATACATAATAAAGAATGAACTTGAATATTGTATATATGTGAGCGTATGTGTTTGTTTAGTGTTTATATGAATGATTTTTATATGAAACTTGTTTTTCTATGAGAGTGTTCGTATAAACAAATATATTTTTTAGCACCATTAGCACAATATTGCATCAATTGATACTTCATCGATATTTTATGAAATTGGAAGTTCACTCTTTGCTGAACTACATTTTTCAATGGGTACAAAGAAATATTACAAGATTAAAACTCGCACTATCACACGTTATAAGTAGCTTTTCAACGTACATTCTAATCCACAAACTTTTTACACTTTTGTCCATTATTGTCTCTTTGTGTTTTATAAAAAAAATCACTTATTACACTTTTAATTATACACTTGAAATTATATAATGACCAGAATTTTGAAAGTAAACGAATCAATTCCCCCTTTAAATGCTCACGACTAGTCTAATGTTAAAAAAGCGCATTCAGCAACTGCCAAAAAACTATACAAAAATATTCGCTTAAAGCACAAAATAGACGGACGGTCCTCAGAAATTTAACAACAACAACAACAACAACAACAACAAAATAGCACACATATAAAGCACGCATAGACATATAAATACAACAACAAATGTAGAAAAAAACCATCAGAGTATACCGACCATACAGGAGTTTCGCTATATGCTAAAACGTACACAAACCAAAAAAAGAAGAAGAAGAAGAAGCAACGTTTAGAAATTTTGAGAGGGTGCCTTTAATGCTTTTGTATACAATACGTACATTATAATGTTTGTGTATATGTAAATGTGGATGTGTGCGTTTTCTTGAGAATTTTTTTTTTTTTTTGCAAATTGAATTGTATAAAGAAGATACATATGTATGATATATACATTATATGCATATGTATACACTGTTTATAATCGTGGAATTGAAATTTAGTAGTAACAGTGAAAATAGTTTATAACAATACTAATCTAGTCTAGTCTAGTCTAATATAGGCGGGGAGGGGGATTGGCCGATTTCGATTATGGTTAATGGACTTTATGTAGAATGTAGAAATAACAGTTTTTTTGGAGCATCGTGGAAACCAATTGATGGCACCTGAAACGATTTCGTTATAATTTGTTAACAGTCCGGCGTCTGCATCAATTTTGAAGCAGTTTTCAATTGAAGTCGGGCAAACTGTTCAATTAGTACTACGTAGTAAAACTATGTTAATTTCGGTGTAGAATCGCTACGATTTTTGTGCTTTTCAACTTCAGAATTATATTCAGAATAAATTATCGAAAACTTAAATCCCCAGTCACTATGATGTAAACGATGATCTAGAAAAAATTGTACAAGTTTTTCAAAAAATAAAATAAAAAATTGCGAATTTTCGTTATATCTTATTTCTACTTAGGGCAATAAATATGTAAAAAGGTTCTAAAAATATTGAAACCAATGAACTTAATAAAAAATGGTTCGTTTAGGAATTAGAAACATCCACATAAACTTATTAGTGTCTCTGGCACTACTAGTGTAGGGTATAAATATGTCATTACGTGACATATAATAGAAGGATATTGATTTTACAAATTTCAGTCAGATTTAGTTGAACACTACGCAAATAAAATTACTTTTCATAATAATTTAAGCGGTTTTCACCGTAAAAATTTATACAAATTGTACAAATATTTATACAAGCAACGAAATTAAATTAAATTTGAACTTCAAATATTGTATTCTCGTTATTGTGGAGTAATATTTTTATAAGAGCCACTCCCACAATTGTAAAAAATTCTCTTGCGGCCATATGCACTCGGCTAACGGTTATGCCGGAAGTTGGCATGATCGGATCATGGAGAGTCCTGCAATTTAGAAAAAAGTGGATTTTCTGCTCTTTGAGACGATATATGAATAGTTAAAAGAGGCGGTAATGCCACACCCACAATGTACACATAAATATGAACTAACTGAAGCTCTTTAACTTGTTCCAAAATTCTTTCATTTAAACAAATCTAGAATAGAATCATCGACTGTGGTTAAATTTTTACATTACCATGCAGATGGCTCTTAATAAAATTATGAGAATAGATGTGTTTGTATCAAACGTATATCACATATATTCCCAAAGCAAAGTTTATAGAACGAGAGGGAAGGGGCACCAAAGATATTCTAAAGAAAATATTCCGAAAAACCGACATTTTAAAGCGTTTTCTTCCAATGCAACAGATAAGAAAAGATAAAGAAGCTAAAATGTACGAAAAGACAAGCAAGTAAAGTTATGCAAAAATTCTGCCACCCTACCTATTATCAAATGTTGCAGATTTCCAATAACGTTTACGTGTTAAGGTTCGTAGTCATTCTATACAAATATTATATGTGTATGCATATAAGTTAGATTACAAACACCATAAAAAATGTATTTTTATATATTAGTCCATTTGTCAAAAAATTGCCCAAGATGGACTTAGACCACTTTCAAAATAATTCAAATGCTGTATAAAATAATACTACAATTAAAATATCTACCATCAGCCAAGCTAGATATTGAAAATTTAAATATTTTGTGATAAATAAAACCCCCTAAAAGTGTGTGATTCTATAAACGAAACACAAAAATGAAAGCAAAACATTGCGTTGTAAGAAAAACACTTGTTGCTCTAGTCCAGTTCTTTTCACAACATGTTATACAACACATGCTAACAAGTTCATGTAAACATTATAGCCAATAGCTATTACACTAGAGTGAGAACGTATAAGTTTCCGTTACATTGTAACATCACAGCCATATGAATAACACTTTCAGTTGTGTATGCATGTGTAAGCGTACGAGATATGAATTTCAGCATTTATCCTAATACCCACTTGCACACATATACATACTCGTATATGCAAGTGCACATGCAAACATGAAGGAATGTGTGTAAACACACTTTTTAGTATTTGATGTTAGGCAACTTGTGCTGCGCTCTGCTCCTACTGCAATATCTAAATATACCAAACACAACTGTGCAAAATGGATTCAACATATTGCGTTTATGTGCGCGTATGCAAGTAGTATTATATAGGTTACATGGAGGAGTGTATGTATTGTGAGAATCCGGAATGCGGTGCAACTGTCTGCCCGTTAGTCTAACCAAACTTAGTTTTCATTCATAGAAACGAATACAAACCACAACGATGGTAATGATGATGACGACGACAGCTACGACAACTACCCCGACAACGATTACGATTTCATACCACTACAATGATGATGACATACTGTAACATTATACAATATGAACCACCTAGGAAAAAACAGTAACCAGCCATGCATTTATAGACATACACATATGTATGTGTATGTATAGATTTACATATTATAGTCACACATTTACTGTGTAACTATATAAACTTATATGCATATATACCATAAAATCTTCAAGTTTCCTGTTGGGTTGATTTTTAAAAGAAAAACAAGCCGCATGGAATAATTTATTCAACCAGTAAAAAAAAAGAAAAGAAATTATTAAGTGGACAGTAGTTTATAAAAAATAAAAAATAAAAAAAAATTCCTTAGATATGGAAAACTGACTAATCATTAAATATTTTTATACCATGAAAGCCAAGACTCTTATTTAATGTAAATGGAAAACTACAAAAAATACTTCTAATCAAATACGGTTCGTTTTTGTTAACAAAAAGCGAAAAATAAAACGACTGCAAGATAAGTCGTGCATATGATAAAATATAACATACGTCTACAATAAATTATATGCATGTGCGACTCCATACATTAGTACTCGTACGAGAGAATAGTTGATGTTGACCTTCACCTTAACCTAGTCATTGTATGTCGGACTCTCGGCCATTTACCTTAATCATATGATATTCCATATAAGCTCATTTAAGTGTGTGTGCCACATCACTTAGCTCACAGTCAAACACCTTCTCACGTACTCTTGTAGTTCAATTCGTAAAATTTCATACAAATGTGTATGAACGTAAAAAAAATCTCTAATTTCTAATACAAGCGCAATAAAAATCTGGTTTCTTTTTGGTTTGGTTTGGTTTGTTTGCTTATTTAATTAGCTGGAATTCTCTTTTATTCATTAGAGAGAATTTGCCAGCCAGCCAGAGTTGTTAAATTTATCTTTGTTAAAATAAATTATTCTCCCCTGAAAAGTCTCCCATGTGTTATGTGTTAGAAAGGTACTTTGTGTGTGGTTGTGTTAATTTAATAAATTTTTGAAACTACAATATTTCTGATAGTAAAGATCGGTAAGAATATCGAGGTAGTTTTTTGTAAATTTACGCCACCACAACCTCCCATTAACATCGATGGATGGATATAATTATATATACTAAGCTTCAACTTCATGGTTAAATTTTTATGGCAGATGTAAAGATATTTGTCGATTTTACCACCATCTTACTCTCCACAGAGAGCATACAGCGAATTATGGACTTTGTTTCTTTTGGTATCGAAGCGAGTAAAGAAAATCACAGTGAATTTCAAGGTGACACCTGATGGCATTATGTCCTGCTTAGCCTGTGATCAATTTAAAATCACTTCTCTGTTGTTCCATTAGCTTAGTCGCTAAATTTGAACATTAAATATGTATCCCTGCAGCCTTAGTATCTCCTATCTTTTACTTACTCATGTTCTGATGACATCCTGTATTTGTTTACGCAGTTTTTTTTAGAGACTAAAACTACCCTATATGCTTTGTTATGCTATTAATATAGACTTTGTGTTAATCCATTTTTTTGTTACGTTGTCGTTGTTCTTTTTTTAGTAGGAATATTTTAGAAGTATATCATGTGTAGAGGAATGTATTTGGTATACGTTTTACATTATAATGGAAGGTATACTAAGTTTGCAGCTCCTATAACGACTTTCTTAATTCATTTCACCAGATTACAGAAGAAATTGGCAAAATTGGTTTACAGCCACTCAGCCAATAGAAAAAACTTTTCAAACCAAAACAAACAAAATATTTGCTACGAAGCTAAAACACATACTAATAGTTACTGTTTCCATTGATATGTTAAAAATGGGCGTGGCTAAATAATAATAATAATAAATGCATGTCACACATACACTGCACATCCCACGCTCACGTTGTGAGTGTGTACGGTATTTAACATACAACATCTGTTGTGTCCCTTTTCACAGGTTTTCATTACAAAAGTATAAGAAACTTTTTCTTGTAAATATTAAATTGCAATTGAAAAAAACTTAATATCCTAAGAGTGTATGTGAATGATATGAAAAAGTTCTCCCCAAAAACTCGGCAAGCCTTACAATTGAGAGCGTCTTTTCATAGAGACACTTTCTTGATCATAAGCGAAATAATTTGAGAATATTCTCTAACTGCCAACACACCTATGCACGCACATAAGGCATAATAAATGATTTTTTGGTGTTTCATATGATTTTGTCTTTTTTTCTTTAGCTGCGTGTGTGCGTGTGTGGCTTCTATAGTTCTAGTTTGAAAACAATAGAGTTGGTTGTACGCTCGTTTGCGCTTATGTCTGGCATAAAAAAATAATAATGACCGTTCTGTGCTAAAAATAACTAAAAACCTAACAAAGATTTCCACTTTTATGCACAAACAATAAACAAAATCTTTTCGGCAACACACACATGTACATAATTGCGGGCTTCTATTAGTAAAAGGGTATGGGAACATGATCAAATTATTTTTTCTTTTTTCTTTTTTTCTACTATCTTAGTAATTTGAGTTTGTAGATTTTATGGCAGTTCAAACCAGTTTAAAAAATATAATAAGAACAAAAATAAAAGAGATAGCCTTTTCAAAATCTTATTTCGATAGAATTCTATTGTATTTTATAATAGAGCTTCTATGTAATATCCTAACATAGTTATTGAGAGTCTGTCAAGAAACCATCTATTCCCTCTTTTTTGGATTCTTTGAACGATCATCTATGCTTTTTTCATACTCAGAGTAGTTACAAGAGCAAAGCAAATAGATCGACACGCTGTGTTGGGGGCTATGTAAAATTTGTAGATTTTGCTTTGCTTTGTAATTTGTTGTAGGGGAGGCGAGGCTAGAAATCTCTTGTATTTGGTTCTCTTGTAAAGTTTGGTAGCTTAAGAGTAATTTTTAGGGCTCTGTTAATAATTTGTTTTTTTATTTTTTTTATTTACTACGATCTAGGCTAGACCTGTATACACTAACATCTCTACATACGTTTACACGGTAGAGGTATTACTCAATTTTCCATTAAATGTAAGAGAATTTTATACGTTTGCATAGCCTGCCTACAGCAGCAAGTAGTCAGAGCTGAGAGTGGTGAAAAACTATTTCTTTGGACTATTAGTTGTGTGTAATAAAAAAAAAAAAGATTTTGTAGTTTTGTGAAAAAGCAACGATAGATTTTCAGTTTAGTTTTTGTTGAGATGGAATACGGTACGGTTGAATTTCAAAAAACTGAACGCATTAATGGTGATCGCTATGAGGTGGCGATGTAAAGGCCAAATGTTTTTTTTTTTTTGTAAATATTACATATGTAGGCCACTATTTTATATATAAGTGAAAGAAAAAAGGTTTTTTTTAAATACATTAGTGTCAAGTGCGTTATATTTTAGTGGATTCCTAAAAAAATTCGTTCGTGTGCTGAGAGAGTTCGTTCATTCACTCAAAGTTCATTGAACTTTGAAATGTATTTTTTCAATTTCGTGGCGCATTTGCGATAAAGTCTTAGTCATTTTGTTTTCATTGAGATTATTCATGTGTTATTTATTTGTTTGTTTTGTTTTAATTTACGACGAAGGGGAGTGTAGGCGCATATATTTTGTGTCTTCCTGTATACCGTATATTGTGTATCTCAGCTCAATATTTGAAAGCTGCAATGTGAACAATTTTCAACTACTTTTTGTGGATTATTATATAAGACAACAAAATCGCCAATATGGAGAGGTAATTGAACCCTGGTACTTATTAGGTTTTAAGTGATCTTTTTTTGTTTTAAATTGTAACATTAGGTAATTCAATAGTTTATAGTTTATCATGATTGTGCTGGTCTTTATATACAATCCAAAAAATTTATATTGCATTATTTCCCTTTTTACTGCTCATTTACTTATGAGCCTTATTCGTTATTGTGTATTTGAAAAGTATTGTCGTTGTGCAGCTCTAGCTGTTACGTCCATAAACATATTTAGATTTACGCGTTCCTCTCTTTTCTATATGTTAACACACCTATATACAAACTCTTTGGCTGCTTCTCTCTCTTATTCTTTGTCATTATCTATATATAAACTATACATGCCCACATATAAATTTAAAACATACATGCATCTACTACAATTTAACCTGTTTTGTTCTGTGTACACATTATTCTTATTGCTCTCACACTGTACTATACAGAGGTTAAGAAACTTTTTGGGTTTATTAACACTATGCAAGGTTATTAGATAAAATAAATAACATATACAATAAACGCTTATAATGTTAGCACTGTGAGCACACAACAATAATAAGAAAGCGTCGGGCTGGCTGTGCCTCTATATTGTATATTTATTGTATATTGCAGTTGCGCTAATACATTGTGTGCATAAATAATGCCATTGATCTTGTTTTTATGAAAGGTGAACGGCATTGCCAGCTTTTTTTATTGGCTAGGATAAAATTAATAAATGTAAAGCGTGAAACACTTATAATTATAATTTAACCTTGTCTGATGAAACAATCAAATGTTCTCTGAATTGATTCAATAGAG
This sequence comes from Crataerina pallida, assembly GCA_949710015.1. NCBI lineage: Eukaryota > Metazoa > Arthropoda > Insecta > Diptera > Hippoboscidae > Crataerina > Crataerina pallida. The sequence continues at coordinate 19,572,435 of OX453291.1, forward strand.
GATTTATGATAATTATAATTTCGGCAGATGGCACTGGCGCCACAACTTTTAACTTTAATTCAATTGATTTAAATTTACAAATTTCTTATCAACTTATTAGTTTATAGCCAAGCGCGTAGCTGCTGCGGTGGCTCGCCCCCACAAATTTTCACATTTACTAAATTTTTTTTACCATTTCAACGATAAAAGACTCTTCAAAACTTTTAGATGGAATATCAGTGGCGATTGACCAAAATTTGATTTTCATTGAAAATTCCAACCAGAAGTTTTTTTGCAAGTTTTAACATACGCACGCACCTACCCGTAAAGAAACAAGAAAAATATCAAGTTTCTAATAAATTTCATTAAAGCCAAGCTGTAAAAAGTTAGCATTTCGGAAGAGCGAAAATCCAATTTCGATATATGTGAATTTTTGTACAATCACATAGCGCATAATTAATTTTAATTTGTTAAGTTTTCCCTACAATCCCTATTAAAGTATGTATGTATTCGGAAACCATCTAGTTTCCACATGAATTTTTGTAATCATGCTTTCTAAGAGATCGGATGAGAAAATTTTAAAGACTTTCTCTTTATGAAAGTTTAAGTGTACATTGAGCTTTTCTTCCTTCAAGATTTATGACATACTGTTGAGTAATGAGAAATTGAATTATTCAACCTGAAGTGGGCTTCATCAGTATCAAATTCTGAACGGATTTAAATACATCTCCATCTGTGACAAAATTTTTTTTTGCATCGGAATTTTTTCCGGTGTTGTGAAAACACAGGAATCGTTTTCAAATTTAGCAAAAGATGTACGGCGGCTGGTATTGAAAATGGATAGACTGTCAAATGACGCGCCCACGCTTTACGTTTTTTTTTTTTTTGATTACTCGCACAGATTTATACCGAGAAATTTTTTTTGCTTTTGGAAAGAACGATATGAGAATCGCGTGTAAAAGTTGCTCCAAAATCGCGCTTATAGAAGAGTCATTACTACTTATCACTAAGCTGGGGGGCAGCCCGCATTTGACTTAAGCCAAATATAACTTTTTCCTTATTATTGTTTACTATCATCTCGTTGTTGTTAACTTTTGCGTTTTAGAGTTGCCCGACTACTGTAGGACAGCGTTTGCAAGCTTTTGTTTTCTTTTTCATGATTTTTTTAACACTGGAACCCCTGGTCGAAAATATTGCACATATAATGTCTCAACAAATTTTTTATTGTTAGTTTTTTAGTAGAGACAATTTTTTTATCAGTTTTGGAACATACAAGGTGTGTAAGCACATACTAACATGAAACATTAAGCAATCGAAGCCCAGAGCAGTGCGTACTTAACTAATGCCTTCGCCCCCACCGCAGAGCACCAAATTGTGTGATGTGTGAAAGCTTCACTTCCTTAAGGTGTAAAATTACTCACATGCAAGACATATTGATTGATAATGTTATTTCCACAACAAAACAAATGAATATAAAAAACTTGTACAATCCAGCAGCATCATTATCACCGAACAGCGAAGAGAAGTGAAAATGTGAAAATATTGTAGTCGGACCTAAGCATTTCATACCCTACACCACTTGGTTCCATAATTTAATTTAGTTGCATCAGTAATGGCGCATCCTTGTCATGTAAAAGTCACCTCGTGAAATATCGTTATATGGAAAAGGGCTCCAAAAGATTTGCCATTTAGTTATAATTAATTAATATAGCAAAATTCTTATGTGGTGCATGTGGTGGACAAAAGGACTTGCGTTACTTTTATAATAAGTGTTAACAGAGATATCATGAATAGTGTGCGCTGGTGACCACTTGTATAAGAAATCAAATGCAACTTGGCAGACGCGTGCTAGCAGCCTCGGTGTGCTAGTTTGTATTCAAATTGTGTAAAATCGGTCAAACCACACGCCCACAAGTGCAACAAAAATCGGAAAATGAACAATACTTTAGGAAACTCTTCCGTATTACTGCTACGGCATAGAAGATATAAAACAATTGTATGGCTTAGAGAGCGTTGATGCATCCGCATTGGTTGGTGTTCCATCCAAATACAGTTTTTTTTCTTTTTTGTAAGTTTTTTCGAAGGGGATCTTTACAATAAACACAGCATAGCGATATGCAAAATTTTCCACACTATTAGTGTTGTTGTTATTTTGATATATATACAATCGCATGTAGGTACATCTATAGCAAACAGCATGATGAAATGCTTCTGTTTATATAGTAAGGTGTACGGACGTATTAAACGCAATATATTTTATCTGTGTGCAATGCGTTGTTAATTCTGTGTGTGAGTTTTTGTGCGATTTAGTAATGCAGTTAGCCTTGGAATCCATTCCTGAGAATAAACTTGTTTCTTTTTGTTATTTCTTTGTAGGTTTTTTCTTCAATTTATTTTTAATTTTTTTTTCTGTGTTTCATTTTCCTTTGATAACTGAATGCATTTGTGCATCCATCCATATGCAAGTCCCTCTATCTATAACAGCAGTGTATGTTTGTACGCATATGCATACACATATGCATGCACACGTACACGTATATATGTGTATTTGGGGCTGTGGCCTTGATGGCATAAATAAAATCTTGTTTGTGTAGAGTTATAATTATTAATTTAGTTTATAGTCACGACGATGTTGTTGCATACCAGTGCACAGCCTGCCCTTGATATGATTGTAACATTGTAATATTATGAGAAGATTAGAGGAATCATTCGATTTTATGCTGGTTTTTTTATTCAAAAAATTCCTGCCTGTGGAGTTATATGGGGACCGATGTGAATGAAAGTGGCGCAAGTCCACTATTTCAAAAGCATTTCGAATCGAAAAGCTATGAAGATGTACGACGATTGAAATAGTTTCCAAAAATGCACCTGCACCACAATCATTCATCGTCATCATCGCTCATTTGCAATTTGTAACCCTAAATACAATTTTTATATGGAGCATGTGAAACTTTTCTATTTGGAAGAAGATCCGTTTATCACATACGTAAATGTCATAATTAATAACAAATCGCATTTCATTCTCGAGGACAAATGGAAATATTATTCTTAGAAAAGCAACAAATTTGAATTGTGGACTTTTTACGCCTTTGTGTGCCCACTTTTTATTTACTTATCGATTTTTTGTTACTTGTTTTTGAAAAAAAATCGGTGCAATCTTTACCACCCGCAGAATAGAATTTAATTTACAAGCACCCAAGAATGCGAACCAATTTTTAATTTTTTGAAACGTAAATTCATAAATATACCAAGCTTGGACCAGTTCGAACCATTTGTAGAAATAATGTTCCTGAAAAATTTTTTTTTGTATGAAATTGATTCACGACATGGAACTAAGTAGTGCTTAATGAATCTCTTATTATATATCAACTATTACTGAGTCGACCCAGTCGTTTTTAGAGAGAAGACAGAAGGGATCGGAATAGACATTTTATATACCTTCATAACAATTCATACATTTCAAATGATCAGCAAGGAATGAAAGCGAAGTGTGAGTGTAGAGTGTATCTGTACTACTACATTTACTTTCTTCTCTCAAACAATTCTAATTGGCGTTGGAACAATGGTGGCTATGGCGATAATTCCACTGTGGGTCCTTTTTAGTCTATCAACCTGGGCAGATAAACATCAACGTTTGGGAAAGGGGCGAGCTAAAGCGGAAGACTCTCAGGAAGAAGAAAAAAACGAATAAAAATATCATTCAAGTCAACTTTGTCATTCATGTGATCCTCTAACCAAGCAAATGTGTACTTTGATTAGCTCCTTAAGAATGTTTACCGAAGGATAAAAAGAATGCCTCAGGCACCGTACAAATCTTTGTCGCCTGACTTGACCTGTCTATGTCAACCAACCTCTATTACTGGCAATACAGTTTCATCAGATTATCTAATTAACATTCTTCCTATATATGTATACATATATATGGACTGATCGAAAATATTCTTTTGGTCACAAAATCAAATTTTCCAGTGTCTGCTGTTAATTAATTATAAATGTGATTTTTTAATACCCTTCACAAAAGATGGCGGTGTATTAAGTTAGTTTTTCCGTTTGCTACACCCAGAAGTAGGCGTCGCAGACTCTACACAGTATATATATTCTTGATCAGCATCAAAAACTGAGTCAATCTAAACATGTATTGCTGTGTGTATGTGTGTCCGTTTGTTGATGGGCATTCTCACGGGCGTAAATTTTGAGATAATGAGCTAAAATTTTGTATATGTACTTTTAGTTTCTGCACGCAGATTTAAAATGGGCAAAATCGGTCAAGAGCCACGCCCACTATTGACATATATATATATATATATCTGCCACATAAATTAAGCCAACAAATTGAAATTTAATTTGCATATTTACAATTAACTTATTCATGTATGCGCCGAAAATGGGCGTGGTCGGATAATGGACGCGCTTTAAATTTACAAAAAACAGTACTCCAAATAAAACTCGACTTTTAAGTTGTTACGTAATACGCACAAGTTTGACTTAGTCCAAATCTTAAATATCCCCCATATCGTGACGCCCTCTAATATGTAATCATATACCTGTTCTGTCTACCAATGTAGATGTCAGCAAGTAGATGTGGGTGGTACATCAGATTTGATCTAAGCCTCTAGTTTTCTTACCTGTTTGTAAAGAAAATTTTATATTGTAAGATTTTCTTGTCGCAACAAACAAAATGTAATGGGGGAAAGTTTAAGATTAGCTTCTTTAGATAACTTTAATCAAGGCACAAACCCTTCATTAAGTAATTTTGTGGCTGAGAATGACATTTTGGGAAGAGTTTTAGGATAGTAAACGTGGCGTTTTTCGGTTTAGAACTTAGGGTGAGGTTGTCTAATTTGGACCGTATTTATAAAAAGAAGGTCTTCCTGAGTGCTATTATTCTTTATAATTAATTTTGTTCACCCGAATATCGTTGAAAAGTGTGATTTTCAAATTTGTGCACATAAAGGCATTTTACTCACAAAATTTATCTTATTATATAAGTTTTTTAATAAATTTCATTGATTAAATGAAATAAAATGTTACCAGAATTTATTATTTTGAGGTGGTTAAGGATTATTTAAGTATCGAGTTAGGTCTACGGTATTTTTATATTTTGTTGGTAACTAGACTTATAATCAATTGGTAATAATGTGCGTGCAGTTGTTATTTATGATTAACATATTCTTCTTCTTATCATTATTTATTTTTTATTTATTTATTAATAAACCTATGTCCGTACTTCTATGTGTGTTTAATATTTATTGTATTTTGTATTGTGTTGTGTTGTGTTGTGTAGTATTCTTTTAACCCTTTTTTTTATATGTCATTGTTGTTGTAGTTTTATACACATATTTCTTTGCATTATTAACAGAGAGAAACCTTGAAAATTGTGTTCACATTCGTGCCTATACATATAAATGTTGGAGTGGTAATTGTATGGATGTATTTATTCATATGTGTGTGTGTCTATGTATAAACTACAAAGTCTAGGTCTTTCTATCACTGTCGTATTAACACACAACTAAATTAAATGCAAACATATGTATGCTATGGAGTGTGTGTATTTATGAATGCATATGTATGCATGCATGTGTGTAAACATAAATATATTGATGAATACAAAAACAGGAAATTTACACTTGGGTGTACAACGAAAAGAAAAAAAGCTTTAAAATCTACTAAGAGTTTGTTTGTTTCGTTTATTTTCCTACTATGTGTGGTTGTTTACATGAATGCATATGAATTCACATTTATGTGCGTGTATATTTATAGGTGTGTATGCATGCACATTTGTACACTAGTGAATAAAGTGAAGTGAAATGAAGTGAATTGTGTGTGCGTTTGTGCTGTGGATTTGGTGCTGTCGTTTTATGCCCTTGCTAGTGTTGTTGTTATTGTTAGTATTGTTGTTGGTGCTGTCGTAGTCGTCTCCTAGCACAGAGGGTATACCATTTATATGATTTTATTTTTTGTGTGTTCTCGTGTAAGTTTAACGATGAATATATTTATACGGCTACACACATGCATATATGACATTGTTGATTCTCTCGCGCCTGTGTATGTGTGTGTGTGTGTGTGTGTTAAAATGCAAAACTGCTTAAAGTTTGTCTGGTCGTTTTATTTCAATGTTTTTTTCTATCTCCACTAAACTAGATGTGCGCACCACGTTTTTCTTTGTCCTCCTTTTCGTCGGTCAATTCAATGTGTGTGTGTGTAAGTGAGTTTCTCAAAAAGGAAAAAAGTCTTGTCTACAACCATTTGTATACACATAGACAGACATACCATTCCCATCTCATATTAATATTACATAGAGAACGCGTAGGGAATTTAGTTGGCTGGTATTAGTATCAATGCGTATGTGTCTATAGGTCTATAAATATATATACAGGCACAACGTATATGTGTCTATTTATCAGTTAACTCAGTCAATCGGTCGTTTGGTCGCCTGGCTAAAGATTTTTTTTATATAACATTCAATTGGGCAGAGTGCTATTTTCTACTACTAAACAAAAACCTATGCTTTATATATATATGTATGTATATGTATATATATACATATGCATATATGACTGTATATACGTATATGCATAATATGGTCATATAATAGCGGTTTTGTGGTATGTGTTCGGATGTGTTATTATGATAATATGGTTTCACTTCTACTTCTACTACTAACAACTACTATTTTATAAATACAATGTGTGTGTGTGTGTAGAGCTAAATATACCCACATAGATATGAACAACAACATCATCATCACCATCATCATGAACAACATATTATAGGGATCAGATCGCTATGGTAGAATGTAGAAAAATGTGTTAGTGGAGTAGTTGGCACATTACGTCACTGGTTTCTAGATGCCGGTCGGTGTTTAGTCTACTGTGTGGTGTTATACTTTGTATACATATCAACAGGAAGACTTTTGTTTTTTTTTGTTGCTTGTTGGTTTGTACTATACATACACATATATAAGGCATCTTATTTTAATGTGTTGATGTCTGTCGTTAGGGTACTTATGTATAGCATATATTTATATGAATATTATTACATATATATTATATATATATAGATGATGTTTTGTCATTGTGTCAGACTTGTTGACGCATTTTTTTTTATTTATTTTTTTTTTTTTTTTGTTATGTATATAAACTTGATTTTTCTTTTCGCTTCAGTGCGTTGGTTGAGAAATTTTAGTTATCGGTAGTACTGCTGCTATTGTTATTGTTGTTGTAGCTGTTGCTGTTGCCTTTGTGTGAAATGGCGGACAAAAAATTTGCTAAAGCACAATTGTTTCTTATACTTGTACCATATATGTATGTAAAGGAGTAAATTAGTATTTAGTATGTATTCACGTATATAGTACGTGTGTATAGTTGTTAATATAGTACGACTGGGTAGCACAATATGCATTGTACCGTTCATTATCGCAAATGATTCCTTATTCTTAATGCGACTTTTTCTGAGAGTGAAAGTGAAAGTGAAGCGTGTACGTTCATGTACTTGTATTCTTTTTTTGTATGCAATATTTTAATTATATGAAATAATATTTTTTATACAAATTTATGTGGTATTAAGTTATATTTCATATAAGGTAATATTCTATCGTATTTAATTTTATTTATTTATATATTTGATTTAAATATATTTTGAAATTTTCCTTTACTTATTTTGTATTATAAATTTTTGTTATTAATTAATTAATACACAACGACTTTTGGCACGGCATATTTATTTAAATAAATAATATTTATTTATTAGTTCTTGCAAATAATTTATAACCTTTTTTAACAATTTTGTATTGTTTTTATTTTATATATAATTTTTTATTATTATGATTTTTTCTTGTTTAACTTTTTATTAATTATTTATTGGTATTATTTTTTCAATATTTTATAATATAATTATTTTGTGAACTTTTTATTTAATAATTTGTACATTATTAATAAGAATTAAGGTATGTGCGAAACACTTACCACTACGATGACTATACAATTGTTTTGTATAAAAATAAATATAATCCTGAGTTATAGTTCTGTTAAAGCGGTTTTGTTCATATTTATCCTGAGCTTATTACTGTCTGCACTAATTTTTAAAATACTTTTCTTTTTTGTTTAAATTTTTTGTTGCCAATTGCACATTTTTTTGAAAAACTTTATAAACAAATTATTTATATTTTTCCTTTTAACCAAATTTTCTGTTCTGCAAATTTTGTATTGTCTTCGTTATTCCATTCATTTTGAGGAGCGATCAAAAACCAAAAACAAAATTTTTAAATCTGAAATTGAAAAAAGAGAACAAGAAAAAGTATCAACGAACCTAACGCGGTTTGCAGTTCTTCCGACCGATATGTGCGTTCTCGCTTGCAACTTCACAAAGTCTAAAACGATGCAAAATCATCTACTTGTTCGCCAATCAGCGTTTAGTCAGTACATAAAGAAAATTTCGCACACTTCTTGCGAATGAGACGATTTAAGGGAATAAGAATGCAAACAATATAAACCAGTATTAAAAAATGAAATGAAACACTTTATAAAAAATATATAATACACCAAAAAATATAAAAGACAACATAGCCGTATGTAAGAGTTAATATATATATAAAAAAATAGAACGCGGAGTACGTAGTCTCTCCCAAAAGTCACAGGGAGCATAAATGAAGGCACATAACGTAAACCAACGAAATTGAGCGGAAAAACGACGTTTTTTTTATCGAATAGATTCCTTTTTAAAAAATGAGAGGGAGAGAGAGACAGCTAAAACGAGAGAATGATCGAGAGCAGCATTCTGAGTAAAGCTAATGATTAAAGCTGCTTCAAGTTAATTTTAAGGATTTTGTTTTGTGTTATCTTTTTTTCTTTAGAGCCAACAAATCATTTCGTTCCCCATATATATATATATATATGGTCGAACGAGTATTGAGTAAAAATAAAGCAATAAGTAGTTACAGGAAGTAAAAATATCTCCAGTAAGCTTTAAGGTCAAATCTTGGACATTTGGCATGGCACCGACTGTTGCTGAAAATAAACATACATATATTTTTTAATTGTTGCAAATGTGGGCAAGTTATAAATGTTCAAGTGCGAAATCTTTGGCATCGCATTTCTATGTTGCAAGAATAAGAACCACTCTTGTAATAAATAATAATATTGACCACCATCCAGTAATATGTCACTAAAGGTGACTACAAAACTACTAGTACTAACATTCGTTACGTGGTTGGTAAATGTTATTATATTAATATGGAGTAGTACTCAAAACAAGTATTCTTGGGCAAATAATGGGTTGGGAAGAGAGAATTTTCGTTTTTCGTATAAATTCTTTTGTCAAAGTTGAATTTTTTTCCTATTAACTTTCGTTATCAGGCACCTGTTTTTGTTAACAGAGATGGGCCAAGAATCCTTTTACCGTTACATCATAAATAAATAACATAAACATATATAATGTTTATATAAATGAATAATATAAAGGAGAACAAATATTAATCCATTACAATCGATAATCGGTTCTAAAATTTACTACTTCGATACTAAATATTCCTAAGGTATCACAAAACGTATAGTATATTAACGTGTACTAAAATGTAGTACTAATTTAAATAAAATTAATTCCGTATCAAAGTAAATTTAGATGTTTTGCCCAAAATTTCTTTCTTCGAGATGCTCAAAAAACACTATTTCGAATTAAAAACCATTTACCCAAGTCCCAATACACCATATTAAACTGAATGATTTCAAAAAGTCTTTGTTATAACTCTTAAATAGGTATTTAATTGATTTAACACGATTTCGAAATTTTATACATTTTTACAAGGTTTTCCTATTAGTAGAAAGTTGTGTGCGATAATGTCAAGATATCAAAAATACCTTTTTTATAAAATATGGAATTGCTTTGTAAATGATGGGCGTGGTCTTTACTTATTTTTGTATGAAACTCTAAAAATAAAACATGAAACATATGATTTGTTATGCAGCTAACACTTAATACATTTTTAGAGAAAGTGGGCGTGGCTCATTATAGAATTACAGATATTTTAAGAACATTCACATCAGCTTAATATTTCATTTTTTATAACCCTGAGCTTTGCATATACTGCAGCACACATGGACAGACGTACATACAAAACTGTATATTTTAAATCTTATTAGTACAAAGAGAAGACTTACTTGTTTTACAGAAGTGCAGTTTATAAGAAAAAGGAGCCATTGTTGTAACATTCCGATTGTTGAATATTAAGAAATTGTTTTTGAAATATATCACGTTGATCCCCATAATGATTCCCCCATTGATTTTCACTTTTATCTCTAAATTATTGCACATTAACATAAAACGTTTTACGAAAAGTCACATTTTGATTTCATACCAAGTCTGTATTTTCTCCGATTATAATGCCACAAGGCATTGGCTAGTTGATGATACTGAAGTAGAGTATCAATGTAGTCATTAGATAAGGGTGTAGTGTTATTGTTATTGCTCTTGTAGTTGTTGTTGTTATTATTATTATTATTATTGTTATTATTATAATTATTATATATATGTATGGTCGTACACATTGGTTCAGTTATTGAATCTTCACTGATCGACTTAAAAAACTCAACTGAATTGAATAAAAGCGCAGTGTATCCAACCGAATCAGAGTGCGTTCCCTCTGTGGTTCTTTTTCACTTTTTCGGTTATTTCTATTTAATTTTTTTTCGTGTTTTTGTGTCCTCTGTTTCATTTCATATATTTTAGTGTGTGAGTTATTTAATTTTGTTGTTTTTGTGTTTTTGTTTTAAATTTTTTATTTTTTGTTTTCTGTATGTGCCATTTTTTCGGGTTGCAGTTAATAGCGCCAGCAGCACCATATACGCACACACTTATGCAATAATTGAATGTAGGCAGTCAATCAGTTATAACGTTGACTGCGCAGTTTTGTAAAAAACAAAAAAAAATTCCGCTTAATTCCTTAGGTCCCACTTCTACTAACCATACAAACCATACGTACTACCGATATTTATTATTGGGGCACTACTGCCGAATCTATACTACTTCTCTTGCTTGTAAGTTTTGTATTTATTATTTATTTATTCAGCTTAAGCTGTACAGTGCTGTGATCTGTCAGTTCGACTCTGGCGCTGCGCATAACGCTTAAGCATCATTTCCAATCCATATTGTCAAGTTCATATTGCCAAAAATTTCTGCATGTAGCTTAACTTAGTATGGGTGTGCAGCACAGTCACTGAGTCAAATATAACGCTTTATCTCGCTCTCACTCTCCTTCGCTCTTTTTAAGCATTGCTGAAACATACGTTATATACTTAAGGTGAAGGTGTGCGTGCGTGTGGTACTGTTTTTTTCGTTTTTTCAAGTTCTCGGCCTGCTAAAGCATTTGCAAAAATAATCTATGGAGAACGAAAATAATTTTACTGTATGTATGTATATGCACAGTTGCATATATTTCAAGTGTGTATTTTAAAAACAAATGCGTATATGTGCTATTGTATTTTATACCCTAAATACTAGCGCAGTATATAGTAATTGAGTAACAGCTATACATTTTATGACTAACTCTAATTTTTAAATTTACTAGGTAATATGGAGAGGGAGTGAGAGAGAGTATTTTCTCAATTAATATAAATAAAATTGTTCAGTTATTATTTTCCACAAAGTTCTTCTTCTTCTTCAAAAGTCATTGTCATTGTTGCTCTTTTGAGGCATATTTTGGCATACATACACATACAAAAGCTTTTTATTTTTTATCCGAAATGATTTTTTATACCCTTCCCATAAGATGTGTACACTAAGTCGGCTCTTCCGTTTGCAACACCAAAAAGGACACTTCAGGGACCCTACAAAGTATATATATTCTTATCAGCGTCTAAAACTGAATCGATCTACATGTGTAGACATGTATGTGCGTGTGTTTGTTTGTGTGTGTGTTGTTGGCATTCTTACGATTATAAATTTTGAGATATTTAGTTGAAATTTTGTTTTTGTATGCAGATCGGTATTTAAATTTTTAAAAATTGGTCAAGTGTAGGCGTGGCAAACAAAAATCTATATATATGCCACACAAATTGAACTATTAGGTTGAAATTTAGTATATATAATTATCCCATACATTGATATGCCAAAAATGGGCATGGTTCGATAACAGACACGTACCCAATTTACAAAAAACCATGCTCAGCGTAAAATTTTAATTGCAAGCTGATAGTCTAGTTTTATGGTAAATAGAAGTTTTTATAGTTGTGGACGTGTCTAGCCAACAGCAATGGGATAACTTTGTATACGCGTACCAAATTTCAACTTCCTAGGTTAACTTTGTGGCAGATATAAAGATTTTTATTCAATGTGGGCGTGTCTGTTATCCAACCGTGACCATTTTCGACACATCAATGAAGCTCAATTTTTGTGGCAAATAAATACATTTTTGTCATTTCTTGGCGTGGCTCTTGAACGAAGAACAAACTTACTATACCCTCATCACTAATGCGGAGGGTACAATAAGCAATTATGGGCGTAGTGCTCATCGCACAATCGTATAAATTTTTGCGGAAACTTGAAAATATAATAAACAAAAAATATGGCTATATTAGGTGTTTGCCAAATCTATGATACCTCATGCATTATTAGCCTCTTCTGATCCATATAATAAGGAAAAAATATCTGAAAATTTATTTGAACAATTAAACAATACTTTGGTCGTGCACATGTTAATATCAAAACTCGTCCTAAACTTCATTTCACATTGTACGTTTTGTAAAATTGTAGGAAGGTTTATGGATCGATTTTCAATACCTAGGCACCCAGATATAAAGGAATAGCAAATTTCAGGTCCACACAGAATGGGCATGGTCCATCCGAAAAATTTTAATTTAAATGATGCTAATATGAATAGATGAACATTCGGTTTATAAAAAATATATGCAAATTTGGACAAAAACAAACACGCACTTAAACGGATGAATTATTCAAATTAATCTTGAATTCTGAAATTATTCTATTAAAAAGATGCACCTTCCGAATGGCTGCTCCAATTTCTATTATTCATATACTGTTGGAATGTACAAATAAAGTATGAATTTCGCTTTTCTTTGAAATCAAAATTTACTCTACTGGAATTGAAATGCTATGCACGTTGAATTTTTCATAGTTGCCCGTGGTCTGGTTTGGTCCATTTTCAATAGGCTACTTATGACATTGATTATGAGTGTGTATATCAAATTTCAGCCCGATATCCTAAAATTTGCAACTATGAGAGTGCTGAAAGCCATAGGTGCAAGATAATGGTCCTTATTGCGGGCGCATCCTTGTTCCGATTTTGACCAATTGCAATAGGAAACCGTAGAAAAGCTTAAAAATGACCAAATTAGCGCGATAGTCAAATTCACGGCAGTGAGTATTCCAACAATCATGTGTAGAAATTCACAGATGGGCTAAATCGATTTCTCTATAGGTGCTGATCAAGAACACATGTACATTTAGGGCTTCCAGTACTTACAAACGTTTGAACAAAACCAATATACACACATATCGATGCGATGGTGTGTATAAATATTTAATATTAATAATATTTTATAAACTATTTAAAAATAGACATTTTTACCGTTTTTACCGTTTAATTTTTCTTACAAAATACTTCTATTTAGTAAAAATATTGATTTTTATTTGAAATGTATTCCGCATGAAAGAGTTATCTTCATTAAAATCTGGCAAAGCAAACATTCCTAAGTAATTTATGGTAGGTAGGTACTGAGTTTGTCGTAATGTCGTCTTTAATCAAGTTCTTCTACTTCGGGAGTTCGAATCCTATTTTATAATTTAATTAATTTCTTTATATAGGGCTAAGATTGGAATATTGCACCCCGTTTAAAGGAATGGTGAAGACACTGCCTTCAGGGCGGCAGTTATTAAAAATTTTTATAAGACAAAGCATCCAAGACTTCACATATTGTTCCGTAGCATTAAATTCCAAGTCGATTTTAACTTTGAAAAAAAAAAATGGAAAAATTAAATATTTGGATACCTTGTGTGTTTGCCAATTTGTGCGTCTGTCCCGATCGAAAATCCGTTTTTCATTTGAAAAGTGGGCACAAAAAAATCGTGAAACTTCTGTTTTGAAGAGGAGACATGTCCCACTGTTGGGCTCAAAAATATGTTTAGGTTGGGATAAATCTATGTATTGTCCCCATTTAGGAATATTACTCTTTTAGGACGATTTAGGTTATTTAAGCTCAAAGGACGAATTCGGAGCCAAACGTTATTTGAAGATAATACGTACATTTTGATCCCGAATTGCCAAATTTAAAGATCTATTTTTGTGGCTATAATTGTAGATGTGACGGTCACGATTTTATTCCAGAACCTTTCTAAACAATTTAAGAATATCTGCACCAAAGTCCAACCTAATATTGCAATGGAGAAAAGCGTACTCTCGAAGTCTCGATTTAGATTTTGATTCCGATTAAGAATATATATATTGTTCGGAGGTATGTGGAGCAAAATTTAGTATATTTTTAGAATCATGTGGAGGGTAAAAATTTAAATATCTTTGAATAGAGTAGAAATTTACGCAATTATCGCATTAAACTGAAAGGATTGATTCAATTTATAATTGAAACTTAACCTGAGATTTTTGAAAACAATGAGGAACTGGGCACATATAAGATCTTTTTTTCCAGCTCACACTGTATGGCACTCGATTTAAGCTTTAAGTACTAAACGCAGTTCATTGCACAATTAACCGTTAAAAAGGAGGAAAGTTTCGAAAAAGTTGAATTTGGTTTTTAACAATTAATTAATCTACAATAATTTACTAATTAAGATTAATTAATTTTGTTGAAAGTTAATTTATTTTTTATAATTTTCAACAATTTGTTACTAATTTTTTTTAAAATAATTTTTCATCAAAAATGTTACTTTTTTAAAATTCACAATTTCTTTGGAAGAACTTACCATTCATGCAGAGGCTGATAGCCCACAATAATGGCCATTATTCCAAATTCCATTTTTTTTTAAATTTCTTTCAAAAGAATCCTCTACAGCTTCTTGTGTTCACCGAAACACTTTTGTTAGCTAATTTTTATTCCTTTTTAAAGTACTTCATTATTTATTATTTGTTACTTATTTATTGAAGGGGGAATGAAAATTTCAAAACATTTCCTAAACTTTTCTTAGTAGTTTTCAGCATGTTCTGCAAAAATTTTATCGTACTGCCGTTTATTTGATTTTGATTTATTATTTCAATTACATTATAAACGCACACTCACAACATGTATTAAAAAATAAACAAAACACACTTTTGTGCATTTTCCGCTTAGACACGCGCTCACGTTACCAAACACAAACAACATCTAATACGTTACCTAACTAAAAAATATTAGTTAAGCGCGAACCCCAATAATATTCAGGACTAAACTCACTAACTGGCTGAACTTTGTGGCAATGTAATGAGTTTACAACAACAACGTCTAAGCAAATGAATGCTTGAATGCTGCCACAATAGCGCAGCACTTGCTGCAACACACAATAAACTCATGCACAAATAAATTTAGAGTGTGGGCCAAATCATCATACCCCCTAAAAAACCAAATTTACATCCTTCTCACTCTCTTCCTTATGTATTAGAAAATGTTTTTTTTTTTACAACAATCATTTGTTTGCATCTCATGTAAGAAATAGCACTTGGGAAAATTCCATTTTACGTGAAAGTGATGAAAATGATTTTAGTTTCGATAAATTGGCAGGTTTTTTTTTAAGACAACAATTCTAGCAACAAATACGAATTAGTTTTTTTCCTTTTTACAAATTCATTTTAATATATTGTGTATATAAATAAAGCACCGACCTCGACTACTTACTGCCACGGCGGCTGAGACTTGTGTGTGTTACGTGTGCTACGTATCCTAGCACAATATGCTGCAGTGTATATTTTTTGGTTAATTTTGAAATTACGCTTTATTTTTTGTTTTTCTATTTTTTTTGTAACAAGATTTGTTGTTGTTGTTGTTGTTCTGGTAACAGCGCAGTTATCCAGAACTGTGGCAGAAAAAAACTGTTTATAAGGCCGCAACTCAAACTACTTTAATAACTACATTTAAACTTACAATACAACACAACCACTAACACGTATGCTCACATTAGTGAGTGGCGCTGGGCTGATACTAAAACCCTCTGCAGCTTTCGGAGAGATATTTACCACACATCCCATTTCTACTCATTTGCCAGGATAAAAGAAAAGGATGCGAGAGTATTGTAAAATAAAAAAAACGTGGCAAATACACACAAATATACCGAAAATAATAATAATAAAAAACCTAATATGAATAAAAAAGCACGTACTCGCGTGTAAAACATACATATATACGACAATAATAATAATAACAACAACAGCGTCAACGGCAACAGCGACAGCGACAATATTACCATGAAACAACCCCAACATGAATGAACGAACTAACTAACTAACTAACGAACGAACAAACGAACAAACGAACGAACGCAGCGAACAAACAACAAAGATGGGTGAGTAGTGGAAACGTCCCCTTCGTAATGAAACGTTAAAATAGGCGAAAAGCTTGGAAACAGACTCATACTAAAGCAAGTCAACCTTCTACACCAACAAAAACAACAACAACAAAAAAAGTGTTGTTAGTTAAAACAAACACACACACACACACACACACATAGTTGTAAATATATATATATAATCATAAGGCTCAACCCACTGTGAAACGGCCTAAAAGAAGGAAAGAGATGAAGCAGCCGATGGGGGGTGGAGGAAGGGAAGGTGGCGGTATTTAAAAGCGCGGCGAAATCATACGAATCATACAATATAACATAACAACCAACCCAAAAAAGGATAATAATTCTCTCACATCACAGCGTGTTTTTAATTTTAATTTTATTTTATTCTTGTTTTTTATCGCATTTCGTGACGCCGTGTTTTTTATTTTTGATTTTGTTTAATTTGTTTTTGTATTGACTTTGTAATGTTTTATTTTTACTTTGCATCAACATTGGAACAGCTCAACAAGAGAGAAAGAGAGGGAGTGTGCTGTGCACTCATCTCACTCATCACTATTAACACTACACTATTTAATACAAAAATAACAGCTTACATAAATGTACACATGAAATAAACATGCACACATACACACAAACACACATACATGTTTTAATAATTTTAATGAATTAGCATACATCAGCAATGCAACAACACAGCACGCGTATTTATATAAACGTTTAACTTCATGGATATGTACACACACACGCAAATGGATGTTTATGCAGAGACCAACTTTTACAGTCAATATTAATTACGAAGAAAAAGAAAACAAAAGAAAACAAAAGAAAACTTCACTCCCACGCAAGACACCAAAAGGAGTCTTGTCTTCCATTAATTTAGATCGATTTTGGAGCAGACTCCAAGCCCCGGAGTCTTTCTAATCGCATTTTTCTTTCATTAATTTTAAGTAGCGCACCAAAAAGACCCAATACCGTTTCTCTTTTTTTTTTTTTCTTTTTTTTATTATAAATATTTCATTATTTTATTATTTGTTGGCTTCAACTTCTTTCTGTGTTCTATGTTTTAAAAGCGACCAAATGCCGGCAATGTTCAAACAGTAACTAAAATCTTCAAGATTGTTGGCGATTTTCTTTGGTATGTGTTTGTTGAGAGCTATCGTCGTCATAGTCATCGCCATTATCTTCATTATTATCATCATCATCATTGCTGTGTCCTTCAGACACAGCAGTAATAGTCACAAGTTTCCGCCGTCGCGCACACAAGTAACACAACAACAAGAAGAAAAAAAAAAAGAGAAAAGGGAACAAAAAAAAAATGAACAACAATACCAAAAAATTTACATACATACATACATACACTACAGCATCATCATTGTGTATCGTATTTTTATGAATGGACCGAAAAGACGTTAGGGTAGTTGTGGTCCGTTAGCTACCGAGATTTTATTTTATAGAGTATATCCTGCTCTATCCTAGGAATGTACGTGTATGTATGGTGTGTTAGATGGTGAACAAAGCAAAAAGAAAAGAAAAACCAAAAAAACTGAGTAAAAATAAGAAAGCTTACAGCAGCATTAATAAAATATATTTATAAGCGAGAGTACATTACAAACATTACAAACATGCCTACACTATTGTAATAAGAAAATACATAGACAAAGCAAAGAAACTATAAGCTTAAGACGAATGGTAATAAGAGGAAAAAGGCTATAAAATAGCAACAGGGTGCTGTTGTAATATAAGAAACAACAGAAGCTTCTCGATATAACGTAAAAGGTTTCAATTGTAAGATTGAAATGTGGGCATATGCACTTGGTTGTAACTTTGGCAATGTGCAGGTAGCCACAATCTTCACACACATAAGGAAGTATAAAAAGTGAGTGTCCGCTCTTAGTGTCATAAAATCCGTTCGTTCTTAGGGTTATAAATTTCTTGAAACACAATTGCCATTTAGGTTATATATCGTCTTAAGGGGAAAGTGGTGAAATTTAAATATGTGCGTAGGGGTTCCAAAAATGGTCCGATCGGGTCTAAATTTTGCACAGTTAAATATTAGGCTAATTAACTATTCTTCGTCAAATTTTGTCAAAATACATAACGAAATGCGATTTTTTGCTATATAAAGACTTTCATTATAATGGATCCTTATATGGGGAGGGGTTCTAAAAATGGTCCGATCCTATCCATTTTCAATAGAGTTCCCCTTTGGGCCAATACATGTCTTTGTATTAAATTTCATCGAAATATGTCAAAAAAATTAACCTGCAGCTTGTGTACAAATTTACATGGACGGCCAGACGCACAGACGGACATGGTTAAATCAATTCAGCTTTTCATTCTGATTATTACAGACTGTGACGAGGAAAGTCGTCCCTCGTTTTCCCCGACAACTACTTTCGTATTAGAACTAATTGTAATATATTTGTAAGGTCTAGCACAGGAAACCTAGTACTAAAAACAATATTGTAAATCTGACTACCACGTGCTGCCACGTCATCGTGTACCGACCGAGTACTATCGGGACACAATTCCAATAATTTCCAACGAGAAATATCGAGCTTAGGAATGTTAGCATATTTCTCGATCTCTTTTGCTAGCGAGTTGTCAAGGAGATTAGACGAAGAATACATCGTTCGGCTGCTGTAAGTATCGATCCATCTGAAGATTATATATAAAAGTGTGTGAACAAAAGTACAGGACGTAACAATTATAGAGAGTGATCTAAGGTACAGGACGTAGTGTCTGTTGCGATTTAGGGTACAGGACGTAATACGTCTGTACAAGAATAGTGTGTGATTGAGGGTACAGGACGTAGCGTCTGTACAGTTGTGCTAGAGACGAGTTGGACAGGGCGTACAGCCTGTACAGCCGTACAGCCTTGCACATTTGAGTACCTGCATAATATTATTGTAATAACAATAAAAAGAAAGGAGATTTATGTTTTAGTAATTAAAACGTTTCCCTTATTTATTAAAACAAGAAATGGACGAGATACCCTACGCCGATGGCTTATCCGCAGCGTAGTGTAAATATCTCGTTACAGGTCAGGCACTGAAAGAATTATAAATACCAAAGGCAGGCTAAAGGATTTATCAAACTTTCGGGTGAGGCCTCTAAGCTTCTAGAACTACAAAAAATCCCCTTAAGATTGTTAATTGGCTTCTACACGGGGTATTTTTGATACCGCCATTTTTAGACCATGTAATAACGCCTAAGGCACACCGGGGCGCATTCTGTGATATTTAAGACGGACTACAAATCAAGGAAAGACCGAGAACATGAGCTTGCACAATGGACCCAATCAACGCGGTACATCATATCAGCAATTTTACAATAACAATAACATTTTTCGTATTAGGGTGGGGTGGGTATAAGCTAGTGGTTCGGTTGCAATTTCTGCGTCCGTGAACCTGTTTCTAAAATATTGAAATGAAATACTTATATTTTTTTTTATTAGAAAAAAAAACAACAACCAAATAGCAGTTGAAACGAGTAACGTTTTGGAGAATGGAAAAAACTTGCACTAATATTTTACTGTTATATTAAAAGTCCACAAATGTGTCTGCAAGGTGTTTGTGACTATTTGTGTTCTTGTTGGTCTTTCTGTTTGGCACAATTTCTTTCAATTCCTTTTTTTTTTTTCATTATCATATGTCCCTGTTTCATACATACATACTTAGATATCTACATGTTGTATTAACCGAGCCGCTGAACAGGGAGTGGTATGTAATGTGAAATTTCTTACATTGCTACACTCTGGCAATCTCTTGGAAAGAGAGAGGAATTCATTTTTTTACAAATGCAATGAAGCGAGAACTTAAGAAGCTCATGTACACAATGTATTAAAAGTGATGAGTAAAGGGGACTAAGTAGCCTATAACTTTGTTATGTATGCAATAAAGAAAAACAAGTTAAAAAACTATATTTGGTTGCGATCAAACCTTGAATACCCGCCATCGATTCCCAAGGAGGACACTTGTTAATATATTTTCGGTACACGTTATAATTAAGACAGAAAATCGATTTAAAAAGTTGCTGCTTCTTCAGTTTTGGTTGCATTGTGGGCGTTTTATGCGAATTGCCCAATTTTAATGAAAACTACAAGCACTTCTGCCACAAGTTTGAAAATTTCATTTTTAAATTAAAAATCAAGTAATCACTACATCAAGGCACACACACGGACAGACGGACAGACAGATATGGTACACATTCGATGCTGATTCAGAATATAAATACTTTGTAGGGTCTCCGAGGGCTCCTTCTGGGCATTACAACCGTTTCGACAAAGCGCATACATATGATGGTAGGTATAAAATTCAAGGCATATAGCAGAGGAGCTCGTTATCATTATGTAATAATTTCAGTATTGATGGCATTGGTTTACACATTATTGGAAATGTGTGCTGTTAATTACATGATTTTCTTCGTGAAGTTTGTTATGGCTGGCTTAGGATGAACCTAATTTGAAGCACCCAACTTATAACCAAAATTCGTTCGTGTAGCATAATATCTTTTTCTACGGTTAACCTTTTAAAATAAAGGAAATATGTATCAGCATTAGCAAAAGTTCTTAATATGTATGCAATACTTGGTACAAACACGCATTGTCCAACTTTTCAAGTGCGCTATTTTTATTGAATAATGCCGAACCTACTTTTTGTCATGCAAATTACATCGTATAATTTTTTATCATCTTTCGCTAAGGGACGCGTAATTAACGCGTAAGACATAACGTAAAAAAAGTAGAACTTTTAAATGAAATGATAAGAAACAATGTCACGTTCGGTTATATTCGACCATTTAAAACCGTGCACCCCTTCGTACCACAAATTATACTTGAAATATTTTAGATGAACGCGTAGCAATGTCAGTTAAGAGACTTTGTGGAATATCATTATATAGTAAGGGGTTCTCAAATTCGGCACAGCCAATTATTAAGTCAATTGATCATTCTATGCTAAATTTGAGGAAAAAATATCAAGAGTCCTGTATAATAGGAGGAGTTCTTAAAATAGTCCAGGCAGAGAAATATCCGTACACACAAACGGACGTGTTCGAATCGGATATAATTAACGATGAGTGTGGCATTTGCCACAAACTTAATATATTCCTTACCCCAAGTGGTTCAGGGTATAAAAACACACAACAAATTAAGACAAGTGAAAATATTACAGTCGACCGAAGGCCATAATAACCTACAAATTGTATTTAAATTCAAAGATCGATTTCTTCTTCAAATGAGTGTTCAAAGCGTTTTTCAAAAATGGGGTTAGCTGTTAATCGATCCCGACCCTTTTTGACTCAACAATGGCTGATTGAGAATATAATTACTAATGATTAGAGATTTTTTCAATGAGCTATAAATGATTTAACAACGTGAGCAAGTCCCAAATTTAATTTTACATGACTTTTCACATATTTCACCGAATGTTCAAATGAAGGACAAATCCACCATCTAGGCATAACAGCTCTCTAATGAGTAGAGAATGTATGTCAATGTATTATTTATAGTTTATAAGGAATTGAAAATTTTTATTAAATTTCAATTTATCTTTGCACTGACGGCGCATCGCTTGTCCGATTTTGCTCATTTTCAAACTGCGTACGAAAACTATCAACACTTTTGCCAAATTTAAAATGGACATCTCAATTTTTACGACTGGGAGATAACACACACACACAGAAACAGGCAGACATGGCTAGATCGACTCTGCTGATTCAGAACATATATATTGCGGGTGTGTCAAAGTGATGTACATAAGATGATGGATATAATTACTTTATACCCACCACAAAACGTACCCTTTATAAAACCCTAATTATTCCTGAACTTCGAAGTACAAATGATGTCTCATTGAGTTTCCATTTAACACTATTTTATACTGTCACATAAAATGCATAAAAACGCTTACAATCGTTAGATTATGTCAAGAGACAATACCCCCGGCAAACTAGTGTTAGAACAGGAAGCGGGTGGTGATCTCGCTGTTATGATAATAAAATTCCGGTAGAAACATCAAGTGTTTGATAACCTGCAGGCAGGAGAAGATGCGCGGAATACTGAAGCACGTGTTTCTCCCTTGTGCTGCAATTGAATTCACCAAAATGTAAAGCTAGGAAATAGCAATATATAAGGAAAGCGGTAAAAAAAAACATTACATAATGTACATATAAGGGTTGGTCTTCTAGTAAATGGACACAAACGTATAATTTAGAGAATTTTTATACCCAATTCTAATGGAGCTTTCGGAATAAGGCCTCGGACACCCAACAAAGTATAAATATTTTAAAATCGATCAAAAGACATACTCGCAGTACAGCATTATTGTTATATTTGGTCCAGCTCAACTAGTTAATACTCTACACACACACACACATACACTACCATACAAGTTACTTCGTGAACTGTTGCCAATTAACTATTCTTCAATCACTTTGGTAAAAAAATATTAAGAATTACAATTATGAACCGTGTAAAGACTTTAATTAGAATAGAACCTTATATGGGGAGGGCTTCTAAAAATGGTCCAATCCGGTTTCTTTTTCAATGCAGCTCCTCTTTGGGCAAAAACATTTCCTTGTATCAAATTTCTTTAAAAAATCCTAAAAACACAATCTGTGTAGCTTGCGCACAAATTTACGTGGACAGACGGACGACTTGATTAAAACGATTCATTCTGAATTCATCGGTATAACTGATGGGAGTTGCGCACAACCGCACAAACTAAATATATCCTTTGCCACAGGGTGTAGAGCATAAAAAGTGAAGCCTTAATTCATCCAACTGGGATCAGCAAATCAATCGAGATGGAATTTTTCAAATGTCTACAGTTGAACTGCTAACCCAAGGACAGCGAACAAGGTGCATAATTAGTTTTCCCTCGCCTTTAGAAATTCACCCTGTTCGACTTTGGAGATGTCCTTTATTAACGCAATTTGAAAGCGTGTTCAACACATTATGCAAAAGGTTGCTATTAAAAGTTAAAATATTCTAACATCCAACTAAATGAAATCGTATTTTTTCGTTGTCTAATAGAACCATTTTTGTTAATCTCTTCTTGATAAATTTTTTAATGTCTTATGCTGCACACATGCACACACATGTTGGTACATAGTTATTTTTAAAATCGTTAATGTGCTGCCTGTTATACACAATACATGTTTATACTTTGTAGGTAGACGGTACAAGAAAAAAATTACGTTGCAAATAGAGTGTG
Organism: Crataerina pallida; assembly: GCA_949710015.1. Classification (NCBI taxonomy): domain Eukaryota; kingdom Metazoa; phylum Arthropoda; class Insecta; order Diptera; family Hippoboscidae; genus Crataerina; species Crataerina pallida. Next base: position 19,596,131 of record OX453291.1, read on the forward strand.
AAGCGAAGATGAGCGACGATACACGCAAAAGAGGGAAAAGCTAAAAGTTCTTTTTTTCATGATTATTTTATTTCATTTTTACATTTTAAAGCAGACACGATTACAACATGACTTCAAGGGTGGTTTATGGTTTTTGTTTTTTCAGTTTCGTAGTGGGTGCGTAATTATATATTTTTATTTTTTAGAAATAGAGTTTTTGAGTTTTCCTTTCTATCATCACGCACGGTATTTAGTTCAGTTCTACATAGTAATCTGTACATATGTAAACGCATTATATAAGGAAGAAGGAAGGAGATGGAGAGAGTTTACATTTTTTGCTTATTATTATTATTTCTTTTTTAGTTAAAAATTATTTAATAATGTTTCCAAACTGCTATCAAGAACAACATATCTTCAATTTTACATAAATTTCGTGAAACATTAGAACGTTGATTAGACTTTAAAAGTTTCAATTATCAATCAATCAATCAAAGTTTATGTGAAAAGATTTTTTAAAAATAATGAAAAACTTTACTCACAAAACTCACCTGTTTCGTCATCATTTGCTGTGTTATGCTAAAAAGTGTGCAAGTCAAAGTCGTTTTGAACTTCTTTAGCGTTATACAACGTAAGCGGTTACGTATGTAAATGTAAATATATAATTTTTTTCTATACTATTACATATATTTATATAAGTATTCGCGCAGCTAAAAATCTCATCTTTTATTTTTTACGCTGGTATGCGTGCTGCTGTGTAATTTTTATATTTCGTACTTCAATTTTTTATTGCCAAAGCTTTTTACAATGTTTAGAGGACTCTAATGTACAGCGAAATGAGATAAAACACTGAGAAAAACAAAAAGGGAGATTTTTATGATGAAGAAACGGAATATTTGGATTCTCTTGAGTTGGATAAAATTAGTTGAATGATCTGAAATGCCATTAAAATTATCACATAACCGAGTAAACAAAATAAATGTGGGCGTGGCTAATACTGATTGCGCTCTACAACAGTCCAAGTAATACGTATCATCTGTTGCGTCAGATTCTGATGTAAATTGTATGCAACCTCGCCTTATTTTGGCGTATCGATGGAAAAGCGTAGTACAAATATGTGCGCTCGAATTTCATCTTTGTAACTCAATTAAGCGATTGTGGGTGTGGCAGTTGGACGATTTCGTTCAAATTTAAATAGGAACTTACGCTCTTATACTTAATGTATCAAAATATAGCATGATTGTAGGGCCTTGAAAGCTTCTTTCTGGCTTCTGGAAACGGAAAAGCAAACTTAGTTAGCACACTACATTAAGGTGGGTACGCTTTACTCAAGCCCGCTATAAAAGAATATTTATGTTTCCATGACTCTCCGAAGCTTCTACTACTGAAATATTTACAATAAATCCCGACTCAAATAATCGCTCCTACTTAAAAGAAGCCAATCACCACAAACATGGAAGTGGCTTAAAAACAGTTTATAATAATTTTTTGATACAGGAATATTTTACAATTATCCTTATAGCATAAGAATAGTTTAATAAAAAAGACTGCAAATTTTTTAATTAGGTTTAGATTTCAATTTTTAAGAAATTTGTCATTTTACGAGTAATTGAGGCGTTGGGACCATTCCCTTTACCTCAATAGTTGCTCGATTTTTAAGATTTCGACCCTTTTTAGATTCCCTTAATGGAAGATGAGCACAATTTCTTTTTATATGAACGTATAAAAAGACGAAAACAAATTCCAACCAGTCGGAACTATGAAAACAAACCCTTAGTTCTCTCAGTGTAATGGGATGCTGTATGGAGCAAAATTCGTAAAAAAATAAAAGTTAAAACACTGTGTTTAGAAAGGTTGAAGTGAATAGATGATACTCAAACCAATAAAAGGCGCGTTTAGGGTTGATTTTTTCTTGGCACAAAGGTTTCAACAACAGTAACGCGCGTTCGGAGATAGTGTTGGTGTTAGTGGTATTGCTGTGACGCAACTGCGTCGGTTAGTTAGATGTACGCCATACATCTGTGGCTCTATGTAGACTTGTAAGTATGGGCACATATACATGCATGCACCGCATATTTTTGATATAAATATATATCACACGCACACACACATACATGAGAGTAATTTGTGTAGTGTTAGAGTGTGCATAGATTTCTATATGTACGTACTCGTATTGTTGTTGGGATGTGTAGATGGCGCAGGCAGGCATCTATTTTATTATTTAAAAGTGTACTTAGTCTTTGTTTGGATGTGTATGCAAAGGAAAACCTGCTTTGTTTGTTGTCATATAAACGGTACTTAATATTTTTGTAGTTTCATGTATGTACACACGCTGCGGCGGATACATGAGATATGAGATGAAAAAAGTGGGCTGACAAATGGGTTGAAGTGAGTAGCTTTAGTCGGATAAGCTTCAGACTACTGGGGGAATCTAGGCGGTAGGAAATAACTTTTCTTTTCTTTCTCTAGTACTTGTTCTTTTTTCCTTTAATATAAATAATCTTGGGTTTAGTTAGAGGACATACACACACCAAGCAACTCTTCTTGAGTTGCTAGCTTGTTTCAATGTACAACAAAAACACGGCACGAATATATTAGCGCGAGAAACATGATGCTAATACGGAACATAGTTTGAGATGCTGCTGCGATTACGGATTTTTCACTTATTATTACATTTTTTTTCTACTTCTGCTCCTTTATTAACATTGTTTTTTTTTTTGTGGCATTTGTAGTTCATTTCGTATTTATGCTGTTTTGTGTGCTTTGTGTGCTTTTCCTTCACTTATAAGTAAAGTAAATGCTTAGCTGTCGTAGTATTAGTTTTCGATAATAAGTCTTGAATTTCTCCACTAAGCATTATTATTATACAATACGTACCCCGGCAGATGAAGAAAGTGGAGAAAGATTTATAAACCTCTGCAAGATAAAAAATCGATACAGCATATTTTTGGAGTATAGTTAAATATATTATGTACAGGCCTGTGTGTGTGTGTATATGTAAACATTTACCAATGTTATTAAAATTTTTAGGAACCCACCAAAAAACAACAACGAATAGTTGGATGTGGTTATTGATTTTGTGTGTAGAGATGTTTGTTTCTTGATATTGCTGCAATTACAATAACAACAACAATAACAATAGCTTGCACTTATGAATGTATGCTGCACGTAGTTACGCACACAGTATTCACTTCGAGTATAATAAATAAATTTACTTCAATATGAATTTGTTGCTTTCACATAAATGAACCTTTTATTGGTAGGACTTTATTTTCCATAAAGACGGGTTTGATTTATTTAGTCCCTTCTTCTTGAAATGTTTGTTAAATATTATCGAGTGGATTGATAATCAGTTGAATCTGACCGTTTAATACCCTACACCATTTACTTTCAATTGTACAACATTCTAAACAACGCTGTTGCACTACTTGTGACAGAGGGTATATTACGTTTGTGCGGATGTTTGTATTGCCTAAATGACAAATGCCACACCCACTTTTAATTATACCAATCGCTTCGGCATATTTTGCTTAAATTTGCTAGTTGGACACGTTTTGGATGGAAGGCGGCGATTGTTGAATATGGGCCGATTTGAATCTTTAGAATTCCTTCTCCATAAAACGTCCAAATAAAAAGGAAATCCTTGCATGTCGAAAAGCGAATTTGATTTAAGCCAAAGGTATCTGAGTACGCCTTCTAATAGCGTAATTATTACGTCTTAGCTGCCAAGTCGAGTTTTACGTGGAGTATGGTTTTTTAAAAATTGTGGGCGCGTCTGCTATTAGACCATGCCCATTTTTGGCACTTTGGCAGATTTATAGATATTTATATTTGAGTCAATTTTTGTGGCAAATATCTAGATGTTCGATTGTAGGCGTATCTGTTATCTGACCACGCCCATTTTTTGCACACCTTTGAATAGGATAATTGTAATTATTGTATATGTACTCAATTCCAATTTCATAGGTAAGTTCTTGAAGTAGCTAAATAGATTTGTGTTCATTGCGGGCGTGGCTTTTGGGGCAAAATCGTCCATTTTAAACCGCGATCTGAGTGCAGACACTAGAAGTATTTGTGCAAAATTTTAGCTCAACATCTCATAATATAGGGTCGTGAAAATGTCAACAACAGACCAGATCGACCCAGTTCTTGATGCTGATTAAGAATTTATGTACTTTGTAGGTTTTCTGATGTCTCCTTCTGGGTAGTGCATATGGGATGACAAACGTAATATACCACCCAGTTTAGGTGGAGAATATAAAAACACAACTGTACATAAGATTATGTTGAAAAAAATTTAAAAAAAAATCCTCCTTCAGTAGCACAATAATCAGCTATAAAGTTAACGAATAAAACGACGCGTAGCAGTAGAAAAACTAGAAAAATTTAAAACCCATTCACACAAAAACAAACATACAAAGAAAAAATGGAGTTCAACTGAAGGAAGAGTTTGAGTTTAGACTGTATCCCATTCAAAGTTTCATATAACGGTATATAACAAAGCACAAATTATTATGTATTAGGGAAAAAGAAAAATGGCATAAAATGCAGTTTGTAGTAAGTGCGACGGTTTTATTATTTTATACAATAGGAATGGAAAGTGGGCAAATATTTAAAACTACCCGTGTTGGTATATACGTAAGTTATACGTTATACCCAAAAGACAATACACACTAATAAAGTTGCTTCTTTGATGTTTGCGTTCGGGAGAAATGGAAAATATGCTTCATTTTTATACGCTTTACATTAGAGGGGGTAGGAGTGCACTACGTTTGTTACTCCATTTGCAACACCTATTCGAAATGATCTTGAAAAGCTCACCATCGCAAAATTTAAGCGGTATAGCCGAAATTTGATAAACACACTATTGAAAATCTCCTGCAAAGTAAAAGTAGGAAAACTGAATGAATGAACTCGCCTTATGCGTTAGACTGGTAGCGTGCCGACTGTTGAGTAAACTGAAGAATTGTAGAAAGATATTATGGATTATCATTTAATATCACTCGCTTCCAGAATTTGTAATAAAATTAGTTGAGTTGTATCACCAAACGCAAGTCATTGGCTCTTAAAAGTCACTTTGTGAGAAAAAGTTATATGGAAACTGGTTCGTGGAGTCCAAATTTGTCAAAGTTAATTATTTAGCTAAAATATAAAACTGATTCATCACCGAGTTTCCTTCCAACGTAGAACGGTTTGTGGGAAGGTATCCTAAAAATGGTCCAACTTAAGCCGTTTTCAAAAGTAAACGCCTTTGGGTCATTTACACTAAATTTCATCAAAATATCTTAAAAAGTCATGAACGAAAGTTCCCGCATAAATTTATCATGGACACACGGACATACTTCAATTGACGTAGAAGGTGATTCTGATTTATGTGAATGTGATTCAGGATGGATATTTATTTAGCCGTTTATGAATTACTAACATTCGCTCAGGCTTACAAGTGGTTGTAGGGTAAAAAGGAGTTGCGTCGCTCCTTCTTATTGTTATCGCATCACTAAACAAATCTATTGACAATTGTGCGGCCATAATTTTAACAAACTTGAAACAGTTTCTCTTGAAAGTCTTCTAACGTAGTCAATTAACTTGCTGCTGTGTACCACGAAATATTTTTTCTAATTTTTTGAAGGGGGCCTAAGTAGCAAGTAACGAATGGTGGTAAAAACACGTACAAAATATATACGTCTCCTGTTATTTAGATGAAGAACTGTAGGTGCCAGCAAATGAGCCCATTTCCTCCTGGGCTCTCTTGGAATAATTCATTTCAAAAGTGTTAGGAGAGACACATGCTAAACATATATATAATTATACATGAAGGCACACAACCATGATCCTGTTAGAAATATATCTAAACGAACAACATCACCAAACGCAAGAAAAGACTTGGAAACAAAAACAAAAACAAAAACAAAAAAAAAGTTTTCAAAACGCTGCACAGACAAGTAATGTGAAATAAAGTGAAGTGAAGTATCAAGAGGCTTAGAGAGGAGCATATGAAGGAATTGGCGAAGGAGCAGATATAAAAAACAGGGAAATATTTTACATACACGTTTAGCAACAGAAATGCTATTATAAGTTACATCTGCTGCTGGTGCTGGTGCTGGTTCAGCTGAGTTACAATACATTAGACAAAATACCAGAGAATAGGGCGAGTAGTGAAAGTGTGTGTAGAGGGGGTGCTGTGGTGGTAAATAGTTGTGGAAAGAGATGAAAACAAGAGCAAGGAAAGTGTAAACACGCGTGTAGAGGAGCGTCAGTTATAATGTTTCCACTAAAGTTTAGCATTTTTTTTTCTCTATCCTTCTTACTAATTCATATATAGCCATGTGTGTGTGTGTGTGTGTGTGTGTATAAATATATAACGAAATTTCTGTTACCACTGTTTGTTGTTGTACTTTTTGCTTTATTTCATTTTATTTTATTTCATCTCGTATACACAATTAAAAATGTAAATCAGTCGTCCTTGCGCGCCACATTCTCTCTAACGTTCTGTCGCTAGACTTGTGACTTGTTCTGTTCTGTTTTGTTTTGTTTGTTTGCTTTTTGTTTATTTTTAGAAGAATCCATATGTAATTGTTGTTGTTGATGTTGTTATGCCAGCTTAGATCTGAAGTAAGAGATGGTAGGATAAGCGGCGTATGGTAGAATTTGGTGGCGGTTCATGCTGCTTCGTTTTTCTATCATCTGCTTTAGCGGGGGTTGTTGTTGCTGTTGCTATTGCTGCTTCTATTTTTTCGTCATTTCTATACACATGAGTTAAGCCTATAGTTAGTTAGACAAAGTTGATGTGCAAGCTAATGTTGGCACGCCAGTACCCTATGACCCAACCCCGCCACACTCTCTAACCTTCACTCCCGTTGCACGATTGTAACAGCGTTAGAAAGCATTTTAGCCATCACATAATCATTGTTAACCTCACGCCTTCAAAATTTCGAATATATATTTTTTTGTAAGGACCTACACTTATACACCCAAACCCGTGCGTACAACACACATCGCAATGCACAATATTTCTTTTTTCTTTTCTCATTACATATGCCTTATATACGGAATTGTTGGTGATTAAAAATATAATGAAATAAAGTAAAATTGTGTGAAACAAAAAAAAACAAAAAACAAAAAAAACAAAAAAAAAGAAAAAAGAAAACATGAAAACGAAAAACTACATTAATAGGTGGTGGCAAGGTGGGACAAATTAAAAAAAGAAGAAGAAGGGGAAGAAAAATAGAAATCTCATACGCAACTAATACAACAATAATAAATTCAATGCATACCACGCAGGCATACGTATGCCTGCCTAACTTGGCATTTTGTGCGTTTCATTTTCATAACACGCGATACGTGTGATGTTAGCTGATGTAGTGGTAGTTGTTGCTGTGAGTATGGGGTTGTATGCCTCTAAAAAAATTTACATACATAAGTTTTGAAATTAAAAAAGAAAGAAGAAGACAAGCCCGCCGCCATGTAGCAGAATGTATCCAGAGGACTATTACGAGCAGTACATAAGTACGTATCTCGTATAATGAATAATGATGACGATAGTGGCGGTGTTGGCGGTGTTGGCGGCTGCGTACGTTCAAAAAATCTATCCCAATGTGAAATTTTGGTCTATACATAACACATACATGCGTCATGTGTTGAGTGTAATAACAACAATTGTAAATGAATGCTTACGCGTGTGTATTTATGCAACACGCACCACCGCCACTACTTGAACTTCACTTGCCAATAATGTTGAATTACATTTACATAATTAATACACACACACACACACGCGCGTACATGCATAGTGTTTCTGTAGTTGTGTGCACATAAGCGTTTGAAGATTTTCGGAAAGTTTCGATAACTTCTTCTTCTTCTTCTTCTTCTTCTTGGAGGAATAAAAATAGAGGTTCTTACAGTCCACACAATAATTATTTATTCAACTGATTTATGAATTCTTGCTGCTGATGGTAACGTTGAAAAATATCACCATTATTAAATGCTTTTTTAACAATCAAGTTCATGTCTTATTCATAAAGAGTATGCGAAGGTTTGTGCGGTAACGCACTGCCGTCAAAGACAATCAAGGAGGTAGTGTAACAGCGAGAGTTTTTAAATCAGGGTTTTTCAACATTCTCCAGCATTAGTCGAATTCTTAACACTAACTCATAATCTAAATGGAATAAGAAACGCAATTGGGCTCATTATTCCTTCATCCGATGCTTCCTTTCTTCCATACTTCCTCTCTTTCCACCTTATTCATTGTTCATATATTTTATTTCCATCCCATCTTGGGATAATGTCTCTGTAAAACGGAAAGCGGGTTTTGTAGAATTTTATAATAATCGCCGTAAAATTCGAATTGTAAACGAGACGTTTGTGATACATTTTTAAAGTTTGCAATGTCCGAATAAAAATCACGCATAAACAAATTTTTTATCCTGCGGACCGAAAGAGACAAAAGAGAGAAAACCTACAAAGTATATAAATTCTTGATCAGCATAAAAAACTAAGTGAACCTAGACATGTGTTCTCACGGTCACAAATTTTGAGATATTAAGGTGAAGTTTTATCCATGCTTTCTGATCGCTATTTAAAATAGCTAAAAGCTACGCCCACATTGAACAAAATTTATATATCTGCTACAAAAATTAACCTATGAATTTAAAATTTGGGACACATTTTTATATGCATATATCCCGTGTATCGATGGGACGCCCATAATTTACCAAAAACCACACTCAACGTAAAACTGGACTTGTAAGCTGAAACATAATGCATACATTTTTAAAGGGCGCACGCCTACCGCGGAGACGTGTATGGTATTTAAGATTTGGTCTAAGCCAATTTTAGTTTTTTACTTTGATCTTAATCTAGATTTGATTCTACATCCCACATCATGCAAAGTTTGCCAAAACAAAGGCCTATCCAACCGTAAAGAAACTTATGCTTCAAAGTGTAAGTTTCCAAATTGTAGGCATGGCCATCTTCATTTGTAGCCCATTGATGGAAGCGATACACTTTATTTGTTGTTATCCGTCAAAGTCAACTTTTTTGTAATGTTCGGACGTAGGGAGGCGCATGTCTGGATTGATTCAGATGATGCATGCTGATCAAGAATAGAAGCTTTGGTACCTCCTTCCGCGAAAATAGACGTGGTGGGATGCTAACATGAGTGAATAATAAAAGTGTGTTTTCGAATTCAGTTCGCTTTCAGTTTTTCTTACTTTTGAAGTAGAATGAAGAAATTTAATACGAAAGATCTGCACCAACCGTATTATTATTTTTATATAAAAGTTGTTAGTAATTGATTAATTGTCTCCTTTAAGAATGAGGCGGTTGCGTTGTAGACACTATTGTAGGAAATAGAAAATGGCTGGTGTTTGAAAATCATACAAATTACAAAGAGATGCCATCTCGTGTTCGTCTATTCCTTTACGTTGTGTATACGAACGCTTGGCGCGTATGTATTGTTCACTTTACATACGTAAGCATAGTTTGCTTGAAGGTTTTCTAACACAAACACACATGTTTGTATAGTTTTGTACATTTCGAAGGCATCACATGTGGGTGGGTGCACGCACAACTGTGTGTGTTCAAGCATACAATATAGGTATATGGTGTATGTGCCTGCGTGTATAGGCAGGAAAACGTATTTAGATAAAGTTGCGTAAGCTTGTACAAAATAAGAGGGAAAGAATGCGTGCAATACAAGTAATGAATAAACCTCCGCGTATACTGCTACTGCTATGTAGTCTCTGTCATCACCATCACTATCACCATCAACCAACAGCCAACAGCACACGAACAATCTCATCATTAACATTGTTGTACTAAAGGTTCGCTTTGCTGTATGATGTGATGTGATGATGGTTCACTTTTTTCCTTACTGCGCGCTTAAGCTTAAGCAGCCTTCAATGAGCATGAGTATGCATGAAAAAACAATTTCATACATAGTTTAGCGGATTGTTGAGTTATTTTCTTTATTTTGTTTGTTATTATTTTTACTTATATTTTATTGCTACATACATTTCGTAAATGAAAATAATCATAAAGTGAAAAAGTGGGAAAAAAATTTTGGTTTCCTCACATCCCTAATCGCAGCGCCACCCTTCTTCACATCTTTTACTCTTACTTCTTACGCTTTCTGTGCTGTGTGCGTGTATGTGTGTTCGTTACACCAATACACATTAGCGATAAGTACTTACGCACAATGTACACGAAGAAACACGTAGCATGTGGAAGTAGGTGTGTTACCCATTTCTTCATTCTCTTCTTACTTTCATGTCACAGTGTTTTAGCAGTAAGCACAACTCATACGCGCAGTGTTTAGTTCTTCTTGTCATTTGCAATATTTCATTTTAATTTTCATTGGCGTATATGAAAGTTTGGTTTCTTTGTAGGTACTTGTGCACATTTGCACACACACACACACACACACATGTAAATAAGTAAAAATTTGAGCAGTGCTTTATAACGCGCACACAACACGAGATGAATGATATATACTCCACACCATTCATCTACAGTTGCTACTGTTTAAGCTTCATATATAAATCTTTATAGATTTATACTCATTCCTGGGAATGCGTCTTGTACATGTGTACTTACGTATAAGTGCATAAATATGTTTTTCTGCGATCTTTCTAAAATTTGTCGGAAATCAGCAAAAGAATAGACGGGTGCAGCTGCATATATATGTAGAGTGGCGTCTAACTAATTAGAAACGATGAATAATGGACGATTATGGATATCCATAACATTTCAAGTTCTTAGCTCAATTTTTGTTTTGGCAATTTGTCGTTTGTGGGCGTGCCTCTTGACTAATTTCACCCATTGTAGAAACTAATCGCGACTGTACAGAGCTTTAGCTCAATATTTAAATATTGTACGAAAAAATTATTTCAAAAATTATGAGAATGCTAATAACAGACAGACACACGGACACACCGGCATACGTGTCTAAAAATGATTCAGTTTTTAATGCTGATCAAGAATATACACATTGTAGGGTGTCTGATGCCTTCTTCTTGGTGTTGCAAATAATATGACAACACCCAGAAGTGGACGGGCCGCATTTCTATCAACAACAGAGCCGTAAGTGTAAGTGCCCCTTTCTGGCCACATTTCCATAAGTATATATGTATTAGCATCAATGTTCAAGTCAATTTAGCGCTTCGGCATTTCCGTCTGTCCGTCTGTTCGTTTATGTTTTCTACGTTCTTTGTTCCTTTTTTTGTTTGACGCTCCCGGCCACAAATGCTGACTTATCGCGCTGAAATTTTGTTAAACTCACTCGAAAGTTATGCTTTTGTCTATAATTTCAGCGTTACGCGCCCTCGCACACGCCTTCAATCATATCTAAAAATATCCTAAATTTGTGGCATTGGCACACTCACTCATGGTTGTTAACCAATTTAGCTGGCTTGGGAAGAATACGTATATTTTGTAGGTCCTTTGACTCTTGCCTCTTCGGCACAACAAACTTAATCAAAGTGAATGAAAATTAAATATATATTCTGTGTATTTTTTCTTTCTGTCGGACTCGAGTGATAATTGAATTAGAAAATGGAACATTTAAAATATTTTCGTTTTAATCACTTATCTTATAAGAAGCGTATCTAATTTGCTTACCAACACTGTACGCACAAATATAAAGTATTACTATTTTTTTTGCAATTTTTCAATTTCGCAACGGAAATTGCCCAAGGAGGTGACATCACATTCGCGTTCGCATTACTCGTACGCACAGTTAAGTTTACTAATATTATACATATAACGTACAAAGAGAGTTTTTTTTCTTTTTTTTTTTTTTTGTACTATACGTATGCATATATATTAAAAAAATACTTTTGTTAACTTGATGCACATCACCCACCACAAAGTTTTTCCTCTTTTCTAATAATTAATTTAAAAGTTTTCCATTTTTTCTTTTTTATAATTTTTGGAACAAGTTTTAACTTAGGTAGGTAAAGAAGGCGTATGAAACCCTCCTCTTATACGTTTATCAATTTCATGAGCGGAAAAAGGGAATCATTTTTATTCGAAAGACTTTAATTAACATTTTTTATACAAAAACAAAAACAAAAACAAAAACAAGCAAAAAATAAAAAAAAAAGGTTAAAGGTTAAAATCTAATATAAACAAAACCAGTTTTTGGTGTAAAATTAAAAAATAAATATCCGATGGGATGGGTATGACTTGATAACATAATTATAATCTTTTCTGTCATGACAATTGCAACACTTTTCGTATAAATTTTTTTGGGAAAAATTATATAGGGGGAAAGGGTTAAAAAAGCTGTTAAATAACCCTAAACCGGACACTTAACTACCATTGGTCAAGGGTTATATTCAAAGCATATAAGTGTCCGCTTCTAGAATATCTACACATTTTGTACAAAAAAACCACCAAAACCAAAAAATCATCAAAAGTATTGTTATCTACGACATTTAACCTCTTTAATTGCACTAATCATCGTAGAAGAGCAACCACTTGAAAAGAAACTTTAACATATTTGGAAAAAACAACAAAATATTCTACATGTTAGATGTCCTTTTCTGGGATATTATTATCACCACTTTGTAAACATATCATATGTGCAAGGGTATCTATCTAATTGGAGAGGGGAATGTGGAAGCAGTGGTTAGGGTACAACATTTTCTTTCCTTAAACTCATGTTTATACAACATACACAAACACTCGTACGTGAGTGCGTGCGTGTATAGATTAGCTGTAGAAGAAAAGTGTTCAAATTTTGGGGTAGAAAGGCTAGAAAAGTGATGTTTAGTGCGGTTTAATGGTAATTGGTTGTGCAGAGTGTTGTGTGTTGTGTTGTGTGTTCGATATTCCGAAACAGGATATGTGCCATATATGAATAACTTTATCTAAACGCCTCAAAATAAACCACAACAACACTGCAAAGCAACAAGTTGCGAGGTTAGTAAAATCTAGTTCAAGATTTATATCGCATGTGTGCCTACATATGGATTGTTATTGTTATTGCCATTGTTACACATCTATTTACAATGTACTAGGAAATCTAAGGACATACAAGTTTTAGGGTTTTGGTTTGGTTAACAAACGAGTACCATGAACTTTTATGCGACGTTTTAAGGAACTTTTTGCACTTAATGTTATAAAAGTTAACTGATTAGTGATTGATATGGGTTATATAACCTGCGGCACACATATCACTATTCGTCTCGCTGAAGCATCAAGCATTTAAGATTAAAATGCTTTTAATACACACGTATAGTTAAATTATTTGTGAATGATTAAGCGTTTGATCTTCGGTTAAGGACCGTATATAATATGTAGCGAATTTCTTAAACAAATTTCTTAGTGCTATAGTTATATAGAGAAATGATGCGACATAAAAACTTATTTCCAATAAAAGAATCTTAAAAATGCACAACTTGTGGTAAAGAGTATATTAAGTTTGTACGGTTGTTTGTAATGTATTGACCCAAAGGGAAACCCTATTGAAAATGGATAAGATCGCACCGTTCTTAGATTCCCTACCCATATAAGATCCCGTTATAGTGGAGGTCTTTATAAGACACAAAATCACAATTCATGATATTTTTTCACAATATTTGGTGAAGAGCAGTTAATTAGCTTAATAATTTTGGATCCGATTGGATCCGAGAAAAAAAAAACAATTAAATTGAATAATATATCAATCGGTGTAGGGTGTAGTTGATAGTCGGGCTTGACCCACTATAATATTTTGACTAAAATATGTTCCGGAGCACAATTTTATTGTACAGAAATTCCCAGATCGCCATTTAAATTGAACAAAACGGTCAAAGCCACGCTCGCAATTGACAAAATTCCATTTACCTGCCACAAATATGAAGCTGTTTAGTTGGATTTTGGTACAAATATTTATAAGTACGTCCTGCACTGCAGTCGCATAACAGACACGCCCACAAATTAGAAGAAAGTTGACACGTAACACGTCACACGTACGCATATTCATATGTAAGATGGCGTAATCATGTATCTGCCCTGCCCACCGTTTGAGGCCCCAATCCAAATGGAATTTTAATTTTGATTTTAAGTGATTTTCTTATTTTTAATTTTTTTTTTTTGAACTTTTGACCAATTTCAATACCAACCTGCGTTGGATATTCGACACCTCCTTCTGGGCTTTGCAAAGTGATAAATATGCGTAAAAAAATGGGTTTTTCTTAACTTTCGTTTTGTACGCGTCCTCTTTAAGGTAGACGCGTACTTACGCACAATGTGAGTACATATATATATGACCCGGTGTTAACATAACACAAATTGCTAACATTTTAAATTTACATTTTGTGAATTGAGAAAAAAAGCTATCAACGGCTAGACGATATATATATATTGTAGGTTTGTGTGTATGTGTGTGTCATAGAAACAGTCTCAAGACAGCGATGTTTACAATCGCTGTGTCTGGCTTGCAGCAACAAGCATTTTTTCAGTTTTATTTTTTCAAAATAAATGGGACACAAGTATATGTATGTAGGGACTGGTACGCACACATTCACGTGCGTAACTTGTTCCATTTATTGTGTAATACATACGCAAATAAAATTTTTTTTGTATTTTTTGTTAGTCAGCTTACTAAGGTATTGTGTTAAAGAAAATTGCCACAGAGACAGAAGACCTTGGCTTCTCCTTCTTTATTTTTATAAGGATTTACCTATACATGCACACGTGAGAGTCAAATATATGTTTAATTTTTTGTTTTGCTCCGGAACGGTTTCAGTCAATCGCTCTTATTGATGTCGATGGTATGAATAATGGTCCTGCAAATTTGTAAAAAGGAAATTTGAATTTTATTTTTAGTTTTATTTTCTCTTTAATTTTGAAATTTTGAAGTCGATGAAAATCTAATAATATTAAGCAAATAAAAAAGCTAAATTTAAGTCAGGCCAAATCTTAAATACCTTTTACCTCCACATACATGGCATGGTGCTTATGGCAGGCGTATGATACCACCCTCTAATAAGGTATGTGCTACGTATCAGTTTGCAAGTTGCAAATTTGAAAAATGTATGCACAAAATTTCAACTCAATATCTCAACATTTAAGATTACGACAGTGTCAACAATAGGCAGATACAGATCGATTCAGTTTTTATAGGGTTTCTGACCCCTTTTCCCGAGTGTTACAAATGAAATGACAAACTTAGTATACCGTCCATCTTATGTGAAATTGTTTGCTTTAGACAGTAGCTAACTCCAAGGTGCGATTTGTACTGACACTACTTGTAAATTTATTCCACTTAACTTTGATCGCTTTAACGTGGAGTTTCATTAAATTTCTATTTCTTTCTTCTTCAAATCAATATGAAGCTCTGAGCGCCAATTTTAATCTAAATATGTTTATTATACAACAAAATAAATAAATTATTATTATTGTCTGTCCACTCTATATATTGCAAATGGAATGAATTGAAAAAGATCATTGATCTCTCACTTATTCACGCTTACTCTCATTCCTTCTCAATTTAATTTTTGTTTTGTTTTGTCAAAAGCGACTTATTGCGTATGGAATCATTTTAGGTACATCTACGCAAAATATAAAAACTTCCTTATTATTAAAAAACAAACACTTCATAAGCATTTATAATAATCACGTTAAAAGTAACAGAGAATAAAAAGAATGTACATCTATAAAGACTTTATATTCCTCGCTAACCCATTTGCGGTCTTTAGACCATTACTCTCCCTTATCATGTCTAAACAAAAGTTTTTGTAGAATAAAGTATTGGTCAAGAGCCGTGCCCACAACCGACAAAAGTCTATCTATTAGGCGCAAAAAATTTACCTGTTATGTAAAAATTAAAAAAAAAAAAAAACACATATTTATTCATAACACTTATTCATCGATGGGCGGAAAAATAACAGGCACGCTCCATTTGACCTCATTACAGATGTGCCTACGACGCCCATTTTTAATATATAGATGTACAGCTTAATCTCAAATTCTATGAATACCTTACAGGACCTAATTCAAATTTAGTTTTTTTTCAATAATTAGGAAAAAATAATGAATGAATTAAAAGCCGATGTCCGCTACAAATAGTATTTTCTAAATTACGGCTCCCGCTCGTATAAACTTTGAAGCTTTAATGTTGTTAAACACTTTCGTCTTAGGACTAATATTGTGTTTGAACCATTGTTCGGACCAATGACCCAAATTTTCTGCCCCAGGCGTTTCAACGTAAACATTTGGACATACAGACATCGTTAAATCAAATTAGATGTTGATTCTCTGGTAATTGCATACGGAATAAAAAATTTAGTATAGTCTCCGCCTTATGCTTTATAAAAATAGGGACAACAAGAGCAATCATTGTCACGGGCGTAAATCGTCACGTTTGAGTCGTTCTATGTATATATTCTAGCACAGTTTTCGCTTCATTTTGAAAACAACTATTTTAGGGGAGAGTAGCGTTTGATTGCACAGTTGTAAATCGGATTAGTTTGGATTTTTGAACATGGTCGGTATGAAAGGGCTGAATTTTTCATCAAAACGCTTTCCGATCGTAACATCCGTTTTATGCTGTCATACGCTTCTCTTGCCCGATAATATTATTTGCAATTTCAAAAAATATATTTAGACTTTAACACATTGAGATGTGAAAAGCATTCTTTCTTACTTGAGCACAACTTTTTTTATTTGTTTTCATTGTTGTTTAGTTTTCTCCTTATTACTTATAAAATATTATCACACTTGCTGTCGCTCTCTCACATTCGAATAGTCGTAATAGATTCTCTCTGATCTACACTTGGCTGTTTGTTGAGTATTCAATATTCGTTTCTAACCTAATGTGCAAAATGTGTGTACGCGCGCGTGTGTGTGTGTAGTAGTGTATTTTGCTTAACTGCGTAATAATAAATTCTTAAGGTCAATGACTGCCAAAAATTCTGGTTGTGTTTGATTTGTTGGTTGAGTGACTGCATATGCATGCAAATATTGTATATGTGCATACGCACACACACACATGTCTATGCATATAGAAATATCTATACACACAATACCAAATGACAACATTCATTCTATTCATAGTCTCTTTTGCGTTATTAAGTATAATATATTTATACCCTCCACATAAGATGCGAGGTATATTAAGTTTTTCATTCCGTTAGCAACACTTGGAAGGAGGTGTCAGAGACCGTGTAAAGTATATATATTCTTGATCGGCGTCGATCTAGGCATGTATATGTGTCCATGTGTCCGTCTCTTAATTTCTGCACGCACAAAATTATTCGAGAGTTACGCCCACAATCGACAAAAATCTATCCACTAATCACAAAAATTTACCTATGAAAATAAAGTTTAATGCGCATATCTAAAAACATCCATCGATGAGTCAAAAATGGGCATGGTCGCATAACAGACATGTCAAGAATTTGCAAAAAATGCAAAATATGGCGCAAATCTGACTGGAAAATTTGACAAATGATGCATACGCCCTGTTACCTGCCACTCCCACATACTATATATATGAGCAGATGTGACGAGCATTTCGGACTTGGCCTAAATTGAATTCGCTTTCCACTTGTCATGCTTTTATTTTAAACAAAATGGTGATTTCAATAAACCCTTATTAATTAATTATTCATAATATCGTCTATTAATAGCCACTATATTTTTTTTCACGTATAATACATCGAGAGAACTACGCGACTTTCGAATCAAACAATTTCAAATCGACCAACTTCTTTAACATCCGTATACGAATTACATTATATTTCGAACTAAGCTTTGCTTGGGTATAACTGCGGAAGGCATAGGGCTTCCTACTTGATTATATCTTCCAAAGAATGACTGAACTACACTTACACAATATGATTAATAATTTTCACACTGAAGTTGAGCAGTGAAAGTACCTACTATCCATTAGTTCTTGTAGAGAATTTGAAAATATCGAATGAACTTTCTTTTCACTAAAATCTATAAACTTAATGGGGTTAAAGTCTCGGAAAATATCTGTATGCGATACTTATGCGGTGATGCGTACATTGGTCAAGCTCGATCCATTTAATACCCTACACCACTTAGCTTCACAAATTATGCTGCAATTAGTTTAGCTGTATCAGTAAACGCGAGGTATTGCCACATAAATCATTTCGTAATTATATAGAAATGGATTCTAAAAATTGTTCGATTGGGTCCAAAGTATTCATTTTTAATTTTGTCACAAAAAATAAATTTGAGATTTTCACCATAGAAAGATTTTCAATATAATAGGATCTTCTTATAGGGGAAGGGGTTCTAAAAATGGACCAATTCGAATCATTCATCATCAATTGGATTTTTTTTTTTGTGAGCCAAAATATGTCTCTGTACACAATTTAGTCGAAATATTTAACAAAAATGCGTCCTGTAGCTTGTCCACAAATTTACGGACAGGCGGACAGACGGACATGGTTGAATCGATTCAGACTTTGATCCCGAATCATTCGTATGATTGAAGATGTGTGCGGCATTTACCATTTTTGAGTTACAAACATTCGCACAAACTTAATATACCCTCTGCCACAGGTACAGTGCACAAAAATATCAAACGTCATATATTGCCGCAAATCTTATGGTGGAAGGGTTCAGTTACAAAAAAGATGAAGTTACACATAAAGCAACTATTATATATCTACTTATGCACACACATACACGTAGGCATTTGCGTACAATTTACAGCGCATTCATCCCTTGAAAAGAAGTATATAAAAAGTTTGAAGAAAGTTAATGCAGTAGAGAGAGAGTCTTGAAGGAAGCACCAAGGAAAAAAGAAAAAAGCAAGAAACCACGTAAAATATTTGAAATCTTGTTTAGGCAGGTTTTTTATTGTTTTTAGTTGTAAGATAAGTATCACATCAAGTTTACTTGTTTTTTGGTTTTTTGTGTGTAAAAATTTTGTTCCCACTTTATGCTAGTATATGTAATACTGGTCTCATTCGACATTCTACAGGCATACAGCGTTTGATAAAAAGAATTATTTATTGTACATAAATTTTTATGCCTTATAGGTACAAAAATATGATACAAAGTATATTAAGTTTGTGCAAAGTGTTTGGTAACTCTTGAAGGAATTGTACTCACCACCATCACCACCGTCACCACCAAGGGTATTGTTCACTTTTTCAGATAATTGTCAATATCCTTTTTACCTTAGAAACCAAGTATGGACATTTGACCAGTCGATGATGGTCCAACTTTTCAATTAGCCAGGTTATGAAAATTTGATGAAATTGTTTAGGTTAGGATTTAGGGCGTTGTTCATTCTTTCACTTCTGGTAAATGCCAACGTTTCAGAGCCACTTGCTATTGTATAATCTATAGATAATCGTACGATTATAATTCTTGTGGAGCTACCATGTACGCGAATGTTTTTTAGAACATTTTTTTTACAAGAATTTTAGGATAGATTTTTCAAGGAAATTGATTGGAATACTAGAATACTTTCTTCTGCAGAACTATCGAAATGACATGCTTTCGGGATGCACCAGATCGTAAGTAAGTTTACTTTGAATGTTTTAAACTGAATTCTATGTAGAGGAGGATAGAGAGATACGGGGCATGTTCTCCTAAGGAGCGATCTCGTTTAAAATAATTTACCGCATTATGCAGCTAAGGTAATAAAATTTTGCATACCTAAGGCGCTACTGATCAAATTTACAGCCATCTCTCATTTTGGGCCGAATAAAACAAACTTTTGTTACAAATTGATAAATTCAATACAGATGTACCGTGCATTGCGTAAATACAATTTTGTGGAAAAACTGTGAAGAATATTATAGACGTTTGCTGTGCTTTTCGCACACTTGTACGTTTATAGCTATAAACGAGCAAATAAAGAAATTATCATTTGCTTGAGTTCAAGAATTTTGTTGTTTTATTTATTTAGCTTTACTTTTTTTTATTGGGCAATGACCCGCCTATTTATTTACAAAGTTTTATACGGCGTGTGTAGGTATGCGTTAGTAATCTGGCTAAGGTTGTATTTTTTGTTTTGTTTTGTTTTGTTTTTTGTCTTGTTTTATATTTTTATTTATTTATCATTATTTGCTCAAATACACGGCCACACACTAAAAATGCATCTAAAAATACAATGAACCCAAGAAATAAGGAAAAGATGTTCATGTTTGTTTTTTGTTTTTGTTTTTTTGGTGTTGCTTTGTAGTCTTAATGCGGTTTTATTAGTTACGTTACGATCTATACGTACACATACACACTTACAATGGAGGCAACAATTTTAAGGAATGCATCTTTTGCATATTTTGGTTTAGAGCGCCCACACCTAATGTACCGTAAGTGGGACGTAAGTGACCGTGTCCGCGCTCGATACATCGATATTCTTAAAATCAAAAATCAATATTCGTACTTTAATACCCTACATCGCTTAGTTGCACGAAAGAAAACTTGTAGTAAGTCTTGATTACCCACTTACTCTGTCCACCCTGCATCACTTGTGACACTTGGTTATATTAGGTTTGTAAGGGTTGATGGCACACCACCTACACTTAAATCGATGGATTAAAAATTACAATCTGAATCTATATAATTACGTCCGTCTTTCCGTTTGTCCGTCTATGTAAATTTATACGATAATCCGATGAATTATTGTTCAAGTACATATCTTGGTTCAGACAGGAACCCTATTGAAAATGGACCGCATTGGACCACGTTTAGAACCTTTCTTCATATATAATGGAAGTGTTTATGTGGCCAAAAATCGCAATTCTTAATATTTTTTTGACTGAATTTGGTGAAGAATAGTTAATTAGCTGTGTCGAATTTGGACCCTATCGGACGATTTTTAGAACCCATTTTATATACACCCATCCCTCGTTTTACACGGGAGATACGTTCCTGACAAAATCGTGCATTTCAAAAAACATTATTTTTATATGGAAAAACCGTGTAAAATGAAAACGATTATAAATAAGCTTTTTTTAGACATTTAGACATGGAACACAAAATATAACTAGTACACTTAATAAAATATAAAAATATCATTTAAATCATAGAAAACAAAAAAAAAAATTTGTACTTTATTTACATAAAAATTTTTTGGAAAAATAATAACTATACATAAGATTTATCTTTATCTTCCTAATTTGAATCAAACTTAATTGCTATCGTTTTCAACGATGAGTCTTCTTTTACGAAATGGTATAATATCAGATTCTGCAACTACAGTTGCTGTATTGGTTGAAGTGTTACCAGGTTTATACTTAAGTAAAAATAAATTCGCATGCAGTCAAAATTAGTTATTTTCTACATAATTTCTTTTTTAAATTTTGATTTGTATAACCGTGTAAGATCAAAAACGTGCAAAACGAATATCGTGTAAAACGAGGTATGGGTGTAATCATATTGCACGAAGAGATTTATATGATGAGCCTCTACAGATACCACTAAACGAATTATAGCATAATTTGTGGAGCCCAGTGTCCGGATTGACCGACTATAACATTTTGACTTTTTTTTATAAATATTTTTCCCATTTCACATAATAATATTTAATTATTATATTATTAATTACTTTTACAGGTGTTGCAGTTCTTTGCAGTTGTGTAAATCTTCCCCCGCAACTTTGATTAATTCGAGTGTACATGGTATACATTTTGGGAGAAAAGTGAAATATACTCAAATCTGCGATCAGACGCATAAAGTATGATGCTTAAGGTCGTAAAAGGAATAAGAATTCGGGATAGCCGGTTGGCTCGAGTGAGTTGACTTCTATGTAATCCTTTCTATAATTTTTTGTTTGGTATTTTCATAAGTTTTCTAATTTTGAGATTTTTGGACAAACGCACACTTGTAAATGAAAAAATCCATGTTACAATGAATGTAAATTGTAATTGAAATCCCCGCAATTTTGTTGTATTGCCTTTTCATAGGGAACAAACAGTGACCAGTGACCTCCAATTATTATTAAGATTGTTTTAATTAATTTATTTATATGTTTAATTAATTATATGTGTTTATGTTATAATCTAGATGTTTTTTTAAATTCTATAAAGTAACATTTTTAATGAAATAAAACGTAAGAAATAAACAAATTGTAAGCTTTAGTTCATAATTAAAATGTGCTGACAAATTTTTATTGAAAGTAAATTTTCGAAAAGTTTTTTCGAAAGTTTACAAATTCTGGCGCATTCGAATTTCAATCGAATGACTTTGGGAAAGTATTGGAAATGATAACTTTCCCAAACAACAATAACAACTAGCAATTTAAAACAATTTAAAATCATTTTTTAAATAAAAACTTTAGAATTTTTCGATGTCAATTTAAAAAAAATGTACCGAAGTCATGTACCCTGAGTACACCGTGTATTTGAGTCGTATAAGTTTCGCGTTGAACCCTCTTTATAAGATTTACTAGGCAACTAGCAGACCGGTTCTACAAGGTTCAACGTGAAAAATTATAGTATTTTATATATAATTTTTTAATAGTTCTAAAGATTTAAAAGAGATCGAAAGCTAATTAATAAGTATTTAATATTGCCAAGAATTCAACTATTTAATAAAAGTCAAAATCAGAAAAGAGAATGCGACCGTTCGGTCGGAGTCGGATTGGAGTCGGTTAATGTTAGATTTAAAATTTCAATGGCATTAAGACTCAGTGTCGGAACAATGATATGAAAACGTAACCTTTAGTTAGTAAGATTGTAATATTTTTTAAAATGTTCCATATTTTAAGAATAAAACAGAATAAAAATAATAATAAAACTTTATTTTTCACATAATTTTGAAAGCGTTGTATTATCTTCATGATCAAAGACTTTGTGTTTCCTCATTAAAAAAAAAGTTTACCTGTCGATGGATTACAAGTCTCCCGCTATGCATATAATATCGCGTTGTACTGTTTCGAATAATTTATAAACGTAAGTATTCGCATGAATTTTGAAATAACCTGAAACTTATTCTTTTTTATGTGTGTGTATAATGAAAATTATTATACTTGGCGTAAAGGGCGTAAGTTTGTGTCGATCGGTCGGGAAACACTTTTTGAAACATTTTCTAGCAAAAATTTTCAATTCTTAATATTTTTTTGATAAAATTTAAATTCAGTGAAGAGTAGTCAAGTATTTTAGCCGTTGATTGCACCACATTTGAACCCGACCGAACTATTATTAGAACCCCTTTCCATGTTACGCACAGACAGTAGTGATTTATGCGGCAATGCCCTGCGTTTACTGATACGACAAAAATAATTGAAGCATAATTTTTGGAACCAAGTGATATAGGGTTTTAAACAGCGGTCTTGACCGACTCTAACTTTTTCACTTTTTTTTAACTTGATATAATTTTTTACAATTTTTTTCCTAATTTATTTTATTAATCAAGAATTCAACACAATTTCAATGTTTTCGTTATATTTTTTCTAATTCTTCTTTAAAAAAAAAAAAACGAATTAATTTAGAAAAGAATGAAATTGATGGATTTGTTGTTTTTAAAAGATATGTACTTAAGAAAAACACCGATCGTTTAATGCACTTACCACCCCTTGTGTTACTCCTTGTGAAAGGTGCTTGATGATCCTTTCTTTATTCACCTTTCTTTTTAAACTTAATTGTCACCACATTTTAACGGGTTCTAAATAAAAACTTCAGTACTTTTGCTTACAAAGTGAATGAATTTTTAACGGCTTTTTCATACAAGTTTTTTAAGCTCTTTCGTACAATGTCTCTCAGAATCTCATCACCGTAGTTTATATATATATTTTTTATTTATAATAAAAATAATGTTAATTTCAAATTCTTTTTTTATTAACTAATTCAAATATGTTCCAAACTGCTTCATCGTTACACATAATCACTGGGAGATGCACAAATGTTAACGCATTGACTTTTTTTCTTGTTTTTGTTTTTGTTTTTATTTTTCTTGTTATTTTTGTATTTGTTTTTTATATTAAATTGGGAAGAAACACAACCAAACCGTAGGCCTACTGATGTTCATCTAAAGGGATCTGAACTATTCCAAAAAATATTTCGGTAAAAGTTACAGACCATTATTATAATTTTTTTCACCTTCTTCTTCTTCTTTTTCTTCTACATCTTCTGCTTTATTATTGTTGTTGTATTTTGAAACAACTTTAGTTGTTGTTGCTGTCCCTGCGTAAATATCAATAAGCTCTGCCAAAATGAAACAACAACAACGAGAACATAAAAAAGGAAAAAAAAATCAAAAACTTTTTTTTTTTATCTTTAACAGAGCGGTAGCGCCGAGCCGAGGTTAACCGAGAAGTAGTGTTACCATAATATTGTTTTGTGGTTGTGTTGTCAATGTGTGGTGTGTATAGTTATGTGTTGACGTTGCACAATATTAAGTGCAGTCTATGCATGTATGCGTGTATTACATATATGGATCGAGTATATTTGAAACAACGGCGCTGTTGCATGTTATACACTGTACGCCCTTTTTCTTATTTTTTGGCATTTTTTATTTTTTCATTTTTTTACATTTTTTCTTTTTCGTTTTTTGCCTTTTTATTTGCAACTTTTGGACATTTCTCCCTTCTTTCAATTCTCCACATATCAAAGTAAAATTTTTGTAGAGAGTGGCCTCATGTTTTAATCACCACCACCACCACCATCACCGCCACTCCATCCATACATTATATGCATTTACCGTGCATCATGTTCACTCTCTAACTTTAGCTCAATAAAGTTGTGAGCCGCAGTTATAGAGCATATATTGATACGCCAGCAAAATTGATTGCCATTCAATTCTCTCCGGTGGTGGGGTAAGTGAGTACGTGCTCAAAATTTACACAAGAAACACGAGTGAGATAAGATTTAAAAAGAGTTATATCCACACAAAACTGCATCTTAGATAAATTCTCCGATCAGTGCAAATATGAAAACAAATCCAGTGCCCAGGAGGAGGAGTATGTCATATATCACTATGTCGAAACGTTTGACAGACCCGCACCCGCCCCGTTACCATTGCCATTGATTTTAAATTAGAACTGCACTGTGGGCTTGCCGTTGAATAAACGGAAAAAAAGGACAATTTTTGAGGACCGCGCCTTGTTTTACAACCTGGGATGTAAAATCTCTCAGAGATCGCAGTGGATGGTTTGTAGGTTACCCAAGGTTATCTAAAAACCCAAGTGCTAAAGCACATTCTCTTCCATTGCCCTCAACTGCTCAAGGGGATGGTTTTTTGAATTTGAATTTTCGGATTGTGCGGAGTGCGATCCAGTTAGCTTAGGGCACGATAGGATAATATAATTATAATAATTGAACACAAGCAGGCAGGGCAGCTTTTCTAGTCTCTAAAATAACTTGTGAGAAGGTGAGAGGCAAATCCAATAAACGATATTCAACCCATTATAATAAAAAATAGAAAAAATGTGTATAAATCGAAAAATACCAAAAATAATTTATAACTGTACATGTGCATGGATATGTATAGTATGTAAAAAAGAGCCCAATAAAATAAATTTGTAAAAAAAAAACAAACAAAAATGTTCTCCACACCGACAACTGTAGTGATGTGATGTTGATGCTCGTTGTTAAATTGCAAGCGCTGATGGTGATGCACTCCTTTACGCAGCGACGCGTATATATACGCACCCAAAAATTAAATGAGAGTTATCATTGTCCATGTATGGGTCCAGTGCTCATGTGTCGCTTTTAAAAAATTTACAAAGCACTCACACACACACACATACGCACTGCAATCAAGTGCAATGCTGTGCTGTGCAGTGCAGTAACACTATATATGTGAGTCTCTGTTTTGCAGCTGGCTGCTGTCGTTTTTACATTTTTGCTTTTCTCTTTTTTGCACATGTGTACATATATACGCTTATGGCATGTTTACATTAAACATACGGGCTAGCAATTGATCACATAGAGTAAAAAACAAATTTTATACCGCTATCAACCACCACTGACTGTTGGTGTTCTGAGCAGCCCCCCAGCCAGCCCCTACCCAAAACAAATTGTTTTAGTGGAAAAAAAGAAAAGAATTGAAACTTACAAATATTGTACATGGAAGATGAAAATAAAAGAAAGAAATTGTGCATTGTAATCGCATGTGAAAACGGCGTTCGAACCAAACACCAGTTGCTAGACGCATGACGATGACAATAAAACAGTGCTGTGCAGGGCACAAAATGAGAGAAATGAGAGCTCTGCATGCATGTTTGTAAGTGTGTGCGTATTACAATATTTACATAAACACTATGCTTATAGCTGTAAACACCACTCACACACGTTAGTCACCAGAACTTTACTGAGATGCTACTCCCTGTTGTACTACTTATTTGGCACATGATAATGCGTCGCGTTTCTACATGCTTGCTAGTATTCTTGTACGCACATTTTTTACGAACATATTTTTTATTTGGCATTTAATTTTTTTTATTTATCATTAAAAATTCGAATGTAAAAAAGTTGTCTAGAAAAATAGCATAAACTTCCAGACTAATTGCTGTAATGAGATCGAATAACTAATTTTTTAAGGCCAATGTTTATTAAAAAATTGCCAAAAAGGTTTTGATTTCGATTTTTACCAAATTGTATTGATTATCTGTAACAAATATTTCCACGTGCATAACTCCAGCGTTTGAATTTGGATTTTTTGTTTTCTCCTCCACCTTCATTATGTATGAAAATCGATAACGCCAAACCGTTAAGGTCCTTAATTTATGTTTACATATATACATATGTATGCATATGTATGTGTGTTTAGATGTTTTTTCTTTGTACTCAGTGTCTGTATTACTTACAAAAACAAATAGTTAAATAATTGTGTCGGTCTGTCTGTCTTTTTCTATTTCTTTTAATTCGACTTGTGACATTTCGGTCTTTGTTCGGTCTGCCTATCTAGCTCTCTTTCTAAGCTTCGATTTTCATTATTAGCTACTAATTTGTCTATCTGCCTTTCGAACTTCATTATTTTTGCTTTTTCGGCCTTTCGGTCTTTAGTACCTGTAATGGATTTGACTGTCTGTCTGTCTTTCCTTCGAACTTACATTTTTTCTTTCAGTTTTCAATATCTATAATAAATATGTCTGTTTACCTCTTTACCTGTTTTCTCAAACTTCAATCTTTCCGTTAGTCTGCTTTTCAGTTTCTAAACAAGTAACAAGATTGTCTGTCTGATTATTTAAATTCTTTATTTATTTATAACCATCTACTTTGTCTAATTCTTCCGTCTTCAATACATATTATTTTTCTTTGTCCTCCTGTCTGGCTCTGCTTTCCACCTTTCTGTTCTTCCTTTCTTATTTCTAATACGTGTTTGTCCGTATGTCCTCCTATTATTCCTTTTTTCCATTCTTAATTAATTAGTAATTAATTTGTCGGTCTCTCTTTCCGTCTTTCCCTGTATAATGCCACTCCTTATCCTTTCCATCAACCACATATATATATAAGGCATAATATAAACAACAGTTTCAAGTCAAAAATTATAAGTAAATCGAAATATTTTTTAAAGCTCGAACAGGTCTTAGAAAACATTTTAGAATCCAAAAGCAGACAGAGCCATCACTAAAAATGCAATATATTTATCATTACAATTGTGTACATGCGAGTTTACATATAATGTATAATTGCAGCTTATTGTTATTGTTATTATTGTACACTCAAAATAAAAGTCCTATTGATGACATTGACGGGAACAAATATACGCGCCTTGTTTTAACACTATGTAAGCATATATGTGTGTATTAAAATATTGTAATAATACATTACGAATAGCAACAACAATAACAACAACAACAATGCACATATTTCAATGTCCACATACACGCAGGGGTATGATGCGCCGACGTATAAAAAAGGAAAGTTCACCTATTTTTTATTTTTATTTTATAACGCAAAAAAAATTTAAAGTTGGGCATGGAGAGAGAGAGAGAGAGAGAGAGAGAGAACAATAAAAATGTATCATACACATAAAACGCATTTGCAGCTACGATGTGCATTCACAAACATAACAGAAATTTGTGACAACCTGAGCGCGTGTGTATATATGTGGGTTGGCTATACGCATTTTGCTGCTTCAAATGCTTTCCGTGGGCCTACCCACCTACCGCCTACTTTCCTTTTTCGGTACTGTTGTAACTCCGTTTGCTGCATGTTCTAGGATAATAAAGTACACGATTGTAGGCTTTTACACACACACACACACACATATATACATACACAATCACATTATGACAGTAACAGCGCAACTTCACTATAATATCCGTATACCAGCTATATGGCGCAGCATTGAAAGCCATTTCGAGTGTGAGTGTGTGTTTATGTGACATATATGTACATGATTGTGTGACAAGCCGAGGGATGCGCAAGGACGAATATGAGGTTAAAAAATAAGGACAAAACATCAGAAAATCCTTAAAAAAATAAAAATAAACCAAAACAATTTTAGGCTTACAAACATACACACATTCACGCGCACAGGCAAATTTATAACAATATGCATGTAGGCTTATGTGCGTATGAAATAGGCTTTTCAGGTATATACCTTAGCTATGTAATGTCGTATGAATGTGTGTTGTATTATATATGCGCGCGTACTTTACATACGTTTTTGGTTTATTTTTGTATATTTTATATACACGTTAATATATGTATTGTTGTTATTGTATACAATAATGTACAAAAAAGTAGGAGTATTGGTCATTTGTTATAGGCGCAATTCAACGCACATGAACAAAGCTAAATAGAAGGATAGAGAGAGAGAGAGACAAAGAAGGATTGAACGAGCACGAGAAAGTCTCTTACTCACCATATGTACAAATAACATGACAATGATCCCAAAAAAGTCTAATATTTGGTACACGCATACGGATACGTATGTGTTGGTGTAATTAAAAGACAACATAATCTCTGAGCTGAGAAACGCAGGCTTAACAAAAAGATAGAGACAAATATAGTAGCATGCAACTATATAGGACCAAGTAATTAATATAAGTTCTTTTTTATGTTAAAATTATGTTTTGAATTTTTTAATCGTTAATAATTTCACTTCGCTAAATATCATCCCTTGGAGAGTGGTTCTAAATATGAAACAATGTAAACCACTTAACTAATTTCAATACAGTTCGGCTTAGAACCTATACACACACTTGTACCAAATTTAATCAAATTGTCTAGAAAGTTGACACAGACAGACAGACGGACAGTATTGGTTATGTTCTAAATCGATAGGCATAGTAACAGCTGAGTACCTCTTAATCCCTTTAAAAGTTACAAACACAACAACAACTTCGTATCCTCTCTACCACAAGCGGTATAAGCTACAATTAGTGTCACTTACAACCAAATTGTGAATGTTTACTTACGATATATTCGTTTGGTTATACCCTCCACATAGGGCGGGCGGCATTGTACTTGAAGCATCCATATGGAAGCGTCTAATACCCTACAATATTTATATGGTTCTTTATCCTTGATCAGTATCAAAATCTGAGGGGACCATGTTTTCGCAAAACTACAGAATATCAAGATAAATTCAGTTAGAGACTAAAACAGCTAACTTATGCAGTAATTTTAGTATTTAAACTTGCTGCATCAGCTAAAAGTCACAATTGATGAAAATCTCTAACATCTACAGAAATAAAATTACAAAATACCAAAAAAAGGTGAAGTATAATTATAAAGTAATTGTTGAAAAGGACGAATTTGTACACATGCCGCCCTCCACTATGCAATACTACTCGCTAATATACACAAATACAATTTTTTATAACACCCTGCACATAAGATATGTTAATTTTACCAGAACCTACTTAATCAATCAATCACAAAAATTGAGCTTAAAAAATTAAGATTGGGCCCAAGTCAACTTTACTTTTCAAATTGCTCATAATTATTTATAATTATATATAATTCTAGCCAAATCCACCGAGCTATAGTATTTGGTTCAAATATGCGGATGTATGTAGTAACAAAAGTGAATATCTCTAAATAAAACTAGGCTCAAAATATTTTGTCACGCTATGCTCTCTATTAACAATTATAAAGAATGTTAAAAAATTGATTTTTGTAAATTTTTTTTAAGTACATCAAGAGACTTACATTCCAGTTCTTTTATTTTCAAGTCACTGAGCTTCCTTTGACCAGACGTCTTATTTCTATAAATGTGAAAAAATTCGTCATTATACGCTGCAACACTTATGCCACACCCAGTTTCAATTATCCCCACCGATTTAGAATTACTTTAATTAATCAAATCTATCTGTCCGTCTGACTGTGTTTGTAAATTTGCAAGCACGCTGCATTTTAATAATATTTAGTAGATTTCACAGCATTTGAGAAAGTTGGTGCATATAAAACCGATTTTCGTACATTTCTGATGTTAATATGTAACAACAACAATAACATACAACATCACCAGGCATCGTACATAGACCCTAACATTACAATGCATTCGTTATACTCTCATGCTTAAACAATTTCGAAAGTCTTCAATTCGTCATAGAAGGCAACAGCACAATTTCAAAAAAGCACAAAAACGATGCGGACATTGATCCCCAAAAAGCAACAGAACAGCAACTACAACTACATGCAGTATGTTTGTTTTTTTTTTTTTTTTAACTAAAAAAAAATTAACGTTTGTGTACAGTTTCAAACATCATCTTGATTCGGGCTCTGCCTGTGTCGAAAGAAATTTTTCGCATCTAAGATGTTCTACGAGTAGTAGTAGGTAGTAGTAGTAGTAGTAGTAGTAGTAGTCAAAGAAGATATAACAAGTATAAGTATAGAGAGAAATGAATTTTTATACAAGAGTATGTATACAGTATATATAACCGAAGGCGATCAACAACAATAACAACAACAACATTAATAAACACAATATATAGGTAGGTGATGCATGTATGTTTGTATGTATAATAAGTAAATAATTCACAATGCTGATAGAGAAGGCGAATGAAAGAAAGCAATTGCCAAAAATATAAAAAACTTTTGTGTGTTTTTTTCTGTTTTGTTAGCAACTGTGAACACTCACATATTACATACTTTTACAGAGATGCAAGGCTTAGAGTATAATGAGAAACTTAACAAGTGAAGAAAAATGCATTTAAAAAAGAATAGTGAAGAGATAGTTTAAAATTCTGTAGATACTCAAAACGCTTAATGGCAAATACAAAGAAGATGCAGTTTGGAGGAGCCAAACATCGCCTGGCACAAATTAGCTAACATCAGAATACTCTTAGATCATATGCGCTAAAGAATAGCAGCTCTCTTATTTTACGCAAATCACAATAGTACGTACGAATGTAGCTTTGTGCGCTCTTTGAAACGATCCCCTTGCACAAACCAGAAATGTGTGTCACTGATTTACATTGTTTGTGAAACTGCATAACATATGTGAACACTTGTAAATAGAGATCAACTTTTTTCTAGCCTCTCTGCTCTTAAATGTGGACATTTTTATATAGTTGATGGAATTATTTCGATTGGATAAATTATGAAGAAATATGACCATTAGAGTAGGGTAGCTGCTAAATGTATTTATTAAAAAAATGAACTTGACCCCATGAAAACACTCCATTTAATTCTTAGCACATGAAATGAATAAACTTAAAATTTGAGAAAAATTTCAATTTTTAATGCATAGACTATCCGTTGGTGGGGAGGTAGACCAAGCTTGCTATTCCGCTGTTTTAACTAGAATTAAATATCGGAGACCCTACAGGTACATACATCCTTGACCACATCAAAATCTGATTTGATTTAGCCTGTTGTTGGCACACTGACGATCCCAGATATTAAACTAAAATTTTGTACAGACGTTTCTATTTTCTGCACCACATCGCTACTTAAGTTGCGAAAAATTGACTACAATCGAAAAAACTTTGAGTTGAGGTTTTGGACCGTTTCTACAACAATGGCCAGTCGGAAAAACCATTTTTTTGTGTAGAATTCAACATGGACTGGTTGATTCCTAATACACAAACTTTAGAAGGCGTAATGTTCACTATTTGCATATAAAGGTGAAGGGTATTAGAATTTTGATTTAAGCCATAATTAGCTTTTTTCGTTGTTAAAATCTCTTTTGAAATGAACAGATGACCGAGTTAATCTAAGAGGAAGAAGGAGAAACTTTATCTGTTATAAAAGAGGAGTAAGAAGTTGCAAAATAGATTGAAATTGGGCTGAAGCCAATAACGGACGAGCGTACAATAAAAGCTAAAGACTTTGAAGCCACCTTCTATGTAGTATTTTTGAAGCCTAATAAAATTGTTATATTTTTCCATCATAGTTTCAGCTGTTAGAAATAAGAAACATTGGCACAGAGACTCTCTAACTCGCAACTATTTTCCCCTTCAACTTTAGCAGAATTTTAATAAAATCTCCACCATCCATGATCACATTTGAAGCCCGTTAAGAGCGTTTCTATGTTAAAAACCTATAAGATTAAGAGAGTAACAGTCATGTAAAAAAGAAAACGACAAATGAGCAACAAAATAAATTAAAACACAAAAATCACGATTTTTTAGGTGAAAAAGTGTTTAAAGCAAGAAATAGAAAACATCTTTTTTTTTTGTACATATTTATGCATGCATTTATATATAAAACAGGATTTTACAACCTAAAGATAAAAAACTCCCCAATTTTTTTATGTGTTGTATAAGGTACACATTTGTTTTTAAGCCATATAAGGTTAAGTAAAACTAAAAAAAAAACAAAAAAAGAAACAAAAATAACCTCAAACATGTGTCCGCATTTTCTACTCTTCTTACATCTTACTATTAAGCTTACAAAAAATGTGGCATTTTTCTTTTTCAACAATTTCAAGGGATTTTAAAACGAAATGTTTTTAGGAATTTTTAGTTGAATAAAAATAATATAAAAATATATTCAATTATAAAATTATCTGTGCACCCAAAGCGCATACCAAGTCTATTTTTTTTTTTTTGGAAATGTAGACACTTAGGGACTTAATCATATAAAAAATAACATAACATAACGACTAAAAAGGTTTCTTTGGTCAAGGCTGACCATTCAATACCCTACACCGCTTAGCTCCTTAAATTAGCTGAATCTTCTATCCTGCAGTTATATCTGCTACAGAAGTTATTTTGTGAAATATCAGTGGTTGTAAAAATGGGACGATTGGGTCCAAATTTGGCACAGTCAGTTATTAATCCAATTGATCATGCTTCTAAGTCAAAAAATATGGAAAATTTGCAAATTTTTATGTGATATAACGGCCATGACATATCACATCTTAAAAACTCTGGCCACCGAACGGAAAGACAGTCGGACATTTTTCAATCGTTTCTGAGCCCCTTTATGGCCGCAAGCTACCGGTCGCACTTTTTTTTAGATATTTTGATGAAATTTGACAGAAGACACATTTTGGTGTCTCATATAAGGATTAAGTTATTAAAATGGAAGTCTTCAAATGGTAAAAAGTTGCAATGTGATTGTGCATTTAGACCAATCGAAAATATAATATAAATAAGTAAAATCTTATATTCACACTTATTTTGGCACTGTTAGCGTTTTAGTGCAACTAGATTTTAAACTGTTATCCTGAAAATGAATGAAAACGCTGCTGACAGCTCAAGAAGAGAATGTTTTATGGAAAATGAAACTCGGTATATATGTTTCATATAAGATATAGACCCGACTCATACGAAATTTTATAAAAATTATTTATTTTTAACTCCTAGTGCACAATTTTTTGCACAGGTTATATATAGCAAGACAAACAAGAATTAGCAAATTTGGCAAAAATTTTTTATGCATAAATTTTCATGCCATTGATTTTAGGATTTCAATCCAACAACTTCTGTGAGACTTTAAAGCTAACACCTAATACATGAAGAAAATCCTTTGAAACTTTCTCTCCGAAATTGCGATCATTCAAGCTTAAATGCAAAATTCTTTCCTTTGTTTGGACAAATGTAAGTATAGAGAAATTTCTGATTTTAACTCACATCAAACACACAATGGTTAACATAGTTTTTATCTCCATAGAAGAGGTCTTGTGGAGCTTGTACTATACTTTAGGGCCACATGTGTTTTTGCACATGTTCACTTAATACCCGTTTAAGGCTAGAGTCACATATTATATAAGATTTTTTTCAGCTGCTTCTTCAAATACAATACGCAACGATCATCTGTCCTTTTCTTATAAGTCACACATTAATAGAAATTGTAAGCATAAGAAGAAAACTTCGGGAATAGTTGTCGTCTTGCTATTACTTACTAGTCTGCTAGGTAATGCAGTTGGCCTTAAAATAAAAAATTACAACAAAAAAATAAAAAAAATTAAAAAATTACAGAAAATAAAAGGGAGCTTGAAGAAGCAAAAACTACAAAAACTTAACAAACACACAATTTTTGATGATAGCCTCGAAAAATGTTTTTTACATGTGTACGAGTACGATGCACATACGTACGTACGTACGGACACTTTATAAGCATGTTGACTATAATGCATAATGCATACCTTGGAACTTGGTTTGTTATTGCCATCGTTGTTGTTGTGATGTGCTACAAAAATTGTAAATTGTTGTAGATATCTACTGCAAACAAGTTTAGCTATATACTGGTTTTTGTGACTGTTAGGACTGGTAACACAAGTTAGGTGTGTGTTTGTGCGTTTTGCTGTTGATTTTACCTACGGATACGAAACAAAAGTCATTGTTGGGATGTTAGTGAAATGTTTTTTACTTTTTTTGATTTTGAAGCTTCCAAAAATTGCTAATGAATCTGGTTTTATAGATTGCACAAAAAAATGTTCTTATAAGTTAGCGGCAACAATTTTTCAACAATTACCCAAAAGAAGGCTTGCTGGCACATAACGTTGTGATGTTGCAGTTGGCCATTCTACCTACATAGAAAGTTATTTACAAGTATAAGAAGTTAAGCAAACACGACCCAAGGGCTCCATCTCGTTTATCCACCGGCCTTAAACTAACGAGTGTATGAGTCAGTTCGAAAGTTTAAATTTATGTTAAAGATACGCTAGATCTAATCCTTCTACTGGATAGTGCATATGCTTCAACATTCAATTTCTATATTGCAAGGATACGAGTACAAAGGAATTCTTTCCATTTGGTTGAAATTTGTTACAAGGACATGTATTGGTCCAAAGGGAAATTCTATTGAAAATGGACTGAATGAGACCATTTTTAGAACCCCTCTCCTATTAACAAGTAAAAATGTTATAGTCGGTCAAGTCCGATTATTTAATACCCTACACTACTTAGTTGCTATGATCAGTTTAGTACATAACTGAACGTTAGTCATTGTCATGCATATACTTCGTTCAAAGGGAAAGGGTTCTAAAAGTGGTCCGACACGTATAAATTTGTGCACAGTCAGATAATAAAGAATTTCGAATTTTTTTCATGTAAAAACTTATATCAAATAAGGACGAGGGGAGGGAGGGAGGGAGTCTAAAAGTGGTCCAATTGAAATCATTTCAAATTAAATCTCTTCCAACAAATTGCACAAAAAGGATCTTAAAAACATTGCGCACAAATTTAAG
The DNA here is from genome assembly GCA_949710015.1 of Crataerina pallida. Classification (NCBI taxonomy): domain Eukaryota; kingdom Metazoa; phylum Arthropoda; class Insecta; order Diptera; family Hippoboscidae; genus Crataerina; species Crataerina pallida. The sequence goes on from OX453291.1 coordinate 19,631,555, forward strand.
TGGACAGACGGACAGACGGACAAACGGGCAAACAAACATACATAAATCGATTTAGATATTGATTCTGAGCCGATTGGTACAACTGTAGGTGGTTGTGGCATTTGCCGTCTATGACCTACAAACATTCCCACAAACTCACTGCGCTATTTTTTGGCACATCGATGCATTTACTAATTACAAATTTATGTAAGACATTATCACCTACTTTTGCAACTGATAGATAGATTTGTCGGATGTGGACAATTTCAATATAAATCTGCAAATCCACCACATCGTGACAAATTAAAAATATTTTTACAAAATTTGAGATCAGTCTCGTGAGAGTTCCAAAAACTGACAGGTACGCGGACGACTATCCTTAGATCAATTTATACATGATTGCTGATTAAAATTTGTATACTTTGTAGATATTTTGTGCTCTCCTGCCAGTTGCAAACGAAACAACAAAATTTGGTGTTCCCCTAACCGTCTCTTACGCCAACCATAGACAGAATTTATTGCAATAAAACACTCGATCTACTACAGACTGTAGTCAGAGTGTTGAGACTTCTACAAGTGCTCCTCACATTGGTTTTGGATATGAGAAATATTTTTAAAAGAAAAATTTAAAAATCGCATAAGAAGTGGATTCAAGACCATAGATTTTTCTTTTCTTTTTTGTGTTTAGTGAAAAGCATCGAATGCCGAATGTGCGAGACTTTAACCCGCTAAAAATACCTCTGCGTCAATTTCCTACACCCTGTGGTATCACCGTTAAATATTCTTTCACACGGGGGAATGCCCGATGACTGGACTACGTCTATAATAACAACACCTATCTAAAGTGCACGGTAACACTTCAAACCAATATCTAACTATCAATTTTTAAAAAGAGCTTTTTAGCTGCCTATGACGCTCGATACCTTTCAAAAGTTCGTAGCATTTTTATTACCACCGCTGCAGTCTTTTACTGCTCGATATACGTTGAGGTGGGGTGCGAATGATATGTTCAATATTAGCCGACTACAGTGTTTTTTTTTCTGTATAAATTTTTTAATAAAAATTTGTATTTTTTCGATTTTTTGTTGTTGTTGCAATTTAACTCATATTTGAGAGCTGATAATTACTGTTGAAATTTCTCTTAAGCTTTCTTGTACACACACGAATGTAGGTCAAAGCAACTTCATATTTTTGTGCGTCTTTTTTCTTTCTGAAGATTATTTATTTTTGCAATACATGCTCATACGCACTAATGTGAACGTGCATACATACTGAACATACCACACACATGTGCGGTGTATGTAGAAATGAGAGTAGAAAGACGAATTCAATACGCATCAAACAAATACTTGGGTTGCTTTCAATGCACAATGATGCGTGAATTGAGTTTTCATTGCATTGCATTAAGATGAGCAGAGCTTATCACTGTGTGGTGTTGAGAAATGATTTTTACAATATTTTGTGTTACCCACAGATAACAAAAGAACGGACGAATGCTTGGGATGCCTAAAATAAAACAAGAAAAAAACTGTGCAGCATGTGTTGAAATGTTCATGAGGATGCAATGTTCGCAGCATTTACAACGCCAAGCTTTAAAGGGACTTCTATGTTTTTCAACAAAATTGAACTTGGATGACAGGGTTAATGTTCCTATTGAGCAGGTCTTTTAACATTTTTGTTTTATTCAAATTTGTCTTAACTGAAGAATTTATGTTGTCTAGTATAGCCACTAAAAAGTCTCTTTCTTCTTCTAATGATAATGATTTTTGATACGACACATCTTAATATGTACACCTTGATAAAGCAATCCTTCTAATAATTATTTATTAAGCTAAGACCTACTGTTTAACAGTCTGTATGCAAGAATGTTTGTTGTCACCTCAAAAAAGATCCACTAAATGTATAAATGGTTCCCACACACTCTCTCTTTCTCTCAATATATTCGCTAAAAATGATCTTAAGAAAGTTTCATTTATATTAAAGGCTATGTAAGTGAAGCTTTATGTAAGCTTCGTATTTAAAAGCTTAAAAGCTTAAAAGATTATAACGTAAAAATCCAGATAAATAAGAAATACGCTAGAGTTTTCTTTCTGAATCATAATTGGGTCAAATTTGCAATAAACTTATTTAGAATATATTTTCTTTGTCAAAAAAAAAATAAAAGTTAGCGGTAGTACCATGATCATCTTTGTGTATCCTCCACATAAAGTGAAGGATATACTAAGTTTGTATATTCCGTGAATGGGTTTCTATAAATTTGAAAATTACTCGGTTGGATAACAGACACTCCCACTGCATACAAAAATAAATAAGAAGCGGAAAAATCAACTTGCACCATGATGCACAATACACTTATATACATATACTTAGAGGGCGTAAGCTCTATATTTGGTAAAAGCCAATTATAGTTTGTTTACTTGTCTCCAAATTTACTGCAAAATAAGTCTTTACGGTCATATTAACTATGAATCTACTTAGGAATTCATTCAAATTCTAAACTCCTGCTTGGATACAGAGTTGCTATGACCTTAGTCTGAATATATTGTTAATTTATTAAGACATCACTCCGAATTTAATCCGAATATACTCCAACAATTGTATACACTTTGATCTATAATTTTTCTTTTTCGTTTCTTTACAATTTCGTTTCAACACAACTACCAGACACCTCTGGTACCATGTAGTATAGCAAGCAAAAGTAAGCAAAAATGTCTTGTATTTCTTAAGGAGTCGATTTATACGAAAGGCATTTGAGCCCAACCCAGAATGGAATTAAGAATTCTTTAATTGTTAATTTTTCACAATTTCAAATACATTGTTACCGTTGTAATAGTTCAGTTTTAGTTGTATAAGTTTGTTATCTTCACTTGCATATAAGTTAATATGTATTTACGAATTTGTATGATCATTAAAAGATAGATACTTGAATTGAAGAATACAACAGTTGCAACGTTCAATATAGTCAGATGAAATATTTATTTAAAGTGGTTAAATCTTAACATAAAATGTAATATAATAATTAATTAATGAAACGATTAATCTTTGTCGCCTTTTTAAAACGTCATCCAAGTTATTCACCTCGATGAATGTAAATTTTGTTCTCCTTCTGGAATCGTTCCTTTTGCTTAACCTTTTTTTTAACAACAAAAATAAAAACGCAACTGCTCCATATACACAAACATACAAATGCACAATATATCCATAATTGAAAGAAACAACAAAAAACGCAACATTTTTCTTTACTTAATGCATGACGGCAATTCACTTTGATTTTATTGGTGAACCTCAGAAAAAGGATTGAACAGAGATTTTTGTACGTTTGTTTGTTGATGATTTTTTTCTTTTTCGCCTAAATGATATGAGCAAAGGAAAAACAAAGTATTGGAAACTCCAGAAAAACTGCCAAAAAATTCGTCCTTGTTTTGGTGCAGTTTCTTTTTCATACATCAAGGCTATCCTCGTTTGTTGCCATTGTTCAGCACAGCTGTAGTATGCAATGTGTGTGTGTGTGTGCGTGTGTGTGTGTATGGTGGTATGGTGGCTCGGTTTATCGTTTCAACTTAAACAACAAACACAACAACAACAACAACACCAACAAAAGAAGAAAAAGAACTTACGCGCGAGTCTTTTTATATTACTTTTAGCATTTCTGTCTGGTATTCAAATATGGGTCTGTGACGATATGACGTCAATATAAAGATTTCTTTTTTCTTTGGATTTGGTTGGTGGATATTTTTGTGTACACACAACAAGCACGTTGTTGTACAAGCACCATAATACAAAAAAATATAGAAAATATTTCATCAACATTATTAGTTTACATTGTGTGTGACCCCCGAGTTTCCCGCTTAAAACGTTTGCACAAAGTATTAGGCGTTCAGTATAAAAGTTTGTATTTGCGCCGAAAAATATGCAAAAGCAACAAACCTGTGCAATAATGGTGAATTTTTTTTACCATTTTCTTTTTTAAATTTTTTATAATATTTTTTTATAAAGTAAAAAAGCATTCATGTATGCATACGAGTACATACAAACAATGTTTTTTGAAAAACGTTTATGTGGTGGCTGCATATGGTGCTTGTGGTGCTTGAGTAGAAGTGTTTGGCAGAGTACCTCTTGCTTTGGTGTAAGGTGTGAGCATTTATTGGACGAATTCATTCTTATTTTCCCAAAACATCGTACAATGCCCGAAGGGGTGTAGTGACGCGTTCTCTTTCTTTCTTTTTCCTCTACACACGTTTAAAGTCAAATTGCAATTTTTTGGGTGCTTGACTTTGGTTGTGTTGTATTTTTTCCTTATATGCAATACGTTGTTGTGACACAGTCCGCTTTTGTTTGTTTATTGTAGAGAAGTCACTGTTATCTTGTTTGCTTTGTATGTTGTCAAAATTCTTTAACATTGTTGTCTTATTTTCTCATTTATTGTGTTTGTGTCATATTTAGGTGCATTGTGTGTGTAGTGTGCAGAGAGTGGTTAACGGCTTTTTAGAGGACACAGTAATTATATTGATATGTAAGCATTCTCATTAAACAAGATTTCTTTACATAATCTCCCTGCACCTCTGACATGTACTAAGTATGTATTATAATTGTAAAGGAAGTAATTGAGTTAGCATTGTGTGCGGAAAGACGGAGAGCATGAAAGGTACGCATACGTATATATTCATTTAACTCTTTTAAGCATACTTTTAGGAGATTTTTATTATTCCTATTAGAGTGAGATTATGAATTATAAATAGAAGGCTATTAACTTGTTAATATATATGATCTAGATACCCAGAAATTTATTGTATAGAATTTTTGGGTAACTGACTTGTGAAAAAAAAAGAGATTCTTTTTCAATCGGAACACTTTTATGTTTAAACGTCTTGTAATATATTCTTTTAAATTAAATATAATTGATTTATTGAATTACAACGTGATACCGGTTTTTAATTACAATAAGAAATGCAGAAGACATTCAATTACGGAGCGATTTTAAGCATTCTTTAAAGCTCTCATTTAATTTGTTTTCTTGTTAAGGTAGATTGAAATGTGAGATTCGCATTTTCAAACACTATTATTATAAATTTTTTTTATACTCAAAACCTCTAAACCACCTTATCAATATAGGTATCAAAGCCAAGCTCTAGACGAGTAGAATGTCCTAAGTTCAATGGCCAAATGTGTCAAACTTCTATTTTTCTTGATTCAATCAATGTGGGTATCAAAAAAAATTAAAAGACTCGCAAAAATCAAACTAGAATAGAACAAAAACAAATATGTATGGCGATCATCAGAAGATTTGATTCAGTTTTTCACACTACTTCGGTTCTAATGATAATAAAACGTGGTATAACCAAAGTTGTGTTTATACTTTAACGTAATATTCGTCCGTTGTGGAATTCTTAAATGTGATTTTCGGTCAAATACAAAACTATTTATATATTCCTAGTTAGCCGTTTGAGCGTCGCTGTATCCACATCAACTTTAAATTTCACACACATTTGCTACATGTTGCTACCATTACAAGTTTATACTCTCACCACATTTAAGAATAAAAAAAAATTCATTCCAACTTTTAATATCGCTTCTTGCTTGTTCTTCACGTTGTTTAGAGTTATGTCGCTTTAATAATAAAACAAGTAAAAAGCATAATTGGCTTGGGCCAAATCTGAGACACCATCTTCATCTCATCTCTTCGACGAATTACGGTGAGTTTCTATAAATTGAAGGCGTGCCCGTTACACGACTCGTTCTTGACATATCATCGTTTTTGGATGCTGATACTTTTTCTAAGGTAAGGTAAGGCCCCCTTTGAATAATTGCAAACGCAATAACAAACTTGGTACATCTTCATTCTTATGGTGGAAGGTATAAAAAATGTAATCGTTCTAATGACTGCACACAGCTTTCATTCATTGCTTTCAAATTGGATTATAAAGTACTGTTAGGCATTTAAATATATTTGGCAGACATTTTGTAAGCATAAATTTTTCGTATAAAATGTATTTTGTTATACCCTACGTCTTAGTGATGAGTGTGATAACAAGTTTGTGCTTTCGTTTGCAACACCCAGAAGGAGGCGTCGGAAACCCTGCAAAATGTATATATTCTTGATCAGCATCAAAAACTGAGTCGATTTAGACATGCACGTCCGTGTGTCCGTCTGTTACTGGTATTCTCATGGGCGTAAATTTTTGGCGTTTTTACACGCAGATCGCTAATTTAAAATGAGCAAAATTGGTCAAGAGCCACGCCCACAATCAACAAAAATTTATTTATCTAACAAAAAAATTGAGCTATAAGCTTGAAATTTGATATGTATCTTTGTGTATTTAAATCATCATCGGTATGCCGAAAATTGGAGTAATCGGATAACAGACACGCCCACAATCAATAAAAATCTTTATATCTGCTGCAAAAGTTTATTAAAGAACTGAAAATTTGTTATGCATATCTATAGTTATTTCATCCATTGATGTGTAAAAATGGGCGTGGCCGCTCCCACAATCCACGAAAATTTACACATAAACTTGAATTTTAATGCACATATTTACGATTATCCCGTTCATCTACATATGTGCCGAAAATGGGAAAACAGACACGCCCACAATTTATAAAAATCCATATTCACCATAAAACTAGACTTACAAGCTGAAACGCAACACAAACACTATTAGAGGACGCAATATATATATTTGCCAGGCCCACCGTTCTGGATGCGGAGGGTATTTCAGATTGGGTCCAAGCCAAATTTAGTTTTCTTACTCGTTTTTATATTATTTTTAGCCAAAAAGCTTGAAGGCATTCTCCGTTTGGCTGCTGGATAATGAAATAAAAACAAAAATAAAACATTTTTGGGCTGTTCAGTTGTATGATTTTTCACACAATTCCAGCCTAGTGAAGTGTTTTTGGGCAATTTGTTGTTGTTGGATTACTTTTTTACTACATCCTAAAAAGTCGTTAAAGACTTGTTTGTGGTTTAATGCTATCACCTATTTTTATGTTTATGTTTAACAAAGCCAAGTCTCCTCTTAGCTCAGAATGCGTTCAACTGACTGCAATAATAACAAAATAAACAAAAAATTAAAAAACAACAGAACGGTCAGTTAAAATGTATCATCAAGTGTATGTTTTGCGACCACCCCTTGTAAATGATCGCTTAACTTAAAGTACGCGCTTTGTTGCTGTGAGGAAAATATTGCCATTAAAGTGATTTTTAACACATCTTCCGCTTCCGCAACAATAAAGAGAATTACAAATTTGAGCTGCATTATCTGTATATTTGAAGTATTTGCCTCAGTTTGTGTCACTCAGAGGCATTAACATTTCGTTTCTTTTTTCTTGGAACCTGAATTCGCTCTCTTTCGCTCACGAAGTGTGTGCAACTAATAGGCTGAGAACTATACACCAAATATTTTAATTGATTTTAAAATTCAATATATAAACTTACCTTAAGCGTCAACATTTGCACTCGTAATGTATGGTAAATAGTTTTTATATTGATTAATATTGATATAGCGGAGCGAAGCACTTGCGGCATTAACTGAACACACATCTTATGGTTCAGTTAATGCCCCAAATGGATAACTGCACGCTTACATGGACATTCCCAAACATAAATAGTGCCGAATATACCAAAAAGTAATTACAGGATAGATTTGGTTGTTTTTTAAAAATTAATTGAAAATCACTAAGAGGCAACACATCACTGGAATCAAGGACATTTTTCTTATGAAGCTGTTTCTGCAAATTTGAGAACAGCAACTAATGCAATGGAGCTAAATTTGTGATTCATTCATTAAATTTGTTTTCAGCGTTCTCTTTATGAAAAAACTTTGCTTGTTGTGGTTTTTGTTTTCTCAAGTCTAAAGGGTGCTAAAAGGTCGCATGCTAAACTCTCTTTTGTTGGGCTCAAACGAAACAATCCCACATTTTTATTCAAAATTAGCAAAAGCGACATTTCGACCGATTTAACTCATTCTCCACTAGGTCACGCATCTTCTGTGGATAACATTTTATACATTTTGGTTATCATGTTTGGAAAAATCGACTGGTTTGACTTCATACTACCAGAAGGGCGGACTCGAAAGCAACTTTACCTTCACCTGCTTACTGTTATCGTTTGACCCTTTGTAGAGAGCATTCACATCTCTTAAATAGTTTGAGACTCTCATTGTTTCTTTCTAATAGTTTATTAATGCAAGCGAGTAATAACTTTCCGTTTATGTTTTTAAACGTCAATTATTAAGTAAAAGGTAAGTACAAGTATTCATACTAATGCTACAATTAGTTTAGTTGTGTCTGTATAAGCAAGCGAAATATAATTATATGAAAACGGGCTCTAAAAATAGTCCGATTAAGTCCAAATTTGGCACAGCCGATTATTAGATCAATGAACTTCACTAAATTTTGTTAAAATTTATTAAAAATTGCGATTTTTTGCCATATGAAGACGGCCCCTTTAATAGAACCTTCTAAAAATGGTGCGATCCGGTCCATGTCTCATACGTTTCCTCTCTGGGTCAATACATGTTTTTCTTTCAAATTTCATCGAAATATCTCAACAAATTTAGCTTGGACAGACAGACGGACATACAGATATGATTACATCAACACAGATTCTGAATCGATATCGGTATAATTGAAGGTGTGCCTTTAAGGAGTTACAAACATCCGCTCCAACCTCCCTTTGGCACAAGTGGTTCAGGGTATAGCAATGTACGAAAGTAGTACATGTACTATATTGTGGTAGCACTCTTGCATGAAAAAATAATAATTTTTCAAAAAAAAAAAACTTGCGATAATGTATTTTTGGTATGTACTTGCTTTTAAGACTGCAGCGGAGTAAGTGTTCTGAAAATTAACAACTGATCTATTTCTTGCAAGGCCGGCTTCAACACTACAACTTCGTCTCTAATGGGAACATTCATTAAGAATTAAATAATGTATCAATTTAATCCAAGGAAAGGAAAGGAAAAGGAAAAATTCTTAACTTCACATTCTTCTGGTTCTTCTCCCTTTCCTTCTACATTCTCATTTTATTTTCCTTTTTATTAACAACATTGCATTAAAAAATATCAAAATTACACATCCAGGCCGTGCTGTAAAAACAATGTTGTAAAATGTTTAGTGCCTTCCTTCTAAGATAATTTCAGTTTCGATTAAAAAAGATAACAAATCATAAAATGGATTCATGTTAACAGAGTTTATGACAAGACATAAAATTGGTATACGCGTACTTAAAACTGCAATAACAAAATACGCTGAGGCTAAGGAGAATGAAAAAATAACGAAAAATTACAACCGCCTTGTATTGCGTTATATTCTTGGCTGAGCTGGGCATCTAAAAGTATGCTTACAGAAAATACAATAAAACAAGAAATTCGAAAATATTTCATAAACCAAAATCCAGTAATCCCCTGAAACATCTTACCATGACTATAAGGAGAAAGGAGGAGAATGTATACGGTCACTTCTTGGTGCATTACTAAACAGTTTTGTATCGTAAACCAATGTTATCAACATTTTCATAATATTTACTCTTTATATTGTATGCATATGTATTGAAGAGAGTAATGTTGCCATTACAAAGTTTCTAAACTTTACGATTAAGTGTAAAACTACTCAAGAAGCAGGGCAGTAAAAAAAAGAAAATGCCAAGAAGAGTCTAACTCACAAATTTCTTCCATTAAAAACAGGACACACAAAAAACACAAGATGCTTAACAGCTTCTGTGTATCTGGTGAACTATAAGTTTATGTGAAAAAGTCTTCAGAATGAAGAAATGTTCACTATAATTATGTCGGTACAATTCGAATGGTAACTCTTACATCTTCTTGTCATTATGGTGCGTCCAATAGAGCAGGAATTTACTTTTAATAGACTCCGACATCCTATTGGTATACCTTATAACTTTATACTATTGCCATCCTAAATGAATGCTACAGAAGTTGTACTTTTGTCAAAGTTTTGTCAATTTAGAAGTCATGAATTTTAGATGCATTTATTAAACGTTCAAAAATTCCATTACATTAGAATGTAGAAGAGCTGAAAATATGCAATCATCCGCAATATTCTGAACAACAAAAACCATCACAGAAGTATGATTATTGCTTTAAAGATCTACACTCATGCCGAACTTAAAAAAATATTATAGTAGGAGTTTTAGAGGTTTCGTCCGGGTTCAAATTTAGTAAATTTAGCAATTAACAAAGAGGGCAACTCAAAACCGGTGATTACCTACAAGAAAGTAATAATAACAACAACAACAATTCCTTTTTTTTTTTTTTTCCACCGATTATATATATAATTCTTACTTGTCTTTATGGGTCATTAAAGATTAATATGACGGTAGTTATTATGCCCAAGTACAGTAAGTATAATGATACTAGGAAGGTGGAAAATGAGGTGTGGTATAGCATGAGAGAGAGAAGAAAGTCCAAAACAACTTTGTTGTTTATTTCCGCTTTTTATTGCGCTATGTAATATAAGTCGTATTTCATTGCAGCTTTTGTGTCGTTTAGGAGTAATTTAGAGAGCTTTATACATTTTTTCCTTACTTAAGTCATATAATTGAACATACACTTTCACATACAATAAATTGCTAGTTTACAGTTTTGTTTTTTATTTTTCCTTTTGTTATACATACAATAAATTTTTGCACACAAAGTTACATGCTTGCACTTATAATCTAATTTGATTAGAGGGTAAGTAAGCAAGTAAGCAAGTAAGCAAGTAAGTAAGAAAAGACGGGTTCAAATAAATGTTTATCACTTAAAATTTTATGATAGAATCATGAATTTAAATTTTTGAAAAAAAATATAGAACTTTCGTTCAATAACTAATCAACTCGTTTAAGCAAAGTTTGGTAAAAATGTATTTTTATGTCAATCCTTTATTTTAGAAAAAAGTTCCCATTGGGTCGAAATTTGGCACAGCCAGTTATTGTATAACTATTCTCCATCAAATTAGCCAAAAGCCACAACAAGAACAACAACAACAACAACAGCCGCCAAAAAAGCAATAATGACTAAATCTAAGATATATATCTATAAACTTAAACTTAGTTAATAATTAGAATAACACGGTTTATGCAAGACGTTAAAATCATGCCTTGCCTTAGAAGAAAATACATAATCAGAGGCTGCGTTTGTACTTTTTAAATAATCTACTTTTTGGTTCCGGACCATTCTTAAATTTTTGTTAAACTAGACTGGACATTTCATAGAATTATAATTCATTTTTAAAGATAACAACTCAGAAATCGCAGGCAGCAGTATATCATACATAACAAACAACGATGTGTCTATATTGTTTACATCGACAATAAAATTGCAAACAAACACTGACAAAATACCTCTGACTTTATTATAATTAGTTTTATTGAAGTTAAAGTTTTTATTATACACAACTCTGGACTGTACATTACTTAAAAGAAGATTATTTAAGGTAAGCAGCAGCGTAGGATGAAGCACATCCTTCGGTAAAACGAAAGGTGGTGAAAATGCTCATATCATTCAGGAAAACTAGGTCGAAATCGGCAGAAAAAATGTCAGCATCCTTAAGACCTGGTTTTAACCAATTTCTAGAAAATTTCTGAATTTCTACAATGCGGTAATTGCAAGCCTGAAGACTTCAGTAGTGTATCATGTAATTTGCTATTCAAACCCCGGAGATTTTGATATAATATCATTAAGTTACTATATAGCTATTTAGAAGCAGCATTAGGTAACTCTAAATTAACTGGAGGATTAAAATTAATTCTAGAAACAAATTCTATTACCAATGCATCATTGGGCCAAAACTCTTTTTTTATTAATCAAGCAGCAACCAACGGTTCATAGTCAAAATTAATGGGTTTTCAGATCAGAACGGCTAATAACGGAATAAACTCTGTAATTGTTATCGGTCAAGTGCAACTATTTACATTACAAAGCATTCTTGAACAAACTAAAGTTTTGTGTAAGCAATCACTTGGTTTATGAGTTATTTGGATTGACAGTGTTGTTGGTTATGGCATAAAAGTAATCGAATCATCATGACTGTTAGTCTCAACATCCCCATGAATTGGGTGATTGGCACTCCCTTCGTCCGTCAAGCAGAGCATACATACATACATTGATGAAGAGGATTGTATACTAGGGTATTGTGTTTGTTTTTTTTTTTGAAAAATATTGGACTGACATGCATAAAAATAATTTCAATGTAATTTTTGAGCAAAAAATCGATGAAAAGTCGGATAAAAACCTCTAATAAGTTGGCACTGTGCCCTAAAACCAACCTGCTTATAAGAATAAAAAGTATTTTTATCGAATAAATCAATTTTTTTCATCGGGACAGACAGACAGACAGAGATAAATCAGTTCAGAATTTCTTGCGAATCAAGAATATATGATAAGTACTCCGTAAGGTGTCTAATGCTGTCTCCGTTTAGATGTTACAAACAATTTGGAAAAGTTAAGATGGTGGATATACAAAGAAAACCGATGAATTCAGAATTAAATCTGGATCGATTTAACATGACCCGCTTCCGTCTGTATGTCCATGTAAATTTATGCGCAAGCCACACATCGCATTCGATGAAATTTGAAACAAGAACCTATATTGGCCCAACGAGAAACTCTATAGAAAATGGATCGATTCCGATCATAATGAAAGTCTTTACATGGAAAAGAAACGCAATTCTTTATATTTTTTGACAAAATTTGGACCATTTTTAGAACATCTCAAACGATGTATATTAATTTGGTCGAAGTGCTTCTTGCAAATGATGCCAGGTTGTTGTTTGAGCTGCTATTAGAACCTGTTTTTGTGGCTTCAAAGTAGATTTCATTAGAAAGCTGTCGCATCTCATAAAGAGTTAAGAATAAAACATTGGTTTTAGTAGACAAATATTTTGCAGCATTGCAGAATTCAGATAGGGGATGTGTAGGCGGTGATTTCCCTTAAAAGTTCACACATATATAATAAGTGGTTGTAAGTGTTTAAAGAAATTGTTTTGTCCTTCAAAACCAAGTCTTACATTCGCTGATGTTTTTAGTGTTCTTGGGCACATTTTAACAATTATTTTTTTCATAATAATTCATTACAAAAGAAGCTTATTTAAATAATAACAACAACCATAATAATAACAACAACATGCCATTTTGGATGCCAACAAATTACAATCAATTTTTCATTTATTAAGGTTTTTTTTTCTTCCAGACAAGCAACGGCAGACTTAATTTTCAATTTGATTATTCTAGCTGGCTTATGGGTTATATTTAGCCTAAAATAAAATTAATAAAATAAAATCAACTAAACAATCAAAAATGGAAATTTATTTATTTACCCACATGGTGTGTATATAATAACGATACAGTGGCCTCCCTCACACTTAAAATATAATAAATAAAAATAATAAGTTTTTGGCAACAGAGCATAATGTGACATGGCCTGAAATGGTTATCAAAAAAATTATAAATGTAAATGTGTGAAAAAAGAAAAGCCTACACATCTATGTAAATAAAAGCACGTAACGGTGCACAGTTGTACATACATGCACAAATATAAATAAAGTTTTAGTACAGTTGTGTAGTAAGCACTTAAATGCGTAGCCGATGCATTTTAAATGACTATATATTGCGCATTCATATACGTACGTACAGAATAGACTAACAGCCTATACTTAATCACGTATGTTTCTATAAAGTATGGGTGATTATCTTTTTTATTTTTTGTTTTTTGTTTTTTGTTTTTTGTTTTTTGTTTTGTCAGTGCAATATGCCCACTTTTTTTTTAAGGAATAAATTATTTCAATTTCATTAGTTTGTTTTCGTCTTTGTTGTTTTTGGTTATTTCATTTTTCACTCCCAAATATAACGGGTACGTGTACGTGTAGTAGCTAGCCGCTCTCACTCTCTTGCCCCGGCACTCTACTCTGTTCGTTTTTTGGCGTAGCCACTTCTATGCAACCAAATATTGGAAGGCGGAGTTTTTGCCGGTTTATTTTGCGTAGTAGTCTGTAGTCTGCTTGACTTGGACTAGTTTGATTTTTCCACACGCACTCGATGCCTATACAATACAAGTAAAAAGTATATACACAAGCACGCATACACACACACACTAAAAAACTGCTTTCATCTCCACACGCACACAAGCACACTCGTCAACTGGTTACCAAATTATATGAATAATAACAATAACAACAACAACACCAACAAAATCGGTAGCTTTGACTTCCTTCTGCCTGCCAGGTTTTATTCTCTTTTTCTTTTTTCTTTTTCCATTTTTTTTTTATTTTACATTTCTACTTCAACTGCCACACTGATGCTAACACCTCTTCAGTTCAGTTCAGTTTTTTGTGAAGAAAAAAAAAAGGTGTTCACATGTGAAATGCAATAAAATGCAGCACAACAACAATAACACAACATCATACACAACCGGCAAAATATAAAAGTTTTTCTTTTTTTTTCGCAACATGAAATATGAAAAAAAAAAAGAACCTGCCACACATGCTGACCATTCTCTCACTCTTACTCCATATACATACATACTCTCCTAGGGCCAAATAATACAAAAACATAAATATATTAAAAAGTCTACCGGTTGTTTTTTCTGTGCACTTTTATTTGTATAGCAATTTTTGTTTTGTTTTAGTAAAATGTGAAAAAAAATTATAAAAAACAAAACAAATACAAAACTTTTATACACACACACACACACAAACGCACGCACACTTGTATATATTAACTTAAATAGGTTGGAAGGCTGATGCGTATGCCAGGCCCGCGTTTAATGGCTGCCCAGGTTCACATTAACGTACATACAAACTTCATAAATATGTACAAAATGATTATATGTTATAGAATGTGTGTACGTATGTACAGATAAGTATAGGTGTAATAGTTCAAATTGTGTGTGTATTAATATTATTTTATGTTTATGTGCGAGAATGTATTAAAAATACCTTTTTTTTGGTATTATTTTGTGAGTGGCAGCCTCTCTTACACTTGCAATAAAATTTAAAACAAAACAAGACAGGAAACTAAATTTGGCTTAGGCCAAATCTGAAATACCCTCCACATGTTCCTTACATGTTCCTTAAACGGTGCGCATGCTAGATATATGACCACGACCTCTAATATGTATCAGTTCATAGGTGAATTTTTGTTGCAGATACATATATTTTTATCGATTGCGGGCGTAACTCTTGACCGATTTTACCCATTTTTAAAACGATCTGCGTGCATAAAACGAAAAGTGTCTGTACAAACTTTCAGCTGAATATCTTAAAATTTGCGACCGTGAGAAAGCCAACAACAGACAGACCCGCGAACATACGGACATACATACCAAGATCGACTTAGTTGATATAGAATATATATACGTTGTAGGATCTCTGACGTTTCATAAGTATTGCAAACGGAATGACACACATAGTATGACCATCTCATGTGGAGGGTACAAAAAATATTTTGCTACATCCTTTTACCATTTCCTTCATATTGGATTGTGCAGGCGATTGTTTAAAATCTCACCGTGGGCTCCCATATAATCTAAAGAACTTGCATATTAGCAATAAAATCAATTTCTTTATCAAAAAATGTATTTATTGTTCTTTAATGAAATTGCTGCTTTTTTCAATGATTCGTTTTGAGACTTAAAAATTATTTAATATAAAAAATATTACTCATACGCTGTGGGACGCACCCCTAAGTTGTTAGCGTGAGCTTGGTTAAGTAATCTGTAAATATAAAGAAGGAAATGGCTTTGAAGGGCTTAAAAAACATTCCAGCTAGTTTGAAACAACACTTTTCTCTTCTATCAACTGTTCTTATGTGCCGCTCTTAATCTCTATAGATAGAATTTAGTTTAAAACGACTTTACTTAGAAATCAACTCATAACACCTTACATTGTAAATCCCACATGGAGATCATGCGCCTTTTGAATCAACCGCAACTGTCAATAGAACATTCTTAACTGTCGCTAAAATATCAATCGAACGCGACATCTGATCGTATCCCCATAAAAGTAAATTTCAGTTTCACTTCAAAGCGTTCTATTCCCAAACTCTCAAACTAAAAATATAATACTCGCGCTACAAAAGCAAAACCACTTCGTTGCATTTCAGCAATAATTTGTTGACAATCTATTTTGACATAAATTGTCCCAAAACAGCGCATCAAGCGTTTTCGTGTATTAGTCTGCTTTTAAACTATTGTACTATTAAATATTTATTGCTTGGCTGATACTCCCAAATGACACGTCTAATGATGATGATCTTAAGGCAGTCTTTGTGTATTTTTTCAATATTTTTTTGTTGGCTCGATTTCCGAATTATGAGAAATCTTTGGTAAAAAAAAAAATCAATTTTGATTGAATGAAATATAGCCTCTATCGGAATGTCATGTAATCCCATGTGGGAATGAATGTAGAGTTATTTGTCCTTCACATAAATTCCACAAACGTTTCTCTCATCATAATCATGACTGGCCGATTACAACCTTTGTAGGTCTTTGGTCGTTGCAAAAGAGAACGCCACGCGCTTCGGCCTTGGGCTCGCCTTCTTCAGTTTTGTAAGTGTTAAGAGGGCATCAAACACTTGATCCCTCCACTGGAGTTTCGGACTGCCTTTTGCGCAACGTCCAAACATTCTTCTTATTCTAGTATATTCAGTTGCAGCAAAATGGGACAATTTTCTACAAATTTGTGCAGATGTTTCCAACTCCTAAACGCAAGCTACAGGCGAAGACATTCCAACGAAATTTAACACAAGAGATTTTCTTGAAGCAGAGTCGAGACCATTTTCTATGGTTTTTAAGGGGACTCAGGTGAATTTGGAATTTTTGAGTTCTAAACGGAAAATTCATTTTTAGGCGGATTTGCTGCATTAAAGTAAGGTGGAGAGCGTTACCCCCAAAAGAAACTTTTCAAATTAAAAGCCTATAGTTGCAATATATACACACTTTCAATCACAAACACACACACACACACACACACACACACACACACATCATTATATATTAGCGACTGTTGTTAAAACAATTGCTTCTCCTTCTACTACTAACCAATCCCTAAATGGATACACAAAAAACCGAAATGTTCAGCAATTAAAAAATATACGTTTGGTAGGTATTGTGCAATAACGTACGTGGAATGTATTAAATGGTGTGTTAGTTTGACGACTGCTAATGTACACATATGGTGACTGTACGCAATTTTTAGTCAATCCCTCTATGTACACACAAAAATATATTGCATTTCTCCCTCCACCACTACATATCCAATTATATTTATTTATTTGGTCCAGCCCAAAGTACATATAATTTTTTTTTTTTTCATATTTTCGTCGTTTTGTTCTTTTTTTTTGGTTATTTTTATTTTGTTTGGTTTTTTTGCTTTGTTTTGTTCTTTTTTGGCCAATACATCGATTCTCATACTCGTACGCACACACATTAATTATTTGAAGCTTAGACCATGTGCATGTGTGTGCGTGTGTGTATAGTTGCACAGCCTATGCATCACATCATATAAACAACAACTACGTATGCATGTGTGTACGTATGTTGGTTGTGCTTAATTTTTGGTCTATTTTTCATTTCCAGTAATATGCACACGCACACACTTGCGTGCATAAGTGCATATCAAATGCATTCGTGTGCGTACGTCTCTCGTACTACTACTACTATTATAACTACCTGCCACTACTATGTACTACAACTACCACTACTACTACCAGTACTATTAGCACTGACAGCACTCATACTCACGTGCATACACATCCTCAACGCTGGCTGGTTGTGGTTCATTTTTGTGCGTAAATCTATCTCATGCTACGTGTGTCCTTTTTTCAAACCTGTTTGTATGTGTTTTTGTTTCACTCACTCCACACTGTCTCGTGTTCGCAATGATAAGGTTACACGTTGTTGTTGTTATTGTTTTATTTTTTAGTTTTTTATTATTTATAGAAAATTTCCTTTTTTCGCTGTGGTTTTATTTGGTGTTCTTTTGCTTAATTTTTGTGCAAAAAAAAAAAAAGAAAAAAATTAAAACAACAAAATATTTCAAACATCAAGTTTGTTTTTTAATGACAGCATGGCGTGTATGTATATGTAGGCTGTGCTGCATGCGTTGCAAGCACTTCAGCTGCAACTGCATTTGCGGGCAATGCATTGCAATGCATTTGGGTGCATTTTCGCACAGACTGCAGTTGCAGTTGCAAGCTAAACACAGCTTCATACACATTCTCACTTAGAGAGAGAGAGAGAAATAGCCAAAGAGTGCGCGTTAAAATGATTGAGATGGTAAGAGAGAAACACTCACTCATGCACACACGTTCATACAGTTTTGTGTGTGCGTGCGTGGATAGCAAGTAGTGAACTGTTTGTTGTTGTTAATGCGTAGGCCTAGACCTAGGTGTAGTGGTAGGCTCAGGCATTGCGTTTTATACACATAATACTATTTGGCCGCCTTAGCTGGTGCAGTAATGGCTGAATTTTTATTGGTCGATTGCTTGCAACTTAGTTGTAGTTGCAATAGTGGTTGTGTTATGTTTTTTTTGTAAATTTTGGTTGTTTTGGTCGTTTTTTGGCGCTTTTTATACGTTTTCTTTTTCTTTTTCTCTTTTTTGTTTTTTTATTAGCACAGCGTTAGGTGATTTTTGTATTGATTGTTTTTTAGGGTTTTCCTCAGTCATGTGGAATTTGTTTTTTGTCATTTTTTCATTTTGGGTGTTTTATTTGTTTTAGTGCTTTGTTTTTTTTTTTTTACAATTTTTCTTAGCGGTGCGTTAATTTGTATATATTGATGCATCACGTTGATGTGTGTGGCTCGTCACTGCTGTTTGCTGGCTACTGCTATTTACATTTTTTTTTGGGTGGGTTCAAAGTTTGTACTTGTCGTTTTGTTCATATTTTTTTTATATAATGTGTTTTTTTTTTTTTTTTGGTATAACAAGAGTCCTTTTTTACAAACTCGTATTGCGTTTATATTTGTTTTTCTTTTAGTGGAAAAATGCCTTTAATTTATTTACTTTACTTTTTTAATTTTTAATGGCTAAAGTCAGAATATGCTGATTTGGTGTAGGAGATATGTTTAAGTAATACTTATGGGATCATAGTAAGATCTCGATCAAGTAATATCTTTTCACCCTGGCGTTTCCTCGTGCATAATTGTCTTTGTATTATGTGAACAAAATGGAAATGCAAAAATGTTGTTGTGGATTAAAAACCAATAATAAAAAAAACAAATTTTGTATTTGAGTCGTTCGTAATTCCTGTGCGAAACGTACCCTTAATTATACCGATCGTGTCAGAGTAAAAATCGCCCCATTTTAAAATAAATGTTTCTGTTGAGGTTGGGTGTACGTGTACCCACTTTGTCCAAACAATGTCCAGGAAAAGTAGTCGAAGACCCCCAAAGTAAATACATTCTTGATCAGCACAAAATTCTCATTCGATTTAGCCAAGTCGATAGACTGAAAAATGGTGAAATGGAGATATCGATTTCAAACTTGCTAATTGTGGAAGATATTGGATAAAATTGGAGTAGACCGACAGTTAAATAAAAACTGAAGAAGGGTCAGTTTTTAGGTGTTTTCTTAAAAAAAAATCTGAAAATTGACGCACACATATTTTCGGGGATAATACTTAATACATCCTTCCGAAAATGAGGAGTACAGGTCCTAATAGAAAAATTGTTGGTTATTTTTAAAGAAGGAGAATAGTAAGAGTTCCTAAATAAAAGTGCTTTAAGACCACGCCCAATTCTATTGATGATTACTCGATATTTAGTCAGAGTCATATATAACTTTTATACTCTGTTTAAATAACTTGTCCGACAAAGATATTGAATTCGACTCCGTGAACCAATTTGGTTTAATTACAAAACTTTACATATGCTTTCCACAAGGAAAGAAGTAAGTATTGAACGCATTTGCTTTTCAAACGTCAAGAAAATAATGCATTTTTGAAGCAAGTCATTCTGGTAATGACGTGAAATGGATTATCTACAACAATAATAATAATACGTAATACGCGAGGGATCATCAAGTGAAAAAGATGATTACTTTGAAAATAGCTTGGATCTGTTTGTTGGCAGCAGAAGATCAAAAGTTTTAAGAGCGTGGAATTAATGCTTCAATGAATGAGCAGCAAGATCAACATTTGTCATGTGGCGATGATCGCCGTGTAATAAAAGTATATGAACTGAAGCATTATATGTCGCGCAACCTTTGAATCCAGCAGAGATGCTTGCTTCAGTAAATGCGACAATTTCGCTAAGAGTGTTAGTCTGAATTTATTTCGTACAATTTAGCGTCTTATATACTAAAATTTACTTAATACTTAGGTTGAAAAATAGCAACAATTATTAAAATCATCCTTCTGGTTAACGTAAGCATATGTTTAAGACAATTTATTGGCTTCTAAAGTTTACGTCAACAGGCACAAAAATATTAAATAAAATACAAGTAAGGCTTACGCCAAATTTAACATACCCATCATCATTACCCTCTTCCGAACGGAGCACCACTATATATCTGTCCCACATATTATGGAAATAAAATCTCAAATTTATTTAAACAAAAGGGTCATTTGGGGCGTGCAAATATCAATGCCGTGCCCAAATGTGCGTGCCTCATAAAAACATACATCTCAAAACTAAACTCCTTCTTACAAACAATTCTTCACCTCCTTTCCATATAATCATATTTCTCGATATGGCTTATATGGCAAAGCCACGCGTTTACTGACACGACTTAATTAATTGTAGCATACTTTGTGGCACTAAGTGATGTAGGATACTAAATGCTCGGGCATGATCTACCATACCATATATGTCCCGTTTTAAATTCTCCAATTTCTATTATTCAATATACCGTTAGAAGGTACAAATCAAGAATTAATTTAGCTTTTCTTCGAAATCGATGTTTACTGTACTGGAATGGGAATATATATAGTTTAGTTCAGCACGTTGAACTTTTTAAAATTGAGGGTCAGTCCGTCCTATTTTGTTCTCTTTGCAAATACTTTTAATACTTATAACGTGGATTGTGAACATGTATGCATATGTATCAGCTCGATATATCACAATTTGCGACTGTTAAAGCTCTGCACGATACGGATGCAAGGTAAAGGACGCCATTGAGGGAAACCAGAAAAAAAGTCGAAGATTGCGTATACCAATTTTTTTGGCCGTGAGACGTCCAACAAGTACACACGAACGGTGTGGCTCTGTCGCTCTTGGTAGTTACAAAATCGATGTCGTTATGTGGATGGGAAGAAGCTTTTGTAGAAGCTGCAGGGATGAGGAAGAGGTGGAGACTGTGGAGCATCTGCTATGTGAATTCAGATTCCTAGAGGGTCTAGGGTGACTAACAGATTCTAATATTTTTTACTTCAAACTGACTCTGTGTTATGTTTTCGTTGGGTATCACAATTGGCCTAGGTGAAGCGCATTTATAAGCGTCCATCCTGTGGATGGGTACCTAAACTAAATGTGGCTTGTGACAAATCTTAAATACCCTCCACTTCCATATATAAACTGTGAGCGTGGCATGTTCCTGATCAAGCATTTAATGGTTTTTGTATTACGTATCAACGAATAAGTTGAATTCTGCGTGAATGTTATACATTATACTCCCATTTTTGGTACACCGATGGATGTCCTAATAATAATTATGTGTAATAAATTGTATTAAATAATTGTATTAAAATGGAAGATGGACACACGGACGGATACGTTTATATCGACTCAGATTTAGATGCTGATCAAGCATATATATATCCTTTATAGGGTATCTAACGCCTCCCTATGAGTGTTGCAAAGCGAAGAACAAAACTTTGTGCATCCTCATCACGAACGTGAAATTTAGTTTATATCTAGAATTTAATGTAAGCATCCAAAGAAGGGTGCATTAAGTTTGTAGGAAAGGGAACAACCGCCTAAATTTCGGCCATATTACCAGCACGACCCACACCCTTACCAATCGTAACTTTTCTTTAAAGGGAAGTTAATATACAATAAAGATATTATTTACTAAACAAATGAGACACACCCATAATGCTGATACATATTGTATTATTATCATGTTGAAGCCATCACATAATATGCTGAACACAAACAAATTTACGTGGGTGTGGGTATAAGTGCATGTGTGTGTGTGCGTGTGTGTACTTTAGATTACAAAACACCATAAAAACCAAATAACACATAAACGATGAACTTTTTTATGGATATTATTTTCAAGTTATACGCGGATAATGAGAAGTAATAATTTCTCATGCTACGTATAGTTAGAACGTGCAAGGGAGGGAACGAGACGGAAAGAAAGAAAGGTTTATGGGGAAACCTACACATTATACATACTATCAAATTACATGTACATACATAAAAATGTTCATAGTTCTCACGAAAGGCAGCATTTGAGATGAACCATAATAATATAATAATAATAATAATAGTAATAATAGAGGAGGATAACTAACACATATACGTGAGTATGTATTAAATAATAAACTGGTAAACAAACAAATAACGGCAAAACCAAGAAACATAAACATAAACATTAAATTATTTCAGACACTTACTATCGTATAAACCTACAATAAAAACCTAAGAGGATCACATATATTATATAATGTGTATGTGTGTAATATAAATGTATAACATACGAGTACACTACACACCAATTTATGAGGTAGCTTTGGATAAGCATGTGGGTGCATGTGTGTGTGTGCGAAAGGCATACAATATGCCTCACTTAGAGAGTGTGAGTCTCAAAAAAAAGTCCGAAGTTGTTCCATGGTAAACCATGAGGTGGACTGAACAAAACACACTTTTTTTATACTCTCTAGTATAAATAATTTAGATTATGTTTTTATAGCCTCCACCTTAGCGATGGGGGTCTACTAAGTTTATTCTTTCCTTTGCAACACCCGTATGGAGGTGTCAGAGACCCTACAGAGTATATATATTCTTCATTAGCATCGAAAACTGAGTCGATTTAGATATGAATGTCCGTGTGTCCGACTTGGCATTCGCACGGTCGTAAAACATACACTATTGGAGGACGCTATATATATATTGGCCACGCCCTCCGTTGTGGATGCGGAAGGTATTTAAGATTTTGTACAGAAGTTTGACCAACAAATCGTTAAGTTCACTTGTAAGGCGCATAATTACGACCTCCTTTACCAACTATCAACTTAAGAGCATAACATTTCAATTCAAAATTAACAAATATGTATCAGCTTGCAAGTCGAGTTTTTGTAATATGGGGCGTATCTGTCATACGAGCCATATTAATGAATGGAGTACATATATGTGTGTGTACAAAATTTCAACTACATTCCTTAATTTTTGTGTTTAGATTGACTCACATTTTGATGCTTCCTTCTGGGTGTTGCAAATGGAATTACATAATTATGACAGTTACAGTCAAGGCTCCTCTAAAGCGGTTAATTGGTTCTGCATAATAGAAGAATACATTATTTAACTTTGGAAGTACATTCTAGGCAAAACCCCTTGAGAGAATCATAAACAGAAGACAAGTAAGCGGCAAGATAAGTCACCTTGAAGAAGCTATGTCGGGGGTGGCTCTTACAGAGTATTATGTAAGTCGTGCCACTCTCGTGTAATTTCGTTTTAGTCACTCATTCTACAAGGCGGACACTTTGATCTAGTGCCCTTCATTTTGTTTGTTAACGATCTTCCCACATCTGTTCTAAAATTCTAAAGTATTGATATTTGCGCACGATATAAAAATTTTTATTTCCCTTGATTCAATGAATGTTAGCAGCACTCTGCAGTCGGATTTATATAATTTAAACTCATGGGGTTTTTTTTTTTTTTTTAGGCTTAGGTTGTCATCCGGACTTATCACTTTCCTTATTTGAGAATAAACTTGTGCTTATAAATTTACAAACACTCCAGGAAAGGAGAGACTTTCGCTTTTATATGTGTACACTGTACATATGTGGAAAAAGTAGTTGTGGGTGAGAAGTTTGTTCTTCTATATTTTTAGAATAGATCCTCTAGGATCCTCTTTATTTTCCATTCATAATCTGTCACATTGTCGCCCCAATTACCCACCAGTCTTGCGTGAAACTTACAACGATAATTATAACTTACTTTCATTTCATGTTTGTTGTTGTTGCTGTTTTGCCGGCTCTTTTTTCTCTTATTTTTGTTTTAATATTTTTTGTACCCTAATCGAGCGTAGGTCAGGTATTATTTCTTTTTGTTTTTCGATTTTTTCCATCTTAGCTCCAAGTTTTATGTGCCAAAGTTGTATTGTAGCACTTATGTGGGAAATAAATAAATGAAATATATATAAAAGTAAAAATCGTCAAAATTTTGGTGCAAAAGGTTTTTCCTTAACACCTCCAACATTTCTTATCCTTTTGCACTATCCATGTTTACCATGGCAGTAGATGATAATAAAGATAACATACGGATCTCCTTCCATATTTCTTGACCAATTTAAAAAGAACTTTTACACAGAGGAGAAAGTTTTAGTGCAGTTTTACAGTTTAGTATAGTTTTACGGAAAAATGCTACGCTTACAATGTGTGGTCGATTGGGATAAAATACGACATGAAGACATGACCTAGGAGGACGCCATGCGCTTTATAGAATTCATCTTGATATGTTAAACGTGCCTTGATCCCGTTCAAAGCCGGGAGCTAATCAACTAATTATATTTTATAATGGAAGTAGCAATGAATGCGTATGTTTTGCATGTTGGAATATAATTAATTTATACAAAGTTTATACGTATAATTATCGTGTTATAGGGGATTGTACTGTATTAAGATAGTTCTCAGTTTTAACTTATTTTCTGTATTTTTCTGTCATAATGAGATGTGCCCTTATGGACCATTTTTAGAACTATTCCATATTTAACAACATATATTTTTGAAGCGAAAATTTAATTTGAAAGAAAAACATATAAAAAAGCTGCATTTGGCCGAGACGCAATCTAGGCAGCTTCATAATGAGGATACAGATCATTCTTTATGAGTATTCGAAAAAAATTCTTTAAAAAAATTGTGAAGATGTTGCTTGTTCAATGGCTTCTCCCCAAATGTGGTCATTTACTGTGCTGTCCCCAGTACTAATAAAATGTGCTATATTTTGAAAAATTGTGAAAAAATATCGTACATGCCAATTTCACCAACTACAGTGTCTGTAATAATGCTACAATGTAAAATAAAATACACAACTGTATTAATGGAAGTGTTGCTCTAATAGTAATAATGAACCATAAGCCACATGGCAATCCTGTTCATAGAACTATTTACTATTAACCATACCTTTAGTTGTGCATGTGTTATAGCTGGCTGTCCTGCCAATGACATGCTTAGAATATATTCACATAAACATATGAGAGTTACGTACAAAGCACCCCCTCCACGGGCATACAAATAGCAAAAGCAACAGCTCATGTGCGGTGTGTGTGGCAGACGTGAAAGCTTTGGCTTCTTCGTATATGCATACATTTTTCACATCTAATCATAACAACAACAACAACAACAACAGCTCGTACAACTATTCAATGTACACACGATTACAGGTTCGTTTTTACCATAGAAACCCTGAACGATGTGTTTACCGACGGTATAATGTGTATGTAGGTACATATTTGTACACTTTTTGTGGACGATGGGTGTGTGCTTTTTAGCAATGTTTGTATGCATTGTATGCGTATGCATATGTGTGATTGTGTGAATAGTTGGTTTAGTATACGCCTTCCATACTAAGTTCTTGTGTTAGATTTGACATTTGTGTAGGGGGGCTTTTAAGCTAACATTTTAGTTGTTCTACACATACGCACGCACACATACACTGTGGCATGTTGGTGTGTGGCCGTGTTTGGGTTGCGCAGTAGTAGGATGTAGTGTCCTAGATTTGCATAAATACAAAATGCGATAGTTTTATTGGCTCCTGCTACACTACGCACACATTTGCAAAATTGTATTTGCATAGCAAGAGCCAGTCAGCGTGTTGCACTTTTGCACACTTTAGATACTTTTCTATGACAGTTGGGCAACACAACACAAGTATGATATGTGATGACAAATGACCGCTGACGAGTGGATATTTTCTTTTATATTTTGCTAAATATATTTATGGCAAAAAAAATCATTCAACTATAACATATTATGTAACATAATACACATTTTACCTAAACATGTTAAATAATTTTTAATACTCATCATTACCTATATTTTTATATATCCAACAATTGATTTATATTTCAAAAGATTTATAAGAAAGAGCCTAAATCTAGAATCATGTGTACAAAATATGTAAAATTATGAAACGCATGATTTTGTGCAGCGTTTGAAGGAACTCAAGTTCAAAAAACTTTTTTAACTACTCCAACGGGAGGAGTTCACATTTTATTTGCTTAAATATTTGCATCTCAACTATATTTTTCCAACTCCTACCTAACTTAGCTATGGAACTGATGTCAGCGTTTATACCAAAACCAACTCTATACACAAATAAAAAAGATGGCTTCTTAGTTAATTTCCACATACAAATGTATATATTAATTAGGAGCTTAGCAGTTATATGGATGCGTCCTTTAGGAAATATGCATGAACTACAAATATTATGCAAGATGCCAGAAACAAAATCTAGATGACGCTGATCATGATTATATATAGTATGCAGGGTCTCTGGCACCTTCTTTTGGGTTTCGCAAACTGAATAAAAGACTTCGTATACCTAGACCTGGTATAAAACCAGTTTTTTAATTGTAACTCATTTACTTATTCAAACTATACAAAATGTTTCATTTTCCTAATTAGCTGTATAAACTTTTTACTACTTAGAGCATCCAAGAAACTCTATCCACAAAGTTTCTTAAAACAATACCTTCATAGGCACGTGGATGGACTGATAAGAAGGCAGATCAAAAGAGGCAACACTTTTAAGAAAGATTTGATGATCAACACAGATAGCACCGATGGAGCAGATAAGAATAGATATGAAAATGGATTAACGTAAAAAGAAGGCGGAGATATAGAACTGTTCGAATGATATAAAGATAGACAGAAAAACGAAAAGAAAAGACAGTTAATCATAGAAATGGGGCATAAAATACAGACAGACTGACATACGAATACAATAAAAATTATTAAAAAGTTCGAGTTTTGGTTTTTCAACTTAAAAAGAATACTTATGCAACCAGAAAAACCGAGGCAGAGGCACTTAGAACCCTAAAAAATAGAAAATGTTTAAAAATAAAAATAAATAAATGGCAGATGAAATGGAAGGGTGAGATATAACACGTAAAACAAAAATAAAACATACAAGGCATAGAAATAGGTAGACGAACAGACTGACATCTTAGAGAGAAGAACAAGTTTTTCGGTACATAGACGGACAAGAGAAGGTTTGTTTAGGTTACATGATAGAAATAGACTGAGGGGTTCACAATTAATGTGCTTGGGAAAGCAAATTGTATGAAAGGCAGACGCATAGAGACGGACGGAGAAACAGTTCGAATAATATGAAAAATATCTTACTTAAAACAAGTAAGAAAACTAAATTTGACTTAGGCCAAAAACTAAAAGTATCTGTATAACATTATAGCTCAATATCTCCAAATTTACGCCCGTGAGAATACCAACAGCAGACGGATATACGGACATACGGACTCATGCACGCATATACATCTAAATCGATTAAGAATATATATACTTTGTAGGGTGTCTGACACCTCCTTCTGGGTGTTGCAAACGGAAAAACAAAGTTAGTATACCCTCATCTGTTGGTACTGGTCTCTCTTAAGGGCGAAGGTTCGAATGCTAACTTTTCACATTTTCTAATTCAATTATCACTTCAGCCATATAGTCCGACAGAAATAAAAGAAAATCCCTATAGATGAAAACTGAATCTCTGTATTATCGAAAACGAGGTTTTGCGATCTTATGCTTTTCCATTAAAATCCGCTCTGACAGGCTGACGATTGCAGGGCTGTTTGAGGGATTCCAAACGCCAAGCGATCGTGGATGCTTCAATGTGTACTTCTGCCGTTTCTTTCACGCCCATGCATACATGAGATCCATTTAGATTAATAATAATTATAATCTAATCACTTTTAGAGTATCGCGAACAGACTTAGAAATAAAAGATTTCCATCTGGGTGAATAAATTCAAAAACGTTAGATTAAACATAACCACCACTTGGGTTCTGTGTAAGTTTATTTGATCAGTTTTACTTGTATGTAGTAAAGGAAACTTTGTTAATGAATTTAAATAATTTGATGCAGGATATTACAAAATAAAACTTATGTGCACAAGACGTTGAATAAGCTTATGCACACACATACACATACAATACAACCACATAATTACATTCCTTTACGAGTATACACCGAGCCCAAAACACTTTTTAACTTCTTGAAGCCTTTTCTTCCCGCTTGCCATACATGTGCTATGTGTTGATGTTGTAACTCTGTGTTTGTCTTTTCAATTCTTTTTTGAATACTTCTATGTACTCGTATGTGAAACACATATGGTAACTTACAGAAAATTATATTTAGTAGAAGTTAAGACGAGTCTACATAGATGCGGTTTTTATTTTATTCCATACAAAGGTTGTGGCAAAGTTTATTAAGATAATTTTTCTTATTTGTTTGTGGTAGTTGTATGGCTTAAATAAAAATATAAGTAAAATACAGTCACGGACGAAAAAAAGAGACCACCTTTTTCTTTTGATCTTTTTAAATCAATTTGCTTTGCTTGAAACGTTGTTTAAAGTTCCCTGAGTGCCTTCACCGGCGGCCAACAAGATTGACAAGATGGTTCTTTTTTCTTTTGAGGAGGCGTAAGTTTAGACGTCCGAAATAGTGGAACTATGGCTGCTGTATTGCACATTACTGAGTAGCATACTCATGATTTATGTGGTCAGCACATAGTCCAGATTTTAATTCTACAGGCCCATGTGGAAAATACCTTTCACTACCACATCAAAGTTGATACAATCCATGGACAAAAGTCAAAAGGCCGTAGGAGGCAACATCTCTTTATAAAGAACAGTCTGCATAAACACGCCGTATACTGCCAATAAAATGCGAATCTTTAATTTAAAAATGCTTTATTTTAATTAAGTATCAACAACATACCCCCTTAAGGAGATTATTCTAAATATTTTCACCTTCAACTCAGCTCTAAGAGCGGAATATAAGGTGGCTACTTTTTTGTCCTTAGTGTGATTGCAATTTGAAATTCTATGATTGTGTATCATAAGTACTCGTATGTATAACATGTTACACTTTTTACATATATGAGTTCATCTCCTCAAAATGAAATATATAACATTTTTATGATTGTATTACTTTATACTCAAAGAATGTCTATTTTATATTTATATTATTGTGTCCTTGGATGTGACATTATTTAGGTTTGGTGTTCTGCGTGCAACGCCCAAAAGGAGGAAAGAGGAGTTCCTTCATGAATCAGTCTGTCCGTGAGTTAAAATTTCGTCAATTTGGCAAATATGGGCATGGTCATATAACAAACAAGTTTATAATTCACAAGAAAACTGTACTTGTTGTAGAATAAATAAAATAAAAACAAGTAAAATTGAGCTGTAGTAGATTTGGCATACGCCCAATCTAAGACACCCACTACCATTATTACCTCTCAAATAATAGAGAAATAATACCTCAAATTTCTTTGAATAAATACTCCTTTTTGGGTGTAAAAACGCCCAAAATTAGCGCCTCTTATAGACAAATACATCTGACAGTACAAAACTTCCATGGAACGCAAATAAAATGTGTTGATCACGTCTAAAGGAGGTAATTTCGCTTTTCTTTGAAATCGGAATTCACAGTATTGGAATTCATTTATATATATGTATAAAGCATATACCTCAGTATGTTAAACTTTCTAAAATTGAGGGCAGAACCAATTTTGCCCATATTTAGAACCATTCGATTTATTTTTATGTGCTACACATACAGGGTGTCCACCGGGAAGGTATACTACTTTGTTTTGCCGCCATTTTGGTAAACATTAGTCTTGACAGTTCATATTTGGCAGTCGTGAATTAGACACGTGGCAAATTTATTATGGAAAAATGTTCGATAAACCAGCGTGTTTTAATTGTTAAAACATTTTATCAAAATCAGTCATCGATTACTGTGACAATGAGAAAGTTACGTGAAATTTTTGGAGAAACAACGTGCCAACAAGACCCGTGAATGATGAAGAGGATCTGTAGGTGGTAGGCCCTAGCATGGACCACAACGTACTGCAAGATCAGCTGAAAACATTACTGCTGCTCAAGAAAGTGTTCAAAACAATCCAAGAACGTCAATCCAACGTCGCGCTCAGGAGCTTGGTCTTCAAAGAACAACTTTGGCCACAATTGTGCACAAGAATTTGCATTTTTTTTCATATAAAATTCAGTTGACACAAGAGCTTCTTCCACAAGACCATTTACGCCGCCGTACATATGCCAATAGGATGTTACAGCTCGTCCATGACAACTCCGATTTTCATGAAAAAATCAGAATGAATGACGAGGCACATTTTCATTTGAATGGATATGTGAATAAACAGAGTTCTGGGGAGTGGGAAACCTTTAAATTATTCGTCAGTCACCTTTGCATCCAGGAGGAGTCATTGGACCTTACTTCTTTGAAAATGAAAACGGCGTAACGGTAACTGTGAATGGGGAGCGATATCGTGATATGATTGAAAACTTCTTAATGCCACAACTGCATGCTTTGGGCTTGATTAACATGTGCTATCAACAAGACGGTGCCACATCACATACAGCCAGGGTTACATTGGCATTACTAAAAGTAGTATACCTTTCCGGCGGACACCCTGTATAATGGGGGTATACTAAGTTTGTCATTCCCTTTGCAATACCTAAAAGAACGCGTCAGAGACTATATATATATATATTTTTAATCAGCATCGAAAACTGAATCAATCTAGACAGGTGTCCGTATGTCTGTCTATTGTTGGCATTGGTATTGATTGAAGCACTTAAACAAGAACTGAAAAAATTAAGATTTTGAACCGGTTTATACTTAATAATTAAATTATTTTATTTTATTTATTTTATGAAAGGTAGGCCCTCAGGAGATATAAATTCATAGATAGAAATTCATCTTAAAATGCAAATTTTCGGCATGATCCAGTTCCGCGGGTTAACAGAGTGTGGGATTGGAATCTATGACCAACTGCAACACCATCACTAAATTGATTGATTGAATGCTGATTAAAAACATATACTTTTCCACGTTATAAACTTCAGTGTCCTTCTGATAGTTTTTAAGAAATGAAATGTTTTTTAGACGAACTATTATTCTATAATATAATATAATATAATATAAAATAATAATAACTTCCTCGCGGTATAATTAATCTAAGAGCTTTCCTCATAGCATCATATGTCGTCAGGATGTTGCACGTATTAATGCTTAGCTTAGCATTGTGTAGATAATGCACTATTTACATAACTTCCCGATGATGCGTAGATGTTAAGATGGTGCATTACATAAATATATATGTTTGCGTGAAAGTTTCGCTCATGTTGTAAATATACGTAAAATGCTACACTTTATTATATGTATTAAAGAAATAAAAAAAAATCACTTAATGCACACTCAGGTACGTATGATTAATGCAGTGGTGCAATTCAAAGAGGTGTTTCGAAAGGACAAAAAGCGAAAGAGATACAGATTAAAAATTACCCAACTATTGTTTACAAATGCAATATAATAGAATCGTTTTTTAAAAATACATACACACGCATTCCTCACATTAAATGTTAAGAACAATGTAGATACTAAACAATAAGTTCTTCTGCATTAATGCAATTCTCTTGGTGCGCCAACAATAGATAATGCCTTAAAAGTAAATCACATTGATGTAGAATATTATATGAATGCTTCAGTGTGTGTGCGTTTCTCCCAGTTAAAGTGTATTCACATTAATCAAAATACCCCTTGATGAGTATATATAGGAGTACTTGTTAAGTAGAAGGCAACGCGCAACGCGCAACGCGCAACTTTATTTGCACATTGCATTAAAAATATTCCAATTAATATGAATTCATTTAAACAAATTCGAGCCAATTTACTTGGAAGAAAGGTAGACATAAGAGCCATTTTATAATCAAGTTATTTTCACTTGTATTCCCGTTCCCATTCTCCCTACCACTATTTATTGTACAATAAAAAGATACCATGCACCATAATAGTGCCGGTTCGGTTACTGGTATTGGTACTGGTGCTGTTGTTTTGCTTTTTGGTGCGTAATGCCGGACTAAGTATTTATATGCAATCCACACACATACATTTGTACTTACATACAATAATTTACAAACACAATGACGGACTATGTGACGTTTCTTTTTTGACTTTTTTTGTGGTTATACGCATAGATACAATACAAAAAGTATACATATGCAAGTGCTTTAAGGGACGAGGAATGGGTGTGGGCGATACGCACCTATATGGCTATAAGCAGGAGGAGTTTTATTGTACACACACAAAAAATAAGGAAATTTCAAACAGAATTTATCGCGTATAGTCATGGACATAAGTGCCAAACAAAAAGGACTATCAATGGGAAGCATTGAAATATACCAAAATAACAAAAAGAAACAAATAAAGTGGAGCAAAATGAATTTTGCACCCGAAAAGCGCATCCTACAACCACACATTTTGTATATGTAGGAGGCCTACAAAACCGATTGAATTGGTGAGAGTGTATGTGGTACAAACTGTTAAGCAACGCACACCACATTATATGCCGAAGGTCCGTTTTTAGTGACTGGCCAAAATAAATGTTACAATTTTAGCGCTTTTTTTGAGCGTAGAATCTTAAACAACTCAACTTTTAATACTCTTAGTACTGCTTTGTTTCCAATAGAATATGAAAGGATTCCAATTTGTTTATAAAAATTTCCAATTTAAAATAATTTTATTCCAATCTGGGGGGTATACTAAGTCTGTCATTTCCTTCGCAACACAAAAGAGGCCTCAGAGATCCTACAAAGCATCAAAGCATCAAAAACTGAGTCGATCTAGATAAGTATGTTTGTGGCTTTCTCACCATTATGAATTTTGTATAGACTCTACAGAGAAAAATCGTTCAATGGCCACGCCCAAAATCGACAGAAATCGGCTCCTTAAGTTGAAATTTTGAACACATACTTATAATTATCTCATTCATCGATGTGTTACATAGGTGTAGCCGACATCAAAGACGCCCACAATTTACAAAAAAACTTACTCAGAGTAAAATTCAACGTTTAAAGGGCGTGATGCCATGCTCACCATGTTAACATACAGGTTCGTCGATCGTACGATATATAAGTTAATTGTGATGGTATCCGATTGTGGGCGTAATTCGCAACAGATTTCGACCAATTTAAAGAACGATAGGAGAACAGTAAATCAAAATGATTTAAGAGACTGTAGTAATGTTTTAAATTAAATTGTCTCAATGGGGCACATGATAGACACAGTTTACCTCCTTCGTAAAAGGGAAATTTTCGCTTTACCTTAATGCTAATGTGAGCCAACTTGAAGATTATTCGGATCCACTTTTGTGCTCTTAACCTCAATTTTCAAACGGCAGATGTAGGGATGAATAATTTTATAATAATAATTATTTCATACATCTTTATATAATACTAAATAGGTCATCGCCAAATTCTATAATTGACTGGATAAACCTGACAAGACTGCTTCCAAGGAAACCTTTTTCTCTTAAATTGCCCAAAATTGGACCAAAAATCCACAACGTTCACAAAACAATCGATTGACAACATTGTAACAACGAGAAGCATTATGCAATTGCATCCCAAACGCAGTTGCAACCATACGTATGCATTACGTGTGTGTATGTGTGTAGAGGCTATGGAAAGTGCGTCGAATAGAATACAATGCAAGTAAAAAAAGCCACGCCTGCATGGTAATACTTTTTTATACATTTTTTATGGCGAATTTTTTGGCAATTGTTTTTTGTGCAACATCAACGTTTTTTTGTTGTTGGTTGTGCGGTTGTTGACGTTGTTATTTTCCTTTTTTCCCAAAACACAAAAAGTTTCGCATAAATTGTTGTTCGTTTCATGGGTTTTCTCATATAAAAGCTGGCATATATTTTTGCGTATGTGTGCGTATGGGAAAACGCAAGGCTTGTACGTTGTTTCATTTTTTTAGTTTTTTTTTTCGTTTTTCTGTACGTTAAAATTTTGGTTGTTTTGTATTCATGTGAGTATATGTGTAGCTGGGTAGGTGTGTGTGCGTGCAGTTTTATGCATGCACACACATTCATGCAACATTGCTTCGTACAACTATTAGCGCGTGTACATATGTATTATGTGTAGTTGTTGTTATATTTTTTTATGTTTCATTTTATAATTCGAGCAGATAATTACATTTAAATAAAATAAAAATTTCAAGTTGATGAGGGTAGAAGGTGAATTGAAGCCCCCAACGTTGCATATGATGGTAGGACGGGAGTAGTAGGTTCTCTGTGTTATTACCTGGCGGCTATGCTGAATCCGTAGAATTTTGTTTTGTTGTTGGTGGCATGCACATAATTTTACGAATAATTCATGTCGCTCACGCCGCACTATGCTTTGGCTTTTTCTTTGTGCTTTACATTCGTTTTATGTTATCGTTTAAAATTATGTAAAACGAGGCCTTTGCTACCTTTCTTCTTTCTTTCTTCTTACGTTTCCTGCACTTGGATCCCTTACACCTGGAAAGGTAACTATTTATTACATAACAATAATTATTTCTTTTTTGGCTTAACTTTACAAACCCGCTTATAACACTTAGAAGATGGCGTCTGAATTCGGAAAATTTCTTCAAAAAATTATTCTTTTTTAAGTTTTTCTTGGCCCTGCGTACGAAAACGAGCAATAGTTCTGCTAAATTTGGAATTTTTATGTCAATTTTCGAGATCAGTAGAGTGATTGCTCCAGTGCAGTGGGGATATTTGTCTTTCTACCCTGATTTACCTGATTTTCTTGGGTATATCCGTCTCATTTCATCCTCTGGCATATCATTGAAATTGACCCAATAACGAAATTTGAAGCATCATCAAAAACCGTTGTAAATCTGCAGATTGTTCGTAAAGAATTGACACTTTCTCGATTTAGACATGCGTACATCCGTATGTTTGGTTCTGAAACAGTTATGGTCGCAAAATATTGGATATCAAGCTAAAATTTGTTGCGTACATTCTTGACCCAGTTTCCTGAAGGTATAAGTCTGCAATATCTTACGAACACAAAAATGGAGCTACAAAATTTAAATTTTAAAAATACAATTAAAAACACCGATACGCTAAAAATGATACGGGTTCATATATGTAACATACACGCCGACCAGTTCGAAGTGCATTTTGTGCAATTTTTTACCATTAACCTTTATTTATAATCGTTAAAAAGATAAAATAGTATAAATGCCTCGCCGATTAGTTACGTAGAAAAGCTAGAACGATCTCAGATTTGGTTTTAACCAAATATATCTGTTTGCTTGTACATTTTAAATTAGTATTTTCCATTTTAAATTTCAGATTTTTAACTACTAAACTAACTAAAAACTATTACAGCAAGTGAAAATGTTCTAAGCGGTCAAGTCCGACCATTTAATACACTACTCCTAAAATTAATTTTATTGTATCATTAAACGGGAGGCAATGCCACATAAGTCCCTTTGTGTAAATATGATTATAAGGAAAAAGGTTCTAAAAATGGTCCGATCGAGAGCAAGTATTCAGTATTCTTGACCAAATTTTGTCAAAAAGTATTGAGGATTGCCACATAAAGACTTCTATTATAATAGACTCTTATATAAGGAGGGGTTCTAAAAATGATCCGATTCGGTTTATTTTTAATGGAGTTCCTGTTTGGCCCAATATATGTCCTTGTACCAAATTTTGTCGAAATATCTCAAAAAATACGACAAATTTACATAGACAGACAGACGGACAGAGGAACATTGATTCAGATTTTATGCATAATTGAAGGCATTTGCCCTTTGGAAGTTACAAAGGTCCCCAAAAATTTAATATACTCTTTGCATAAGTGATGTAGGGTAAAAAAAATACATTACACCTAAGCTAAATCTTAAACACCCTCCACGTGTACCAGCAGTGGGAATGGTAGGTACATGATTAAGCCGCTTTTTAGTATACGTATTACCTATCAACTGGAATTTCGACTTTTATGCTACATAAGGTTTTTGATAATTTGTAGGCGTGTATGTTATTGTAGTGCACCTGTGTTTGAATTACATCGATGAATGGGGTAATTCTAAATTTGTATACCAAATTTTAAATTCATATCTCGACGTTGATGGCAGATAGATAATTTTTTATCGTATATAAATTTACTCTAAACCAATTAAAGATCCGGATGCAAAAACGAAAAGTGTGTTCATACAAAAATTTAAATTCAATATCTCAAATTTTTTCGAGCCTCTGTTGCCTCTGTTGCCTCTGACGCCTCTTTCCGCGTGTGTCGGAACAACGCACTTATAAAAAAACTTTCTTTCCACCAAACTTTGGTCTAAGTTAAATTTGCATTCGTCTTTGCTTCAATTTGAGCCGACTTACTGTACAATAATTTACAAGTACGTACAATCCGCTTATATATATAATTGTATATGTGTATGTACAAACATTTATTTTTTATTCTTTCCTTTCACACATGAGTTGACATTTGTAAACATAATTTTTTAAGTTAACTCTAACCGTAACGTGTATGTACCACATAAAAATGTAAAAAAAATTTTGTAATCATGTTATTAAAACTGGACATTGCTGCAACGTTTGGGGACTGTAGGCGTCTTTTTTTGTCTTTGCTTTGTAGCCTAGAACTAAGAACAATGATTTTTTGTGCATTTATGCACAAAACAGTGTTATTGTATAATTACAGGACAAACGATTTTATCACAAATACGTACATTTTATATATATTTACAAAATGTTGTCATCAGTCACAGTGAATTTGCTCAAAGCTTTACAAACGCTTCCAGCTACAACTGACGCATTACATCTTTGTTGCCTAGCTTGGCACATTCCAAAAAGGATTCGGTAAATTATTTACTTTTAAGAGCCTAAAATGTTTTTACACACTAAGTATAACATTCATGCAGTTTTGTGAAAGGATGGGCCAAAAAAATTTCATCAAATCATATCAAACGAAAGATGAAGCATTTGCTTGATAATACAAAGCTTTCGGGAAATCGTTGCTGTTTATTTTTGTGTTATTGTCTTATAATTAAAATCATGTTAGAATGCTTTGTGCTGAATAAATGCAATGCAACATTTGCCTGGAAGAAAAAACAAACGTTCTTTTTTACATGTACGTTTCATATAGATTTGCAGCAGTGATAAAAATCGTTTTAGACTTAGCGCAGAACATAAAAGTCACATATAAATGGGAAGCTTTCCTTAAATGAAAGATTTTCCCTGCAATTGCGAAGAGTATCTTTGTAAAAACCTATGGAACAATAAAACTTTTAAAACATTTTGAATCTCTTCAAGTGTGTGACCGTCTACAAGTAGTACTTGAAAAAGTTACTCCCCCTATAACAAATAACAATTAAAACAAGTAAGAAAATCTTAAATATCCTCCACATTCATAATAGTGGGCGTGGCAAATATAGATATATTGCGCCCTCTAATAGTGCATATATTACGTATCATCTATCGCTTGGTAATCTAGTTTTATGGTGAATATGGTTTTGTGTAAATTGTGGGCAGGTCTGTCACCGACCACGCCCATTTTAGGCACATCGATGGATTGACTAACCTTATATAAGATCATCAAATTTCAAGTTCATAAGTCAATTTTTTTGGCATATATGCAGATTTATATCTATTGCGGGCGGGTCTGTTAGCCGACCACGCGCATTATACCATATCGGTGGATGGAATAACTATGCATACGCGTACCAAATTTCATAAGAGATTTTCAATAATTGTGGACGTCGCATATACCCAACCAAAAATAGGATCACAAATATAATCCTGTGTGCAGAAATTAAAAAGTTCAATACCTTACTCTAATTACTTTAGTCACTTTGTGAAATATCATTATAAGGAAAAGGGTTCTAAGAGGATTCGATGATTTGGCCAAGCAAATTATTAACCTAATTAGCTAATCTTCATCAAATTGTATAAAAAATATTAAGAATTGAAATTTTTTTGCTATATAAAGACTTCCAATATAATATGAAGGAAAACCGTTTTAAAAATAATCCAATTCAGTTCATTTTTAACAGAGCTTCCTTTTAGGCCAAGACATGTCTCTGTACCAAATTTCATCGAAATATTTCAAAAAATGCTATCGGTAGCTTGCGCACAAATTTACATGGACAGAAAGACGGAGAGACGGACATGGACGAAGTTCAGATTTCGATTACTAATCGATGGATATAACTGACATTCTGTGACATTTGATTTGGAACTTAATAACGCTTTGCCACAAGTAGTGTGGGCGAAAAGTAAATTTATATGAATATTAAAGCATTGACGTGGCGCATAAATTTTAGCCACATTGGAATATTGAAAATTATTTCCTATATATTTAACAATATTCCAGACAGTAAAAGAAAAAATAGATACTAATTATCTTTGGAATCGAAAATTCCCTCCACCTAATGATTAATTATTACATCATTTTTTTAACAGCATATGCATTCATTCTATTATTCGTTCAACTTACAATTTTCTGGGCAGTTATTTTAGTTTTGTGGCTCAAGCAATTGACTCACTAATTTATTATAAACGACATACATAACATGGCAAAACGCATTTAACAAACAAGCGTTGGTGTTTTCGTTTTCACTCCTTTCTCTGCTTGGGGCGT
This sequence comes from Crataerina pallida, assembly GCA_949710015.1. Lineage (NCBI taxonomy): Eukaryota > Metazoa > Arthropoda > Insecta > Diptera > Hippoboscidae > Crataerina > Crataerina pallida. Next base: position 19,670,374 of record OX453291.1, read on the forward strand.
TTAACAGAATAGCTGATGATGAACGCTGGTTTGAATTAGAGACCACCTTATATAATATATTGTTTTGGGTTGTATATAGACAACTTCATTGGATCAGCCTTAAATATTATATAAATGTATGTGTACGTGTATGATTAGTAACAAACACGTATTTTTCTTTTGCGACGATTGTACGAATGTGATTATTTTCTGGGCTTGCATCATAATATTACATTTCATGGAACAACGGCTGCGTTTTATTGTATGTTTGCATATATGCATATAAAAGTACACATCTACATATAGTCACATGTGCTTCTAAATTTTGCATCTCGTCCTATGTAACTAACTCTCAGGAGAGCTGAGACATTTAAATGATGAAGGTGAAGCCGATTCCTGCTGTGGAAATCGAATGAAAATTACAATTTTATTGTGTCCACCCCAATCTACAGGTTGACAAAAATTGTTTAAACATGAAGAAAGTGTACGTCTGCTGCAGTTTGAAGCAACTAAACAATGTTTGCTATTCTCAGAATTTTATGAAACTGCTCTTACCATAAGTGGAACTTATGTGAGCTTGAGTAAAGAATGTTGGTTTGCTATTCTTACATGAACAGAAAACTACCACGCAAACCCTTAAAACGGACAGACATACAAAATAATTGCACAAAACGCAATAATGTCCTCGAATGTTTTATTTTGAGAGATTGTATGTAAACATTTCTATGTCCAGAAATGAATCCGGTGCACAAATGGTTATGACAACTACTATCATTTGGTGAAAACAACTTTTTCTGTGACAACATTAACTCGCTGTACCACATGAAGTTGCAGTTTCCACAATACTTAACGTTAAGTGTGGCCGTTTGCCAGGTTGCTGCATCGCCATTTCTTTTCTGCTACACATGCAATCAAGATAATAAAATAATTAGTTTAACTATTATTTGTTAGTGTTGTTGTTGTTATTATTATACTGTATGACTATGTCAACTTTAGTTTATTCGATTATATAACAATTTCAATATAAATTGAATGATGAATGTTGCAATTAAAACGTTGAATATACAGTTAACGCAAATTGCTTATAAATACACTGCCTCCACCCATATGTATTTGTATGTACATATATGCACGTATTTCTAATTTAGTAAAAATACACAAACCTGATATACTCCCAATCGCTTTCACATATATAAACAAAGCTATGCACTTGACGATTATGATGATGATGGTGATGGTGATGCACACGAATCTCTCTATACATACTTGTCCAACCGGTGGTGGTGGAATTAGAAAGTGCTGTACAATACTTTTACTTTTGTATGGTGATGATATGTGCATAGACGAGAGATGGTAAAGTGTCTATGCTACACATATAATAACAACCATCCATCCATTCATCCATCCATCTGCAATTGTCGAATCCAAGCATGCATAAAACGTACATGTATAGAATGCATAAACGTTGCGATAGATTTGTTGATATTATTAGTTTGTTTGTTTTTTGTGCATACTATGTGTACGTGAGATTGTTTGTTGCAGAGAAAGTGATATAGAGTAAGATTGCGGCGTTTGTTGGGAAGAGCCTTTAGCGTTAGCAAGTTTACTCGCATACACATATATAATTGCATAACTGTTTTTGTTATTGTTATTGTAGGTAGAAAAATGAAACGTAGAAATCTGTGGTCGCATTTACTTTTACATTTTGGGGTTGCAATGGGCTGAAGGACGTTCGAGAGGCGTTTAAATATATGTAATGTGGAAAAAGTTAAAAGTAACAGCCGCAGCAATAACAACAACGGCAACAACCGCCTTATATCATAGCCTTCAAACCAATTGTTACGGGATGCCGGTCGGTTTGAGGGTCGTTTCGTTCTGCTCTGTTCTGTTCACTTCTCTGCTTTATCACCGGAAACATATTATGTTCCCTCTCCCGTTAAATACAATAAAAACTAAAACAAGCAAGGAAGTAAACAAACAAACAAACAAACAAGCAAGCAAGCAAGCAAGGAGACCTTGAGAAACCTTTTTTCCAACTGTACATGTGTATGCTTCATTTGCATGCTGCATACGTACATATGTACGTATGTATTTAAGTACAAAAAGCTAAAAGTAAAAAACCATCTCAAGTAGTCACCACCATCGACGTCTTCATACCAGACATTCTTTGCTGTAATAACAAAAAAAATCCAACAAAGAAATGTGAAAAAGGAAATGTAAACAAAATAGTGAAATTTTTGCATTTGCAGGCTACTTGAAACCACATGATGATGACGACGACGATGACGACAACAACAGTAATGATGATGTTAATGATGGTTGATAGAGAAGAGGGGGGGGGGGGGGGGGGGGGTGTTAACGGGCAAGATACGCCTTAAGAGGTAAAAGATGGAAAGGATTTTTCTTTTTATGCCACAGTCTACATAGATTTTTTTTTGATATATATTCCTTAAACCCAGAAATAAGCGTTCACACACTTGTTCGTATACATATACATTTTTCAAGATGTGCTTGCTTATAGAAATGCACCTTACTATAGGCTATGTATGTGTGTGTGTTGGTGGTGTGTATGTGTGCCTGATACTAAAGCAGCAGACACGTCTGCCGCGTTAAGTAATAATGAATGAATGAATGTCAGGGGTAGGTCTGTCTTTCAATTGAGTTGATAGTGCACGTACAGTAAAATAGATGCGAGTTGATGTTCGGGGGCAGCAAGTGTATAAAGAGTTGGAGATGATTGCACAATCACAGTTGAGGGACCTGCATTTATTTTGTGCGACTATTGCTGCTGCCTCGACTGCTTGCTGCTTACCTCCTGCTGGTTTTCTGTTTTTGTTGATGAATATATACTTTTTCATAAGGCTTTTGTTTCTTTGAAAGTAAGAAAGTGAAAAAAGTTGAATCATTTGTGAAAGTGAAAATCTAGACATACACACAGAGCACTCATGTGCACTCGTAGTACATCCTTTAAACATGTATTAAAAAGAAATTTTTTTGTATAATGCACTTCAGTAATATTCTCTGATATTAGAACTTAGTTATGTGTACAATATGCGTATGTGTGTATCAAGTGCTTTGGTGACACTCAGTTGAGTAGATATCATAGAATTCGAGAAGCAACTGTACATAAACTTTTATATTATTCCACAGTCATATATGTACACGTAGTATTATCCAACAAAGTTCGTTTTGAAATGCATTTTAGGGGTAACTAAAATAAATTTTAGCATAATTATCGAAGTAATTTTACAGCTGGTTGCTTTTCCTACAATGTGTGCACAACACAGTATTTGAATAGGAAAGCTTAAGGTTATAACGCCTGACGACGTATAACATTTCAATGAAGAGACCAAGTGCTTGATGTTGTCTACATATTTGTTGTACTATGGTAAAAGAGATATGGCGCACAATACATAGCTAACTCATGTTTATGTATCCTTCGCATTCGGCGAACAATACCCTTTTCGTTATATAATGACAAAATCCATATTTTAAATGAGAATTAAAAGTTCTTGAATTTTTGTGCACATTTTTAGTTTGGTATAAGATGGGGGTATACTAAGTTTATCATTGGATTACCATTTGCAACACCTAGAAGAAAACGTCATAAACCAACCTAACCTAACCAAATATATATTTTCTTGATCAGCGCCTAAAAATGCATCGATCTAGACAAATGTATGTGTCCACGTGTCCGTCTGAAATGGACAAAATGGACACGCCCACAATCTATATATCAACCACAAAAATTGACCTTAGAATTTGAAATTTGGACCCTTATCTATAATTATCGATGTGTTAAAAATGGGCGTGATCGATTAATAGAAGCACCCACAATTTTCAAAAAACCACACTTAGCATAATACTCGACTTGCAAGCTGATACGTAGTACGCACCCTATTAGAGCTCGCAATCACATACCTGCCACGCCCACTTTTTGTATACATATAGATAGGGGGGTATTTAAGATAAGCCCAATTTAGTTTTCTTGATTTTTTTTCTTTTTTTAATTGAGTATTATTATACCCAAGAGCGTTAAGACGAGTCCATATTTGCTTAATTTCTTTTACCGAAAATAATAATTCCATATATTTAAAAAACACAATATATATATTTGAATATGTATTTCTTTTTTATATTCCAAATTTTAATATGGTATAATATTCTAAAACGCCTCTTTGCGTGTAATTTTGAAAACTTTTATAAGAAGCTTTAGCAAAAGAACGAATCAAATTGTCAACAGGCGGCGTTGCGTTCTTTATATTATTTGTGTAAGTTTTACAAGGACTGTGCCGTCGTGAAGTTAGTTTATATTAACCCTTAGCAATATTTTTCTTTTTTGTAAAAAGGAATAATTCTATTCACATTTTTATACATATATTAATAATCTCCCAATATACGAAAAATGAAAACGCTTGATAGCTTTAGGAAGATTCTGTACAAATGATTCTAGGCTTCACGTACATTTCGAAAGAGTACTATGAAATATATATCTAAATAAATGGCAATTTAAAAAATTAATAAAAAACAAACAAAAAATTGACTACAAAAAATAAATATATAAAGAAAAGGCTAATACGATCCAATTATATTTTTTATAGGATATAAAACGCATGGCAAACAAAAATATTTGATCGTAATTAATTTAGGATCATGACCGGTTGATACGGTTTGAACAACTTCTTACACCGCGGTATTATAAAACACCCTTTCTCCTGCTTGAGCCGAAATACGATCTAAATTCTACATACCTATTAGAAAGGGCCTTAGATTCGAACCTAGCCTACAGCTTTCTATCGTGTTCTCAAAGGATTAACTGTACATCCATTAAAGCTATATCTTTAATGCAAAAAGCTCTTTTGAGTTTCCGTACTCCTTAAGTAAACATAATGTTAAATCCTTTTGAATCAGACGTAACCAGTACTAGTTCCCGTTTGATCCTTAAACTAATCGGTTGATGTCGTTCAGCGAAAACCAATAGAAAAAATTTTTCTAGATGTTATAAATTTATTTTCTCTTAATAACACACTAAATGTGCCAAATTTATACACCAAACTCGGCTAATTTGAAAAATAAGTGCCAAATAAATAAGAGGTTTTTCGTTGCGAAGAAAAATTTCACTTCTTGATTAAGGAAACTGACGCAAAAAATTTACGGAAAACCCATGTAATCAACAAAAATCGTTACAAAGTCCAATAAACCTTACAAAGCGACCAAAAATTTATTTTACACACTCCAAAACGAAAATTTGTGTGTGTATCATGATATAAGTATTAAGATATTTTAAGAAGAAAATCTCCAACATTTTAGCTGTAGACAAAATGTTTGCAATACGACGTTTTACATTGGGTGCCATTTTGATTTTCCTTATGTGCTGCATCATGATTGTAAAATGTATGCCCACCCACCATCTGACGATAGGAGTTCAGGGTAACACTCCTACATTAATGGTTACATCTTCCGAAATAGATACAACTCGTCTACATAAAAAGACCACGCAACATAAAACATTGAAAAGTATGAAAATTAAACCAAAAAAAGTTGCATTATCTGAAGGAATTGAAGAAAATTTATCACAAATTTATAAAAATAGAAAAAATGCAAATGTCACGACTGCTACTGAAACTATAGATATAATCACGACAACGACTTTAGTAAAACCTGCGCAGCATTTTACGAGTATAAATGACACATTAAAGCTCCGTAATAATAATACAGTACATAAAAAGAAAATAACCATGGAGACCACTCCCAAGTTGGTCTCTTTTGCTGCAATTGAGTATAAAGCAATGAATAAAGCCGGTGCACATATTACACCAAAAACTTTTACTGTACAGTTATTTACTCCTACCAACTTCAGTATAATAAAACCGTATTCCACCACCGCTACTATTATGAATAGTAAGGAATTTAGCCAAGAGCAATTTCCAACCAAAACTCAAGCACAGAAAAATAATGAGAAGTCATTCCCTAAGGAATGGTTTAAAAATGATATAACAAACAAAAAAGAGATGACAACTCAACCCACCAGTAATGAAATATTTTTCACAATTCCAAATAAAATTGTTAATAAAGAACTGAATGTAAAACCTTTGGTAAGTCAAGGGAATAGAAAGCTGGTTTTTACTCCTAAGCTTGCACAGAATCCTAGGGCTACTTCTAAAATAAAACTGACTACCGCTGAAGCACCTATAAATTTTACACCGAAAATGGATACCGAAACAACTGAAACCATTTTAAAACTTATCGATTTGGAAGATAATTTTTTAAAAGCCAATTGGTCTACTTTGGAACAAAGCAGTGAACAGTTGCATTTCAAAGGTCATGATGGTTTGAAAATAACAAAGAAAAAACAACTAAAAGACAGACATTATCTTGAAGTAATGCCGGGTAATAATTTAGACCAAACAAAGTCCACGGTACAGTTTATAAATGAATCATCGACATTAAAATCCATAATAAACAACAAAACGCATCATAAGCCAATTAAATATAGCAGTTTGGGACCCATCATAATGGGTGAAAGAGTCTTCCATAAAAATTTGACAACATCAGTGCCAAGAAGCAAACAATTTACAACGACTTCTCAAATATCACTTTTCAAAAAGGAGCCCCAGAGATTTACATCGAAATCACCTCTTGCTAAAGGCACCTCAACAAAATCTAACCAACCCATAGCGGTATTGTCGACTACTGTTTTCGAAGTTGAAAGGCCTAAAGCAACAATGAATACGTTTCAACAACCTTCTAAAACAATGTTTACTTCTAAAGAAAGACTCGATGAAGATGTGAGAGAAACACCAACAAAAGGGAAAACTGAATCTAAAATATCAGATATACAAATTGAAGTTTACGATTCTACCATTGATTCTACTGGACCCTCTCCGAAACCTGCATTAAATCATTATAACATATCTACGTATACAACGGCAATTGGAAGTACCTCAAAGCCTTCTATGGCAGCAGCTCAACAAGAGCGTTTCACTCAATATGTTATAGATCGTAGAGAGTCTTCTACACAACAGTCCGTTAATTTGACAGCAATTCATGTAAATTCGGGTAAACCTGAACCGGCCGCCATAGAGATACATATAAATGTTTCCGAATCATTCAATGGTCTAACAAATGGTAATGAAAATGTAGATTTTAATTTTTCCCCAAATGATTACAATGTAAATGCTCGAATAGCATCGGACATGTATGATGAGACTAAAGGTAATATCAAATTAAAAGTTCCTTCAAATTTGCCTTCGTCTCAACCGGAACACATTAATAATAATTATAATGGCAGCACAAGTTCTATAAATAGAAAACGTAATGGTGAGATTTTGGTTATAGAAGTTGTAAATGTGGATAATAATACGACCAACAATATAAAAGAATGGTCCATTAATCCGGATATAAAAATCTTGGGCGACAATGATGAATTATTTATGGCTAATACGAAAGTAGGTTCCACAACACTATTACCACCTTTGGTGGCAGTTTTACAAACTAGCCCAACATTCAATAGAGATTCTGATACCATTTTTTATATATCAAATACCGAAGTTAAAGTGGGTGAATCATTGCCCAGGAAAAACTTATATGAAAAGCAGCGTAAATCGAAATTAGAAAATCAATTTTTCCCCATAGAATATTTGACCAGTACTGAAGCGGCCAATGTAAATGATGATGAAGGTGCCGATCTGGCCTCTTATCATATATACGAAGAAGATATCATATTATCACCCAATCGTAATCAAACAAATACTTTGAAGATATATCGCAATCGTAATAAAAGTAATCCATCATTGGATATTGCTTATGTGGGTGAATCAGTGATCGATGTGGAAGAACAAACACCTGATGCTATTATAAAATCTAAACAACTTACCAGCCAAACACCTGATATTATTATAAAACCAGCTATTTTGCCAGAAATTTCTATAGGTGTACCAGTAATTGGTGAATTACCTTCACAGATCGGACTCAAGGCTATTGATGTAATGCCCAATCAACAGCATGAATATTATTCTGAAAATTCACTACACACCAATACCTACGAATCTAATGCATTAGCTGAATCTTCTATACAATATGGTGGCGATTTAATTGATGAAAGCGCCGATAGTGGCTTCGATGGAGTTGAAGGTTCTTACCCATTTGGTAATCCCGTTGATATAACGAATAACAGAAATCATCCAACTGATTATATACACTATACTGTAAATAATGGTATAAATAATATGCGTAAAGACGAATTGAGTGCTGACATTGAGGCTTCAGAGGAGCACGATATACTAACAATCGGTGGCCTAAATAGTAATAATACAATTCTTAATTTAAGTTATGCTGTAGTCGAGACTATGGTAAAGAATGCTACTTTATATTCCATTATGGAAGAATCAAGTGAATTATTAGATCAAGACGAAGGTAAGAAAAATTTATATACAGTTGTGGACAGGTAACCTTAAGCGAAGGAAATGTTATTTATGATTCGGAAAGTCTTATTATTATAAGAGCCAAACCATGCATCTCTATTTATCCTAAAGCATAAAAGCTGAGCGGGTTTTTAGAACATCCGAAACATATCTTTTTACGGCGATAGGGGCTACTTGTCTACTTTTTAATTGTTACCCTCTTTGATTTCATCTACTATTTTCATTCATTTTGGTCTCCTCAGGAATTGTAAATTTACTTTCCCTAATAATCGGTGTTTTTATTATCATACTACCTCTGGTTCTTAGTGTTTCTCTATTTTGCGTTTTAAGGTGAGTACAGATCCACACCATTCGATTACGTATGAAATCTTTTGATTATACCATAATATGTTTGTATTGTAAACGTTTTTTGAAGATATATATATAAAAAATATCAGTTCAACACAATGAACAGCGATGAAAAGTTGGATAAACCTTTCTCCATGGATGGCGAATCAATTAAGGAGAATAAAAATGAAATGGTTGAGGTAATAAATTCTCAAGTATTTAATATTTTTTAAATTATTGCTTTAAAAGTTTTCACTTTGTATTAGTAATTAACGTAAAAACATATTTTACATAAATGAAGTTTTACCCATAGGCAATAATAAGTTTTTTAAAAGATCAAAAAAGAACAAACTTTTAATATACCAATCGACTTAGACTATTTTAAAGAAAAAAATGTCCACGTCAGGCCTTAGGACCGCAAATATATCAAAAAAAAACGCCTTAAAACACCTTATTTTTTATAAAAACGTAATATATATAAAGTTCATAATAGTCTTAATTTTTTTAACAAAATTTGGTAACAAATAAATTTTAGCCCAGTACTAGACCATAATTGCTAATTTTTATATTATAAGTACTCAATCAGGCTGATTTTATAGAATTAATATATAAAACTTCATAATTGGAACTAAAGGGTGTAAAGTATTAACGATCAAGGTTGAGGAATTTAATTAAAACACTGCAAACAAACAACACTTTTTTATGATTTTTTTATTTTGTACCATTACAGTCGGCATCATCATTTTCACTAAAAATAACCAACAAATGTCAAGAAGCCACCCATAAACATCCATTTATTGTAACATTTAATCAAGAACGTCAAGATCTTCACGAAACTAATCATTACACAAATGTCAAATCATCCAAAAATAATGATGATTGTCCATTGTCAGTGTCCTTACTACCTGAAAAAAATCCTCTGTTTAAAATATTACCTTCCCAAAGAACAAATGGTTCTATTACTAAAATGACTTTGGAAAATAACATACTTATAGTAGAGACTGAAGAGCGAAATGTAAGTGGGACCACAACTGCATAGTGCTAATGATTGGTTGTTTGTTTTGCTCTTTGTGTTGTGTTGTGTTGTGTTTGCCTTGTTCAAATCAAATTTAAAATTTCATTTCATATTTAGCAACCAATCTCCTACATTTACATTTACGTATTCTAAAACTGTTATGTTAAATGTATGATACTTATGCAAATACTATATATGTGCCTTGTGTGTGAGTTGAGTTCTATCACGTAACTTTTGACCAGACATTGTTGTTACTTACTTTGCTCTTTATCACCTTACAAGACAGTGTCTATATACTCAAGTAGACAAAACACGTTTTCGTGTATTGTATCTAATGCATGTTTTATAACATACAACGTGTTTTGTAAAAAGTTTTGTCACACTCATCAACTTTAACCATTAATCTCTTGATATGTGTTTTTCTTTTACAATGTTCAAGGATATATCGAGGGTGGCACGTGAAACGAAAATGGACTATAACAAGGATGGTATATTCGTAGTTGAAGTGGCTAGAGGTATTGATTCAAAAGCCACCTCAGCCAGCCCCTTAACGGATAATGGCGAACGCATTATATCCACTATGATGCATCATCATACCAAACAAAATGGCAATGTAGGTTATAAATTTATGAATGAAAAACATTTTCATAATAACGAGAACGTACAAGTTCACTCCCCACCAGCTGAAAATGAAGAGTGGAATAAAAATCTCCACCAAATTGAGGAAATGGACGAACCTTTAGAAGTGTCTCCCAAAATGGAAACACAGATAGGAGAATCAGCTAATCTGGTCTATACGGGTTTGTCGCAATCAGATTTAAGTTCCACATCATCAGATAATTCAAATAAAGGTTATTCTTACGGAAACCAAGAAATCTATGTTATTGGGAATAAAAATCACCAGCATGTACCTTCAAATATTATAAAAGACGATGCATTCAAAATTTCGAAATCAAATTCGAAGGGAAAATTCGAAACTTCACCGAAAATTGCTATGAATAAATCCGAACATTGTGAAGACGTGGTACGATTGCACAATTTTAAAGAAACCTCAAATTTTACTGCAACAAATCAAATTATAAATAAATTGGAAAATATGAATGGAGGTGCAGACATAATATTTTCTAAACTTGATGATAATCAAGAACAAATCCCAAATATACTAAATAATAGAGCGGCCGATAAGGGAAAGGCACATGTATTCGATTTACCACCGCCACCACCTTCCCCTCCAATTCATGGCAATGCGACATCTGAAAATATGTACTGTATGACAACGCCTTCGATGCTACCACCACCACCTCCACTAACAGACTCAATGGATCTACAAATCACTACTAATGGTAAAATGTTGTCTTCACCATTGACACCACCAGCATCACCACCACCACCGCTACCACCAGTTCACTGTTTTAGTGGCTCTAATGGTGTGGAAGTTCAATTGACACCGACCGTAAATGTAACTAGTAGTTAATATTCAGGCCTTTTTTCTCCCATGGTAACATCAAAAGTTATGAAAATTGCTTAGAAATCAGCAAAAAACAAGTAAAAAGAATTCACATTGGGCTTGTGCCAAATCTGGGATACCCACCATCATTACTCACTTGCAAAGTAGAACCCCATTATATTACTTCTACAAAAAGAAAAAAATGCATACATTTACTTGAATAATATAATAATTAATTTTTGGGCATGGCAACAATGATATTTTTTTCCCAATTTTTATCCAATTACTCTGAAAAAGGTTCAATATGATTCCCAATAAATACATCGTTGGCAGACACGCCCATTTGACTTAATTTTATATACATTTTCATAATTTCATTTTATATGTGAAATGAGACTCAAAGTTGTTTAAGGGGTTCGGTTTTATGTATCCAAAAATACATCCAAAAGTACGTTTTGAACAATTTTAAGAAAGTCCATGGACCGATTTAATCCATCTTCAATACCAAGTAACCTAAATATTCAAACCAAGATTCAGGACTTACGATTCGTACAATTGAAAGCTCCCACAAAAAGGCGTGGTCAAGAAATTAAGGGGTCTAATTCACATAAATCGGCTAAATTTCAAAAACATTCGGCTGAGTGGTTCAGGATTAATTCCAATTTTAAATGCGTACAAAAGCAAAGATGCTCGTAAACGGGTACATTACTCATATTAAATATGCGTTATGAAATTAATGTATTAAAATAACACCATCTTATTTTAAATATATCTCCCGAATAGCTGGTCCCATTTTTTTAATACCGATACAATGCTTAGGGACCTCATTTTCGCTTCTTAACTGGAATATATTTTATTGAATACTTAAGCCGTCCGTGAACCGATTTGGCCTAATCTGTATCTCAATATTTCCGGCCATGAGAGTGATAAAAAGAAAAGATCTATTGATGCTGATTATAAATATAAGCAATATACCCCCACATCAACATAATGGTGGGTATAATAATAAATAGATTCATTTAAAGTGAATGCAACGAATAAGCCTAATAGGGTACATTAATAAATAATAGTCGAAAATTGTTCCATCTGCCAAACAAAAATACCTTCCACATTTATTAGTAAGCTGTGCTCTCATTTAACGATCGCCTAAGTACCTCAACTGTGATATTTTACACTGAGTAAGTCAAGCTGGTTCAGCTTCTTTATAGCACGTCGATTGACGGTCTATAAAAAAGCATCAACTTTACGGCTTTGTTTTTATGGTTGTGAGAGACTTTTGTCCATAGTAAGCGTGGCAATTAATCGATTTCATCTAATTTAAGAAGCCTGCTTAAAAAACTAAGAATCGTTGCACGAAATTTCAGCTGAATGTCTCAACTTATACGACCGTGAGATTCCAAAAAAAAGAGAGAACAGAACACACATGCTGATGAAGAATCTATATATTATATTTTGTGGAGTCTTTGGTGCTTCCTTTTGGGGTGTTGCAAATGGAACAATAAACCTATTTTGTGGAGGGTATAAAAACTCTGTAAAAAATAACTTTTGAATATTAATAACACCACCATCATTTAAAGCATAGAACAATAAATTTACAATAAGAACAGTGGACACTGAGCTAAGTAACATAAAAAAGTGAACGACCCTTTGGAAATGAATATTTCTTTCAATTCAGATTATATTAAGTCCTAAAGTTAATGCATTAACTCATTCATATATTATCGTAAACTTGCGAAGAAAGAATTACCCGTTTTAATTTTTTTATTTTTCACATTGCTAAGCCTCTTGTCCATTCTTCTTAATTTGTTGTTCTGTGGCGGCTGGCATGCTAGTTTAAAATTATACTTACTATCATAAGTGATTTTGAAATACAAACGATACTAATTACCTTATATGAATGGTTTAATAATATTAAGACCTGGCTTTAGCTAAGCTTTTTCCAAAACACTTATTACAAGTTTCTAATGTATTAAAACATTCTTTAACATTAAACATGCATTTATCCATTAATAACCTTAAAAATTAATAATTATTAGTAGACTTTAAACGCCAATTAAGGCTAATTAATGTAGTGTAACCTTAGTACACCTATATATTGTAGTAGACTTTACAATGGCCACATGAAAAACAAAAAACAAACAAGGATTTTTGAAAAAATTAACATTAAACGTCAACAATTTATACCAAAGTTAGTCATTGTTCTCTTCTCTTAGAGCAATGTATTAGAAATAGATGTATGTGGATATACATACATGTACCAACCACTCGAAAGATTACAAATATTTTAATTTTGTTCAAATGTTATAAACCACGACAAATACAACCCTGTGTTATTAAGTAGATAATAAACCGATCAAACCTTTTATTCTAATTTTTTTAAATTAGAATATAAGTCAGTTCGTATGGAATCCTTTTACAGTACCACCATCTTTGCCAATACGTTACCTTTTACATATGATATATATACCTTAAACAAAATGTCTTTCCACACTTCTAAAATACATACATACATATATAGTAAATTATAGAAATTCATGTATGAAAAAAATTATCATCGAGTAATGCATGAAACTATATAAAGATAGTCGGTGCACTTTTTCATTATTGCCATACTTAGGGACACGTCATTTTGAGAACGATCAACTGCTTCTTCTTTACAAGACATACATTAGGTAATTAATTAAAATATTTTGTAATAATTAATTAAAAAGTTTAAAGCTATTCTTATATTCTCATGTAGTAGGTACTTCTACAAATAAATATAGATAACGAATTATATGAATAAATAATAAAAAACACCCTTACTCTTTATGCTTCTTAGAATAGAGTAATTAAATAGAATTTTGCTTAAGCTTGCCTTGTGTAAGATCCTGCTCCTAAAATCACCCTCAAAATTGATCCATTTATTCATATGACTGAATTTTTCCTAAATTGTAATGATTTGCTGATTTTTTACAAAGTAAAAAATTCAAATGGACTGTTTCAACCCACATGGCAAGGGTATTCCAAAGAGCGCATAACATGAAACCCATTGTAAATGTTTCGCAACTCCTTAAAATATTACATTTATTCCAAAAATGTAGTCCCCTAGTGAAGACATAAAAATAATAATAATGTAGAACAAATATTGTACGTATATGTGTTATATTTTAGCGATTTATTAATATGAAAAGGATGTGTTTATGAAACGCATGTAAAATATTTTTAAGCACAAAAACATTAACCAAATATTAACAATTAAATAATAATGATAAAAATAACTTTAAATATGGTCTGTATATGTGATTGTTAATTGTGAATTTTTTTATAATTACGTACATTTAAGTTATTTATTAAAAAATAAAATAAAGCGATGAATTGACAAATAGAAATTTTTAAATTTACTATCTTGCCGTGTGGTTAGCCCACATAGTAGTAATAGTGCTTCTAAAGCTGAACATCGCAGAATCATGGCACGTAGAGAGGAAAAATAAAATAAAAAAGGTCCTAAATTCCTTACACATAAGTTCGTTGGAGGATCGCAGAGTGGTAAGTATATTTTTATGCAAAGTATTAGTAGAATAACCAAAAGTACATTTGACATGCAAATATATTTGCAGCAGTTTATAATTCATTTAAACTTTACAACGTAGTATAGTTAGCAGAACTTTTAAAGTAAGGGTTTTAAAAATGCTTCATGGATATCTGAATTAAAACATATGATTTAAATATAATTTGAAAAGCCATAGTTTAATATTATTTATAAAGTTTTGTATACAAAAGTTCTTCGGAATTTGTTAAATTTAAATTTTGTATAAAAGCGCTTGTAAACGTTTTACTGAACGTCCACTTCATTATTGTTATCATTGTCATTACAAATCGTATTCGATTTATTTGAACTGCTCTGGGTTATGTAAAGCTCAGAACTGGCATCATTATTGGAATCATTCCGCAGCATGTTTTCGGAGAAATCTTCGTTGTATTTTATATAATTTTCCAAATCAAAATTGGGTATATTGTACTCCTCGGTGCTAAATGTCAAACGTTCCTTTACCAATTCAACGATATTGAACCCATATGCATTTGCTGTGTTAAAGCAATCTGTTATTTGCTTATTCGTTTCTTTTAATGCCTCTTCCATGTACTGTGTGGGAGGTTGCTTAAAAGTCGTGGATATTGAATGCAGCATTTTGTGAGACTTTAAATAGGATTCATGGAATTCTGGGTCCGTATCAAAACGAATTCTAAATGAAAATTTTTAATTATTTTTTTATGAAAATAAGATTAGGCCAAAGGAGAATTGGATTACCTTTCGCAGTCGAAATTCTTTGGTTCTATTTTATCAGGTTGGTTACGCTTAATATTACTACTAAGAGATGAGCCCATATTTTGGATTTTATTTTTCTTGGAATTTTTTTCACCGAAATTATTCGTACTGTCAAAAATATTTACAGGGTGTTTATTAAATTATATCTATATAAAATTATACAAAGCTGAGTTAGGTTAGGTTAGAGTCATTAGACTTCTTCCATAATCTTACCTTTCGGTGCAAAAACGACAGAGAAAGTCTACAAATTGAACATTCAAAAACTAGTTTGTTGTTTATTTAAAAATGCCCGCCGTTTTCATGACAACTCATAAGTCTACGGATAATACATGTATAATATTTGCTTAATTTTATTTCCTCAACATTTAGCTTAAGTCCATATTTATATAAAAATCATATTCTAAATTTATTTTGTTAAGAAGCGAGTCATTGAAGCTATTCCATGAAATTAAAGGAGTTTAGTTAGATAATACAATTTTGAGAATTTGAGAATTTTATAGATTATAATTTGAGAATTTATTTAGTTCAATACGATGGGCAGTCCATACCACTGGTTTATACTAGTTTTATCAATTATGTTTTGTGCCGTTAAAGGAAATTAAATGCAAAAGCACAATAATATGAAAATCGAACTGGTTGCTTTCTTTTTGTGTAAGTGCGAGGAGGGGCCTTAAGAGCTCCATTTCGTATAGATACATGATTAAATGAATGTTTAATAATTAAAGTAAATGTACATATGTATTGTAGGTAAATTTTTAGAAATAAATGGCAACTTTTTTAAAACGAAATATAATGAAATGATATAAAAATCGAGGAAACTATTTGTAAGAACTATAGGAAAACCACACAGAACTGATTCATATAGATGCTTTTGTGTAAATGTGGGTATAACTGTATGTGTATATACATATATATTGACCGTTTCTGCTTAATGGCGGTGTTGATTTCTTCGTTTCGTTTGTTGTTGCTGATTGTGACGGTGTTGATTACATGCATCAGCACGCCTCAAAACTTCGGCATACGACAAATCGAGTTTTTTTAGTTTATGCAAATCTTGCGATACAGTACTGGGATGGTATTCAATTTCACCGTGCGTCGTCTCAACACTGTTACGACCACGCATTGAACGATTATATATAACCATAGAGTTTCCGTTCCATTCGCATTTGGCACCATTTTTACTTGTACGTGAAGAGGAACTGCTTCGTTCGGGTGTGGTAGCTGTCGTTGATTCAATAAATGCACGCATTTCTTTACGCTTTTTGCCACTGCCTACAAAGAAGCGGGGAGGGGTAGGCAATGCCAATGGCGATTCGGAACGATCATTTGAAAAATTGCGATTTTTACGACGGTTCTTTTTCTTAACACCCACGCATACACTTAAATAATCCAAGGGCTCCCGCTTTAATGGCGTTAAAACGCGTCCATTTTCAATAATTTGTTTGCCAGTTGGAGTTACCGGATCAGCAGGAGGTTTGTTCTCTTGATTCTTTTCAATAATGTGCTTCTTTGCCGTCTTGCGTTCCAATTTAGTGATGCACTCAGACATAGCGAAGGATTGTTCGGAAACAGCTGACGATATAACACTTTGAGTATCTTCACCAAAATCTGCCGGTAATTCTTCGTTGGCAGGAGTAACGGGCGGTACTTTATTTGTAGACACATTGGCAATGGGATGAGTGTCATCTAGTAGTGGTAGTTTTTCACCCTCTTCTTTATTTTCAGCTGCCTTCTTTAAAACGCCAAAAATCTCCTTAAACAATTCACGATATTCGGGACGGTTTCGAAAACGTGAATCTATTGGGCTAACGTCATCATAAATACTAAATTTACAGTCTTCCCCATCACCTATTGAGCACAAGAAATATCCGGGTCTATCATCAGTTTGTGTATACTTATTGCTAGTCTCTTCCGAAAAGCCAGATGAAGATGTTTCAGCTTCCGACAGTTCCGTGGGGGTTCGTCCACGGTTTTTATCTGCTTTATTGTTTGTTAAACTATCCGCTCCAATACTGGTTGCCTCGGATGTTTCACCAATTTTAACTGATGTTACTTTAGTATCCAAAGAATTAGCCGCGGATGATTGGAACTCTTCCGCCAACGATATGCCATGGTCGGTTTTACGCACTAATGATGAGCGTTGAACCTCCAGAAGTGCCTCGTACTTTTCTACCAAATCGCGATAAGGATTAGAACTGCCAGGAATATTTAATTCCAATATATCCGAAACTTTTGAAGATAGCTGAAATGTAGAGGTAAACAATAAATATTAGACTAATTAAAAACTCTTTCGCAATTTTGCAGCTTCGTAAACCATTCTACAAGAATATTAAAAATTCCTAATAAACTAAAAACTTCTTGAAATGAACGCTTTTTTTCCGATATATATTTGTTATACTTTGTATGGTAATGCTAGTCGTTAAGGATAGTAAGAGTCCTTTTTAAGTAACACTCCAAGAAACTTTAAAGTAAAAACCTACCGCTCAAATAAATAGAAATAGGAGTGTTTAAAAAACAAAATCCATCTCTAGACAAAAGATCGTCAATGCACGGTTAGGGAAATTTCTTAATTATAATTTATTAATTAACAGCTTAAACTAAAATATTTAGCTGATATTAAATTACGCCCATTTCAGTTCAAGACTGTGTCCTTACGTCCGCCTGTAAGTTGATTATGCATTGTGGTGCGACCGTGGCTACTTCTTGCAAAAATATTTATAAACGCAACAATTTTTAACAATAACAAAAACAATTTTATTTAATTAATAAATAATAAATAAGAAACGAGTAAAAAAGTTATATCTGGCTTATGCCAAATCTGGTATAGCCACCACCCTAGTATATTAAAATTAAATATTTGACTAACAATGGCGCCTCTAGAGTCTAAATTGACTCTGCCTAGTCTTAAAACAATTTTTATGTCCAACTTTTGTGGTAGACGCGTCTTTTATACAGTCATAGTGTCGGTTTTTTGGCATTTTTAAAAAATTAATTAATAAATTAATAGTAGTCAGAATCAATTCTTTTTCTGTAAGCGCGGAATATCTAAAAAGTAAAATTTGTAAAACATAAAAATTATTCATAACAGACGTCCGAATGGTACTCTCACCTAACTCAACTTATGACAAATTCCAATCAAAATTTTAAGAAAAAAACATATATACTACAAGTGGTGCAAGGTGTTCATAGCAATAAAGCAAGGTACATTAAATAAATGAAGCATTACGAACAATACATATGATTTCATGCATTTATAAAAAATTGAGCAAAAAAGTCACTAACAAAACAATAAATACAACACTAACAAATAGTTTCAACTACATGTCAATAAAATCAATTAAATTGAATAAATTGTCGCCGGTACAAGTATTATATAATAAGCGAAAGTATTGTTTTTAAGGCATTTGAGACTAAATAGATGACATATCTCAGGAGTTTACTACACTGTGCTTGTGTATGTAATGTCTTGAGGAAAATAAAAATATTAGCGTAAATAAAAATTATTTCTTGGCACATTTGATTTTCGAACAAACTTAATTCCATATTATATCCGAATTACACTTATAAATTAATATAAATACAATATTTGTGAATGCTAGTAAGATTTTGTAGACTGTAAGGAATAACTTAAAGTATGTATGTAACGTGCTTGCTTCTTCATAAATGCACTATTTCCACATTACTGATGTAACACGTTAATTAAACAGATATATTATCAGAAAAGTAATGAGAAATCTTCATCTTCCGGTATGGAATTAATGAGACGCATTAAGAATAAAGTTGGCCATCGTAATATATTCACCAATCCTTGAATTATATTGCAGCGTTTCACAATTTTCTGCCAAAATTCGAGCAATATTATTTCAATTGATAAAGGCTTACGCAGGTACTTTCTATCGGCATTTAAGCAAATCGGACAAAGAGTAGTTGTGGTCCCTTGTCCAAAAGCCTAATAGATTAAGAAAAGAATGAAGAAAACGAAAACAAAAACAAAAAAACAAAATGCAATTAAAAGACTACAAAAACAACTTAAGTTGTGATATCAAAACCAGAACATGAAACGCCACTGGGTAGTAGTGAAGAGATTAACTAACATGTATAAAGTTTACATTAAAGGGAATTCAAGGGGAAATCTGCTTTAGACGTTATTTAAGCAAATAATAATAATGATATTAAAAGGATGGACAAGGTCATATGTATGATGTATTGTATGTGGTATTTCATATATTAGAATAAAATTATTCATCATCGTACAATAACAAAAAAATATAAATAGATGAGACGGGCAAAGCTGTAAATATTCTTAACTTTTCATTGTGTAAAGTGGTACATAATCAATCTATATTATTACAAGCAAGGTAAATAAAGTTTTTGAATAAGTTTACCGTAATAATGTGAATAAAATGGGGACCATATTTAGAACCCCTCCCCATATAAAGTTCTGTTAAAAAGCAAGTGTTTGCTTGACGAAATTTCGTATTTAATAGTAATTGGTAATATTTTTGGATAAAATTTTATGGTGAATAGTTAATTGGCTTAACTATTCAAACCCCTTATCGCGATATTTCACGAAGTGAGGTATATTGCAACACTTCGCGTAAACAACTTAGTAAACTAATTGTAGCTTAATATGTGGAAGCAAGTGCTGTAGGGTATTAAAATTATTCACATTTGATCGAATATATCACTTTCACTTATTTTTATCTTGTTTTTTTTTTTAATAATGAAATCGAAAGTTACAAAATGTATTATTGGATATCATTCGATTAACAAATTTGATAACAATTTAAAGCCATACCACACCAATTAATAAATATTTAAGAAACAAGTACTAATTTACAACAAAAGTACAAATTAATAATACAACATAACAATATTAACAAAGACTACATAGCGTAGAGTATAACTAATACTCTACAAAGAAAAACTTTGCAAATCTTATTATATCACTTGCTTTCACTTTTAGAATCTCTCATAAAGATTTTTCTAAAGTGACTTTTATATGATAAGAGTTCCATTACTAAATAAATTACACTCACTTCTATAGCTGTATAATTATCGCTACACCAGTGTCAGAACTAATTGGTGTTCGGACTTGACCTATTTTTCAACATTTTTACTTCTTCAACAAATGTTAATGAAATATAGTTCTTTGGTTTGATAGTTGATTGAACTTGAACTTGTTCATTTAAAAAGAATTTTTATAGGAGGTGGGGGCGAGATAATATTTTTTTTAATATACAATCGAAATATCTACTACGGTTGGTTGGAACTTGGTCTCTATTGCATATTCAAAGTCATCTCTCATGAAAACGGGGCTATGCCGACAAAAATATGCGTTATATATGTTTATAACGGAATTACATAACGGCAAAAAAAGTTTAAATTATTAAGTTTTACGCTGTTTCAAAAAAATTGTTGTCCGGCAAATTTTTATAGCCAGCTATGACTATGACTAAACGGTTTGAACAAAAATTGTTAAATATCATTATTGCTATATTATTATTCAGATTAATTTATATATGATAAATTGTAGATTAGAACCGGATCGACCCACTTGTAGTATTTCTTGCTATAGAATGGTTTTTAAAAGGTTTTATTATGATAAAGTCTAACATTTTCTGATACTTTGATTACACATTATCGCATAGCTTTCGTTCAAAAAATTAGGATATTATACATTACTACAATATTTTCACTGGGTTATTACTACAATATTTACCTAAGTGGTAAAAACTGTTTAAGTATTTACCTTATTCGGCTCATTTGTATAAAACCCTACTTGGGAATGTTCACTAGCATTGTCATCGCGATTTACTTCCAATTCTAGCAAGCTACGTTCCTCATCTTCTTCACATTCTTCGGTAGGGGCTAACGAAGAGTGTTCATCATTGCCGGTAGTCCGATCATCGATTGAGCGCAAACAGCGGCTACACATTTGACCTTGCCTATTGAAAAAGAAAAACACACATTCCCAAAAACCAACAATAAGTTTTCATTTTTGATGTTTTGATTTTTAATACCAATTTTTATACCAAGAAGAAACTATTTACCTTACTTCATCCAATATGGATAATTCATCATGTATTGATTTCATTTCTTCATTGGCATTCGCTTGAGCAATACGAGTTTGTAAACTTTGATTCTCTTGAACTATATCAGAAACAAAAACAATAATCATTTATCGATTCTTGAACAATCATTACCTACTTGTAGCCACTAATTGTTCTTCGAGTTCTCCGCATCGTTGTTTTTCAGCTAAATAGGCTCGTTTAGTGGTATTTAAATCTTGTACCAAATTAATAATTTCGTCATTACTCTCTGCATTGCATACCATACTCAATTCAATAGAATTTTGTAAACTACTCTCCCCACTAACACCGGTTGAATTGGCATTTTCACGCTTTGTCTCCGTTTGAATAGCAAAACTACAATTTTCTGGTGATGAATTAACGGCATTGTTAAGCGTTTGACTATTGTTCTGTTTCTGCAATGCATTGCCGCTATTGTCTTTTGTTGGTGGCGACAACTTAATAGAATTATCAGTACTGTTGGTTCTCTTGTTCTTCTCCGATAAAAGTCTTTCATTTTTACGACGTTCAGTGCTCAGAGCTTGACGCACCTCATCCAATTGTTTACTCAAATCTTCAACACGTGCTTCAAGAGTTTCAATATTACTTGAAAGCCTACAAAAGATATTAAAGTTAATGGATTATCATTGTCGTTGATCCGTAGAGAGACTATTACGTTTTTATATGCTTCTTATCGCTGGTATTTTCAACAAGTAAACGATGATTGGCACGTTCTAGTTCCTGTATACCCACCTCCAATTGTTCGTAGACTTTTAAACGGGAATCATTCACTTCCCGTAATGCTGTGGTATGTTTTTTCAAGTACTGTGAAAATATATAAAAATTAATAAATTATTTTAAAGTCAACTTTGAATCTCTATTATAAAAGCTTCAATCGAAAATGATAGATTTAGTAAATTCCCACTTTAAAGCAGCAAAGTTAGCCGCTTCCGCAACAGATGTATGTACGAGCTATAGTAATCGCTTTACAATATAATTAATAAGTAAGCGTTTATAAATGAATTAAGTTTTGTATATTTATTTATCTTCGCTTTCACATTATTATCTGTTGGCTGCTTGTTTTTACCCATCATCGTTTTCATCTAACAAATTTCGCACATATGTAAATGTAGGTCGTTTAACGCTGTTTTCCATTAAGACCTTATAAAACAATTTGTTAAAACAAACAGTCTTTATTGTCGTTGAAATAATACGATACGTTAAAAATTTATCACTTCCACTTTTTCCTTTTTAAGTACTATTTTAATTAACTTTACTAAAAGCAGAAAAAACTATAAAAAACAGATTTGAGAATTGAAACTGGAAAGATGTACCAGTTAAGCAGTCAACTTTAACAATTGTAAAACACATCTTAACCATACTCTACATTCAATGTAATGTATTGCTGATATACAAAATGTAAATCAATGATGCGTCAAATGTGTGCATGTGACCCAAATGAAGGTCGCATACACACAAGTCGAATGAACTATTTTAGAAAAATGTTATAAATGTTGGAAAAATAAAGTAAAAGGAATTTTTCTAATCATAATTCATATGTTTTCGTTTGACTCAAACAATGTACCCACGATGTTTGGAAATACATACATATATATGCAATATAAGGCGCATTTCCACACTTTTTCAATTGTTCCTATTGTATGGTGTAACTTTACCACACACAATATATTGCATATCAAAACAAGCAAAGAAACTAAATTTGGCTTAAGCCTAATCTTAAATACCCTTCACATCCCCCACCATGGTATGTGAGGAATATACCCTTTTGTGTTAGGGATGATGTACCAGATAGATGTACAAACAAGTAGAGTTTTTGCGCCACGTATAGTTTTTTGTAACTTGTGGACCTGCCTGTTATACGATCGTTTCACTTTTCATATATCCATAACTCCGTAGCTCAATATGTTATTCAAATACGCCCATTTCTAATATATCGATGTATATATGTAAATCAAATATAAGCTTTAATACTCTAGTTTTGCAGTCCTGAAAAAATTATATATAATATGGACGTGCGCACAACCCTTTCCTTTATTTAAACAAGCACTTAAAATTATAAATTTCCATAAAAAATTTTAAATGTTACAACCGTGGGAGTGCCAACAACAGACAGACTTACAAGGACTCGGACAAACATCACTAAATAGACTCATATTTTGTTTTAAGGCCTCGCACGCCTCCTTCTGCTGCTTAACTTATAACAAACTGGTATACCCCCCCATTCTCTGTAAAGAGCACAAACATTATTCAATCGGTATTAATTAAAAAGCGTCGTTCACATTCTAATATAAGTGGCCTAGAAGTACGAGTACAAATAAAATAAAATGTAATCGATCTGAAGTACGTTTATATACCAAATATGAGTCACTTACTACAATTTCTTGTTCTTGTTCATCTATGGTATGTTTATATTCCTTTATAAGGCCTTCTAATTCTTTGTTACGTTCAAGCAACGTTTTACCCAATTCGGCAGCTAATTGTAAATCTGAAAAAAAAATTAAAATTCATTGACATGTATTTTTTCGATTATTTAAATAATTAACTTTTAATCAAAGTTAAATTTTAATCAAACATCATTTTCAACTTTGGACTTTAACTTGTAATCACTTAAGCAATTTTCACAGTCATTTATGTATTTGTTGTCATTCATACATTTATGTTAATATGTACACGAAAAAATACGAAATTCACTTTTATATAAATAAATAAATCTATTTAAGTATAAATTTACTTACGCCCATGAATGGCAATATACTTTTCTATGTATATTTCGTCCATTCTTAAAAAAAGGTTATACAGAACAAACTGAATTGAATTAAAGTAAATGTGTTGATCTACTAGTGCCTACAACTGAAATGAATCGCTCAAGTAGGAAATATTATATTTTGAGCACTTTTCCTTTAAACATTCTTTGTCCAGGTAGTTAAGTAACATACATATGTTCATATCATGTTGGGCTAAGATATTATTATATTGAACATACCTAAGATACTATTTCACATACTGAGTTCCCTCTAAGAAGCGTAGCATTTACAAATTTTATATTTTAAAGGAATCTCTATAGGATTTTTGTTTAAAGAAGCCAGCCTTGTCTTATTGCTACGTATGGCTAATATATTTATTTTTCCAGGCGAAGTAAATGCATTAATAATTCTTCGAAATTATTGCGACTTTGGTTTTTTCCACTTCAACAAAATATTCTAAACAAACAACATCTAAGCTGCATTGTTGTGCATGCATGTAGTCGTTTATATATTGTAGCTGCGGCAAACGATTAGTGAATAATAAATCCTAGCGTTTATGGGTATGGCATGCGCGTCGTGTTATCTTTGAATTTCGTGGAAAGTGAAAGTACAAAGAAAGGAAACTCTTAAAACTGAAATCATTTGGAAAATTTTATGAAGTTAAGACATGAGATGGTAACATTAATAATAAACAAAGTAATCATGTTATGTGCGGCTTAAGTCGACTTTAGTGTAGGCTACAACCACAACTTCTAAAACAAACAATGGGCATGGCTTGTGCATCACTACGATCTTTATATTTTGTGTACGTAATATCAAATCTAATAAGTCAGACATGTCTGCACGACCAAATTATAATTATGTTTACCGAATTTCAACATAATAGATATATATATGAGGCGGTAAGAAATTGTTTTGATTGTGGGCGTGGAACCTGGATTTCGTACAATTATAAAACAACCTTATGTACATATATTTCAAATTTTGAGACCGTGGATATTCCAACAATAGAAGAACCTGCAGAAGTTGTATCCAAGAAATTTTGTTTAAAATTATAAATGATAGTCACAGAGTTGCAGTTTGGCAACCGCTAACTTACTTCTTTTACTATAAATATGTATAGAAGTACATTAACTATTAAAATTAACTTTAATTTTATGGCTTTAAGAGATTTTGGTCAATTATGCCAATTACACCACAACTTAAACACAACTTCCGCTAAATTTCAACTTTTTGTCACCATAAACGTTTGGTTATATTAACTAAAGTTTCTATGCTGATCAAGAACATGCAAACTTTAAATTTTAAGATTTTCACAAGGATCGAATAAAATGAATATTTGAGTAAACTTGGTGTACTTGTGTGTAGAGTGTAAGAGGATAAAGAAATTTTATTTAATTCCCAACAAAAAATAAATTTCATTAAAGCCATACCCAAAATGTATTCATCTATCAAGGACACGTACACACATACAATAGCGTAAGTCTATAACTGTCAATAAAACTGCGCTTCAACAAAAAGCCAGTTTGCCTTTGACTTTCTCCTAATAAACAAAGATTTAGTATGTTTTCCAACCATACGTACCCCTTCTTAAAATATGTTAATTCAATTTTTGCACTTTGTGTAACTTTTCAACGCAGAAAATAACGAAAACCCGTTGTCGCAAAAATATACATGAGAGAAATAATTTCTTCCAATAGACGCTAAAATGAAGAAAAAAAAACATTTTCAACAACCTGCAGTTAAGCTGTACTTTGCCAGAACCCCAAAGAGCAGGTGCTTAGGCCAATACAATCTAATTGAAATGCAGTGAGTTACAATATAATATTTTCTGGCCGACTAAATGAAGTTAAAAAAAAAAAACTTTCTCAGACACTCTTAGAGAGGTACGTGTTTGAGTACATAGCGAATGCGAATAGCTTTTTAAATGCATCATTTCTTGGGAGTTGCAATAACAAAAATGTTAATAATATACTTCTCCCTAGAAAGGTGCGCTTCCATGTTGAAACGAAAAAAACAAATGGGTAAACATTAATTATATGGCAACATTTGGTGTTTGCAGTAGAACACAATTCCGAGTAAAGAGCATATGGCTTAAATTTACACCAATTGATGCTTAAATGTATTCTTAATAATACTTGAAAATAACTAAAATGTACCGCAATTAAATTTATTATTATATACTACAACAACTAAGTGCACTTCATACCGAACCATTAGAAATACAATGAAGCCGTGAACGATTTCTACTGCATGCATATGTTCTCACATTGGAAATGCAATTGGGGGACATTTCGTAATTTAGTACATATCGTATACTTTCATTCATAGTGGACCGCTTGAACATATAAAATATATCTACATATAGTTTTAGTGAAAATGGATATCATTGTCTGTACACCAATGAGCAAAGGCACTTGGGTATAATTCATAATTCCTTTTCATTAAACTTAATTTTATATTTATATAGAAACTCTTCATTATTTGTGATATTCAATTGTGGGGAATAGCTTGCGCCTTTAAGGTAGCCTAATTAAGAAGGAGGCAGTGGAAAATCCTGTGTATGAAAACAGATAACCTATTCTACTTAAAAAAGCAAACGTGGACGGAATACTTAAGAGATTCCTGTTACTCGATAATTAAAGAAAGTCGCCCTCTTGTCCGCGCAAATTCAACCGCACCGAGGTGATTGCGCTGGCACCTTTAGATTAAAGTAGCTGTAAAACGTTAATACTTATTTTGCGAAGGTCGAATGAGTAAGGATAAAACTTGAAATAAAAAAAAAAACCGGCTAAGGAAAGGCACGCGCTACCCACCGATCGATTTAAACATACCCTTGTCATCTATCCACATCAACTTCTGGATAAATAATAGTTCGCATTTTTGAGGTATTGCAGCGCATACTTATTAAAGACGGTTCGTTATGAAATAGTATCAAAGTCGGCCATTTTTAGAGCTTAACTCTATATAAAATCTTCACATGAAATAAAAAATTCAAAAATTCACAATTTTTAATAGTTTTTTTTTATATATATAATTTGTATTCGATCGGACTAAGTTTTAATCCCTAATGATTTTTGTCAGTTTACATACATACATAGGTAATTATATAACAATAAAAAACTTCGATTAAATGTACTTAGGATTAAAAGTTCTAAATTGAGATCAAACTGAACCATTAAAACCTTCCCGCCTATAAAGATTTTCCATAAATTAAAATAGGATATAATGTGCTCCATGTAAGCTATAGATTTCGAATTAAGCGGAGCAGAATATTGATTGTTGAATTGAAAACAAATCCTTGTACGGAAGCAATCCAAAAAAATAACTTAGTTTAATAAAAACGCGAACTTACAACGTTAAAGAGTCCGTACGTCCGTACGTGCAAGAATGTGTACGCTGTGATCATGATATGAACCGTTGTAAATAAAAGTTGTGCAAGTTCACTTTTACGTAAATAGCTCTTGAATTATGCTTAATCTGCGACAAATATTTTCCCCTATTTCTAATAAAAATTAATAGCGAAATTTATAGTAGAAAAAATTATTGTTATTATCAAATTTTTCTCAATATCCCCAAATTAAAAATTGGGAAAAATTACGATTCTATTTTTCCGCTAAATTGAACTAATTTTTAATTATTTAATTCAACTTTGCTACATTATTACCTTGTGGTCCCTTAAGGCATTCAAGTTCTATCGTATAATCCCAACAATCCAAACTGCTATATTTGGATGGAGGCAATGAACTGTTAACAATGCCATCTGTTTGTGTTTGATGTGTCATAAATACTGATGGTATGCGGCGATTCAAAGTGCAATTGTCCAATTTCCAGGGACGTTTCGTTTCAGTTGCGTCGCCATCAACTCGATCCGCACTAACTTTATATTCTTCCTTTAAAGTGTTGCTGCTTTCAGTGCTTTGTGGATTAACATTTATGATAGTATCGTTGGGCAGGTGCGGCATTTGTGAAAATTCCGGTATATTATTAACAGCAGTGACACTGCCTATGGGCAGTGTTGGTGAATCCCGATCAGTTACTTTCGCTGTAACAGCTACATTCGGTCCAGCGGCATTGTAGTTGCTCTGTTGACCATTTGTTGTCACTCGTACATGGGCAACATCATTTATGGCAATTGTACTTTTGGCGAGATAGGCCAACGAACAAAATTGTTTGCCAAGTTTATTAGCTGAACGTGTGGCCATCGCTTTTTCACCACAAGTGATGTCACTCATGTTCTGAAGTTGCTGCTCTTCGTGTTTAGTATTTAAATTACAACATGCCTGCCCACATATACATGCGAACAATTTCGTTCATATTCTGGGTCTGAGACTGGTTGGTAATAGCACAAAATTCCACAAGAAATTCAAATGAAATTTTTTATGCTTTTCGTCCAACTATTTGCGCACAAAATACGCACACACACACAAACGATTAACACCATATGCCTTTGCCACCTGAGAATTTACCACCAGAACCAGTTTAACTTGAACTCCTCCTTAACAGTATGCACCTTTAAGGGAGGGGTAGAGGTGTCAAAGTATTTATATGGCAAAGACGGACAATTGCATCGATCTTTCCACACAATACCTAGCAAAATTGATTGCCACAACAATTTTACACAATCACACACAAATGTCAATCGATTAAATTTTTATAGAAATGAATCACGGCCACAAATCAATAGAAAAACTGTAGGTTGTCGTTATTCTATAAGGCAAAGGTAAGGTACGTTAAGCTCAAGTAAGGCTAACAACAGAGGCTGACTGATTGGTTTTATATAATAGATGTGAAACTATGCAGCACCTGACGTTACGATTGTTTTTTTGTTTTTTATATGAATCTTAAACAAAGTTCATAAATATGTATAAAATTGTTTGACTGCACTTTGGCTTAACTCTCTTTCTCACGATGCCCGATTTATTACACACAAGCCTTAATTGTCGCGTTTCCGTATTGTTATATTGTCTCTGTGAACGCTCAGAAACTGTGCACTTTAATAATCTACTGAATAATTAATTGTACGCACATATAAAATAATAAATAAATGATGTATGTCTCTTTCTCTCTCTCTTTCTTCTCCTTTGTTACTTATTCTTTTGTTGTTTAAAAGGTATTAAATATTTTTTATGTTATTTAATCATGTTTTAATCAGCAATTGATCCGCAATTGTTAAATAGGTAAACTGAAGAGAAAACAAAAGTAAGAAAAAAAAAAAACACAAATCTAACGAGTTAAAACGAAACGTTCCGTTACACGTCCATACAATAACTGAACATTAGCAATATGAAGAGTCCATCGAAGGCAGACTTGTCTGTTATATTTTTTAAGCATAAGATAACTAACTAGCAAACGAATGCCACGTTTCCAGCTTAATAAGAAACCAAAAAAAAAAAAAAATAGCAAAATAAACAAGATATGAAACAAGATGTATTGTAAGCGAAATACCGAGAGAGCTAAATAACTTTGATGTAAAGAGAATCAAAGACCGACATTTATTATCAAAACATGTATGAAAAACAGATAATAGAGGCTTTACTCTCTGAGTATATCCGTCACATATAATACGGGTATACTCAGTTCGTTATTTCATTTGCAACATCAATATCAAGAAGGCCGATGCTTTTTTGATCAGCAAAAAATCTTTCCGTAAGTGTATAAACAATTAAATGGAACACCTTGCCACCTTGTATAAAGAAAATTAAGTTTAAGTCAAATTAACTTATTATACCCTTCCCTATTGCTGCTGCTAAATATTGCACTCCTAACTGATTAAAGCCAGGCTTTAAGCAGCTTTAATTACATATAACATTTCTTTACCAAGTAATGCCTGCCTGAAACTTGATGTAAGAATCTCTTTTTGCCGAAAGCCGAACCGGATCCTATTAAAGGAATTATATAAAATTATATATTGATTGTTCTATTTTTATGAATGTAAAATTGGAAGAAAGTTTTGTAGGATGTTAAGTAGTTAGATTTACCTAAGCATCAACTGCAGCTTTTGTTTTAAATACTTTCTGGCACATACGAGCCCGGTGTGGATTTTCTCAATACACATTGAAGTGAGTGAAATGCTAAAATACTAAAATACGCACAACATAAAAAAGTTACTAATACATCAGACAAACGTTCACAAACGGTTCACTATTTTAAGTATAAATATGTTCTAAAATACGTCCCTTGCCGAAAGAGATTCGCTTCTAAGTGTACTTTATATACAAAATTTTCAATAATTTACTCTTTCTAAAGATGTGTTTCTCTTGCCAAAAAACTATTTCTTTTTTTTTTTCAATAGCAACATATTACAGAAGTTACAGTCATCGTTGATTAATTCGAATAATAAAAACACTATAAGCATTTTGTTTCACTTGTATTTTTGTTGCTTGCAAGGAATTGTATATTATACAATAATAAGGATGATAACAGTTACCTTCTTAAACAACAATTTTCTGTAATTATACCCTAGAACTTGTAACTCCCAATCGACAAATGGCACATCCACCTTCAGCTGTACGGATCGATTCAGAATCAAAATCTGAATCGGTTTAACCATGTCTGTCTGTCCGCCTGATTGTGCAAGCTACAGATTTTTTATGATATTTTGATGAAATTTAGTACAAGTATGGCCCAAAGGGGAACCCTATTGAAAATGAACCAGATTGGACTATTTTCAGAACCTCTCCTTTTAGAAAGTCCCAATATTTTTTTGAGATATTTCCATGAAATTTTGTACAAGGATATGTTGTGGCCCAAAGAGAAACTTTATTGAAAATGGATAGGATCGGACCATTTTTAGAACTCTTCCTCATATAAGATCCTGATTATTGGACATTGTTTATACATCAAGTGGTGTAGAGTATTTGATGGTCGAGCTTGACCATTCATAAAATTTTTACTTGTTTTTCTTCTGCGGTACACTTATAAGTTTATAAGTATTAAACTTACGTCTGGCGTTTTTGAAATATAATATTACGATGAAATTCGACTTCCACGGCATACACGTAATAGTTCAAGTAGTGCAATAGCTCTATCACCATAGATCCAGTGTGATTCATGTTTAAAGCTTGTACCGAATTTTTAAAATTTTTTCAAAAAATATTTCGAGACACTCTATTTACAATACAGCTGTATTCTAAGACTTCCTGCTTGATCTACTTCTTAAATAATCCTAAATAATATAATCGGGTTTATCACTAATTTTCTATTACTACTTAAAAATATATTCAATAGATGACTAAGTAAAGTAAAGGCTTAAAAGATTTGCTTGATTCTTCTTAATCAGATGTAATTGTCGCTATTGTTAAAATTATCGCACGCACGCTCTGTTATTCATATAATGCATTATCCGTTTGTTGCTATCATTAAAAAACATCTTATTATATAATGACCACTATTTCTTAAACGGTCTCTGTTCATTTATAAATAATATTTGTTCATTTCTTTGAACTGAGGCGTACTTGAGTTATACCGTTAGGCAATGCTACAATATATTACCATGCATCAAATATTTTTATGTTGAACCCAAACCAAATGGACTAGATCGGCAACTCATTAGATGCATAATATAAACAATTTCTTTATTATACCCTCCATGTAAGGGTGTATAAAAAGTTTTTTGTTACAGTTGTAACATCCAAAAGGAACAGCCAAAGACTACAAAGTATCCATATCAAAATGATCAACCACCTCATTAAATTGTATCGATCTACGCCTATCCGTTCATACGTGTTTGTATAGTGTTGGCCCACTCATTATTGCAAAAAATTATGTACGAAAAAATTTCACAATCTAAATTGGCCAAGTGCCACACCCACAATCGACAAATATCTCTCATTGGCATAAAAATCAAGGAACGAAATTAAAACTTGATCCACGTAGTTATAATTATCGAGGTGGAAAAAATGGGCTTGGCCGTATACACACCTTTTCTGGGCCAGAATATAAAATGGAAAAATAATTATAATTAAAGTACCTTATTATAACTTGCCCCGCCCACATGGAGGGTATTTAAGATTTGACCTACACCGAAGTTTTTTATTTATTTGTTTTTCATTTGCGTATTTATCATTGCCACTTAATAAGATTTAATTATATTCATTAAGCTTACCATCCAACATGCCTTTGGAGAAATCATCTGCTGCCTTAGAGGATGCCTCAGCACATACTTCCATTTTCCAAATATTACAAATGTTTCTACTTGATCGCACGATTATTTTAATTTATTTAGCTTCCATTTATTTGTCAAGTATTGGGCTTACAAAGATTCCTTTACAATCAATGTTTTAATGAAAGTTTCAAAAACTGTTCTGTCAATTACACAAAATAATATTATTTAAATCTTGCGAATATTAACTTCAATTGATTGGCACAAGTAAGCAGTGTTAATTATTAACAAAATGTTTATAATTGTATTGGACAAGCCTAGTGTAGGGTATAAAATGTTTGTGTAAATTTTTTACTATCTCTCTCTCCTTCTCTTCAACTCTGAGTGCGATAACGGAGAGCCTTTGTCGTGTACACAGGGAATGTGTTTAAGGGTACGACATTTAACCGATTCGTTGGTCTTTGATTACGATTACACAAGCACATGTATATTTAGATATTGTGTACTTCCTTTAGATATATAAACACATTTCACCAAATTTTGTTTAAACAAAATGTTATCAAAAACCACACGCAAAAAAACACATTTCACTGCTTGAAGTTTGAACGCGAGTATCGTAAGAACTATTTCTTCTATCAGATAAGTGTCTACAAAAGCCCTTCTAACTGCAATGACAACAACTCACATACACATCTATGCCTGAGTATACTAAGTGCAAATTTCTAGTCTAGAGTACAAGACAATATAATTCAATACGGACTCTCCTATCATATAACTGCTACCTGAAAATCTATACGCATATGACCAGCAACTCACACTATCTATATACGATAGGTATTATTAACACTTAAGAGAACGTATATGTATATATATATAAGCGGTATATACCAACTGGCCATAAGACATATATTAATAACACTAAAAAAAACTTATAATTCCAGCTAAGGATTAAGCCGAATTGTAAATACCCACACACACTTGAAGTTTGAAAAAGGTAAAATTATTAGATTTCAATTTGAGATTATTGAAGTTTAGATGAAAGACTTCGCTTCTCTAAAGAACTCAAAATATTATCCGTCAAAATCTATTTTATTTTTAATTATTAAGAAATTCTATCTATATTAAGTTAATGCATTAATTTTTAATTTTCTATCTATCCGGTACTCATATAGAGAGAATATACTCCTTAGGAAGGGCCGGTTCTTCGATGGTTTGGCTTGAAATCTTGAAAAAATTATTTCTGTTCAGTTTACTTTTTTCGTCAAATAAATGAATATAAATTTGTATACAAATTAAAAAAATTATTAAATTATATGGGGTCAATGTTTACAGGTTTACAGAACTTCTCAAAATTTTAAAATATAATTTTAAATTGAAAAAATTTCAATTCAAATTGAGAAAAAATTGAATTGATATTGAAAAAAATTCAATTCAAAATAGAATTTTCTTTTTTAAAGATTATTTTTCAAATTAAAATGGAATTTTCTAATTTCAGTTAGTTAGGTTAAAATGTTTTTTTCAATTTGAAATTGAATTTTTGACTTTCAATTTAAAACTGACATTTTAAATTAACAATGAAATTTTCTAAATTTATAACGGAACTTTTTCAAATGGTTATTTTTGTACCCGCCATCTTCATGATATGACAAAAACAATATACCCGATATTATTTGTGTTCAGACGTTTGTAAGTACCAGAAACGGGGGAGCCACACCCCCAAAAGTATATACATTGGTGATCAGCAACTGTCCGCCCATGTGTCCTCATCAATAATACATTTTTTGTTGGAACTCTTACAGTTGTAAAAATTCAGATATCGCTCTGAAGTTTGGTATAAGCAAATTTCGTGGTGTTCTACAAATTGTTAGATATCGAACTGAAATTTGGTGCACATATTCTTCATCAATTTTACCATTGATTGCCCCACAACACAATAAAAATTTATAAAAATCAAATTGAGAACACACCGATAAACTATGACACGAATCCAACCAACAAGAAACCTTCACTCTACAACTGACCCACCTAATTTTGTTCAAATCAATGACTTATTACTTATTTATGTACACATAAATCAAAAATTTACACATTAAAAAGTTGAGATATTATTTCCTAATTATTTGGAAGAGATTAATGATGATGGGTATCCTAGATTTGGTGCACGCCTCATATAGCCCCATTTTACTTGTTCTCTTTTTAGTTGAATATAGACGAAACGATGTAATAAAAAAATATGCTCTATGCCGTGTAGATAAAAAGCAGATAATCTCCACAGTTAATTTCAATTCTCTATTCTCCCAACCAACATATCAAAAGACAGAAATATTTTATAACCATATCGGAGAGAGTGTAAAATATGCCCACACCCTTATAAATACTTTTATTACATGGTGTGTAGCCGTTATGGTAAGTATATGCGCGGTGTGCAAAGGAGTATGCAGTTTGCATATATGGCGATACACCGTTCTTATCATGATCCAAGGCATATATTGTATTTATGTGCTTTGGACCATATCAAAAAACAAATGCTGGTGTGTACGTAATTGAAAAATGAAACACGATGCCGTTAAATGTGTACTTCTTATGTGGACAATAAGCTGAATTGAAGTCACTATTAAACTAATTTTTCAAATCGCATACAATCGCATGCAATTGCAATGTAAAGGGGATGGGATCATTTTAAAAAAAATTCAAACATCACCAAAACATATGGTTAATATGAATAATTTTCCATTTTGCCGTTTTATCTTCCATTTAAAGTGTTTTGATCGCCCACACAATCCTAACTCACACTTCACATATTGTTTCAAAAAATGATTCGGAACATGAAGCTTCGGAAAAATTTCAACGCACACATTTTTTCACTTATATTTTATCCCAAAATTTTACATCTTTAATGGAAGATGTTTTGTCCAGTATGCGGCATTTGTCCTTGCAAATATCGATTTTCCATTTTTCTATAAGAATGCTTTCAACATTTTTCATAAATCACTGGAGAAATTATTTTCTAACATACAGAAGTAATCACAAAATCTTTGCTTTGCAAACAATTTCTTTTAATTACATTTTCAATGATTTACAAAATCATTTTTAGAACGCAGCACAAAATGTTTTAAATAAATTTTAGTATCGTTCCAGATTTCAACTGCACCGTTTATGAAGCATAGAACTAATATAGAAATTAACAAAGCGTCCTACACCCTAAACCGTAAACCTACCCTTTGCATTAAACTTTCAAAAATTATCTCACAGCGCAAACTCCGACAAAAGTATAAAAGTGTGAAATAATTAGCAAGGGTGCGTGGTATAGGTACGTGGATTAAAACTTTGTGCAACTCAGCTGGAACGAAACATTTGTTTATGTGGTATTGATATTGTATTCAACAATTCAATTTAATGCATTGTTAAAAAAAATTCATTTCAAAATTTTAACCATGTCCCTCTGCTGTCCATGTAAATTTGTGTTCAATCTGCAGGACGCATTTTTTGACATATTTTGATGAAATTTACTACAACCGAATTACACCATTTTTAGAACCCCTCCTTATGAAACCATAGTACCTCGCGTCTCCTAATGGAACTAAAAATCATAATTTTGTGGAACATAGTGATGTAGGGTATTAAATGATCGGATATCACCGACTACAACATTTTCACTGTTTATATATATTTTATTTTGCAAGCAATATTAGCAGACCCACGGACGAATTTAGTTATATCGAGTAAAAATTTATTGGTAATGAAATGAATAAATTAAAAATATTTAATCGTGATATATTTAAATATATTTTATGTGTACTGTATGTACTGTATGTAGCCATTGGAAATCCACTGCTTTTTTTGTTGTCCTCATTATAGTCAATTCAAGCCAATGCAAAATAAACAACCAGTTTAAGTACCCTTTATGTGGAAAGCAACCAATATAAACAGACACTCACTTGTCCCGTTATCAAAAGCTCATTGTTACATATTTATGTACATTTCCAGACATAAGATTTTGCAGACGAGATCCCCTTTATAATGAATTATACACAACTCCACAAACACCCACTGAGCCATTGAACACATTGTCTAACACCCATTAAAATACAATAATATACAAATGTTAATAAGAGCCATGAAGCCGACTATTAGTGGCATTGTTTGACATTGGCACAAATTGAAGCCACTTTAGTTACTTGTTTTGTTGTTGTTGCTATTTTTGTTTTTTAAGTTAGTTAAAGAGCGTTGAGCACAGTCTGTTTAAAGATTTGTTTTATGTTTGTCTGGTGTCTTTCAAATTGTTTTTTGTTTTTTTTTTTGTTTTTCAATTATAATTAATTGGAGCATTAAAGTCTAAAAGAAAAACACACGATTTGGCATAAACATACACAAACACACAAACACACACGCGCATTGAGTTATGTATCTGTACCGCGTCTAATATTCGCAAATTAATTTTATGCTCCTGCGCTGTGAGCCTTTTTTTCTATCGCCAACATACAGATTTTTTACCCTAAGCTTCCATAAAAACACACACACTCACACACAAATGAAACTTTCTGTTTCTCCTTTCTCCCACCATAGTGGGCATGCCTTTTAAGTAGCAATTACACACATATATATAGATTCGTGCATATAGTAGATTGAAGGGGTTTCAGAAATGGAAAGTTTACAACATAAGTTTGCTTACTTCATTGCTTCATTGGCAAAAGGCAATGATCCCTCTCTCTACAGAAAAGCCTGCTGCTATTCAATACTAAACTATTTATTAGAAAATGTTGGTATGGAGAAAACATAGGGTGCTTGGATGCCATGCTTAAAAAAAAACAAGGCACTGCACCAACGCCAACGCGACGACAGTTAATAATTGAAACTTCGTGTAAGAAAACAACAAAGAAACTACCATATATACACAAGAAGACAATGTGTACTTAGCTGTATACGAATACTAAATCATACTTGAATGAATCTGTACTAGACTAACCCGAACGTACTAGACTATGAGCTTGCGTGTGCAGAAGCGTTGGTAGATATCTTCGGTGGAACGCACTTGTTAGAGAATCACCTCCTTTCAGCACGAAATCACATTAAATGTGGCCCCTCGCTTCGGCAGGTCATAGGTCCGATTTCCGTAGAGTGTAAAACTGCGAGGATAGAGCCTGCGAAAAATGGGTATTTTAAATTAAATTCTATCTACGGGGGTATGATCGTCATGTTTCATACAGTTATTTATGTTTTTTTCAAACACATTCATCTTCAATTATACCGATCGATGCAGAATCGATTTGGCCATATCCGTCTGTCCGCCCTTTGGTCGCATTTTTTGACATATATCGTTGAAATTTAATACTAGGACATATATTGGCCCAAAGGGAAACTCTATTAAAAATGGATAGGATCGGACTATTTTTAGAATACCTCCTCATATAATGGAGGCCAAAAGTCACAATTCTTAATATTTTTTTCACAATATTTGGTAAAAAATAGTTACTGGGCTTAAAAATTGGCTGAGCCCAATTTGGATCCGATCGTACCATTCTTAGAACCCCGCCTCATATAAAGTTTTGTTATGAAAAATCGGTGTATAACGAAAATGCGCAATTCTTTATATTTTTTTGCCAAATTTCGGTGAAAAATAGTTAATGGTAAGTTTAATAAATAAAACTTTTAGGGTATTTGATGGTCGGTCTTGACCGACTTGTTTATATGAAACAATAAACTTTTGCACCCTTCTTCCCTTCTTTAGCTTTTGTTTAATTATAGGCGTCTTTGACTTTTATCGATTTTGCCCAATTTCAATACTTATTTCAGTTCAGAAACTACTAATATTTCTGTCAAGTTTAGAGTCGTTACCTCAATTACTTCGGCTAAGAGAATGTTTCCCATAAACAGACGCATACACATACACACACAAAAGAGACACAGGATTCAGAATTTGATGCTGATCAAGAATATCGCATCGGAGATCCTACCTTCTAGATGTTACAAACGTTTTGACAAAATGATATATAAGTCCAGTGGTGGGTATAACAAAATTATATGGCTCTTGAGCATTTTTTTACCATGAACTTTAGTTTGATTTTTAAAACAATCATAATAAATTACAATAAATACAGGTACGTATGCGTATAACTTATGGTAATTGGTTATTTTGAAATGAAATACAGTTGAATAGAATTTACCCGCAAAATATCCGGAGTGGGTGGTGATAGTGTAGTAGAGTGATACCAAAAGATTCATTAAGACATTTTTAAATTTGTTTAGGGCAATAACGCTGTAAATTAGAGTGGGCCGGTGGCGCATTTTTTCATATATATACCTTCTTAATTTTGGAATAACCAACATAGTATGGCCTTCATATTATGTAAAAGTTATATAAAAGCTTTTTTTTAAATTTTGTGTTTTTAAAAAACAATTCAACTTTAACGCTCTTGCCTGATCGCAAAATACTTACCGATTTTATATATTTTTTGATTGCTTACTAATCGTACGAATACGCATCTTTCTGCACTATTGCAGTTCGTAATATTGAAAAAAGGATCTTTCGGACCACCCTATCGTACATATAACCATAATATCAAATGTTGTTAACTAAATAAGAAACAGAACATAACCAAAAAGTCATAATGACCTCATGTGCAAAATATTCACTACAAGTGGTAGTTGGTGATAGAGAAACAATCTGTGAAATATGTATTTCAAATATGTAGCAGGTAAAAACCGCATTATCAGCTTAAGATAAACTTTAAATCATTATCAGCAATAACCATTTGTAATAATCAGAATGACTTTCCCTGCAAGTATGTAATGTATACTTTCTTCTGACCTTAACGAGCTGAATGAAAAACGTACAATACCTTCTCCTACATACCGTGGTGGGTACATAAGTAGCCAAAGAGTCATATGTAAAATTCAAGATAATGTTTTATCAGATCATATTCTACGTATCATACTTCCCCATAAACATTGCTTTGCACTAACTGTGTGTTGTGGTAAAGCTTGTTGCATGATAAACCACGAATTTTATCGTTAATGAAATCGACATTAGATGGTATATGTAAGCAAAGCTTTTATTTCCATAAATTATATTTATTAACAACACAAAAAGATGCATTTATATAATAATGTTAATGTGTGTGTACTCGTATATGCTGAAAGAGTGTGTGGTTGCCAGAAATAAAATAATCATTCAACAATTACTAATTTAAGTTGAGTTTCTCAAGCAATATGTTAGTTAATTGAAGTCACATGTCAAGTGGATATCTCCGATTTATAATTATGTAATTATGTGTTGTTTACATCCCAACAAACATGAACTGTATGAACTGTACCAAGAAAAATGTAGAAATATTAAAGCTAGAAAATTTATAAAATGCTCATATTTGAAAATCACAAGCACCACAAAACCATTAGAAAGAAATGATCAAAAACTGTTAAGAACAAATGAAAAAGTATACACAGTTTACAATAAATATGATTACCTGTCAATCTTCAGATAATAAATCCTTGTTATGTTTTCTCCAGTGATATTTATTATGAGTACTAGAAGGAGGCTTCAGAAACTCCTTAATCAGTATTAAAATCAGAGTCTTGCTAACTGTGTACTGTTAATAGGTAAATAATCATAAAAATTGATATATTGAACTGATATTTGATAAGAACCGTTATACCTGATGAAAACATGCTTCTGCCATTTATTTATAATAAAAAGTGTACAAATTAATTACATTTTCTACTATAAATTAAATTAAATGCGTTCGTTTCCCGCTTTTTAGTTGACTTGATTTCAAAAACTTAACCTATTATTTAATTTGTTCATTTTGATCATCCGTTTACAACACATCGAAGGAAGCCTCGGAGACCCCACAAACTATACATACTCTTAATCAGCATGAAAAGAGAAATCGTTTGAGACATGTCCGTCCATGTGTCCGTGTGTCCGTCTGTTGTTGGCACTCTCACGGTCGTAATATTTGATTTTGATAAATCGAATTGAAACTTGGCACACTTATTCTTAGTTTAATTTCGCTGTTCCGTATTGAAATTGGACAAAATTGGTTAAGAGACACGCCCACAATAAATGAAAATCTTAACATACCTCGAAAAAATTGTATATTTAACAATAGATTTACGGATGTTTGTTTACCTGAATAATAATAAAGGTGGAGGATATTTAAGCTTCGGTCTCAACCGAACATTTCTATCTTGTTTAGCTTATATTTTTGTAGCTTTTAATTAATATTAATGTTAAAAAGCAACTTTTGTCAGTAACCACAAGCCGAAAGATCAGGAATCTAATACATAACCCTTCGCATTCGAATCGATTGTACACTATTAGTTTCTACGATAAAAATATATAGTATATACATATATATAATACATATATATAAAAAATATAAATTTTAATATTCTTCGAAATAACCTTTTAAAAAGTCTTTGGTTATGGGTAGTATAAGTAACCATTTGAATAAATTGCATTCGTTTCACTATAGATTTGATGCGAAAGTTTTGAAGTTTTCAGAATATACACATTTAAGCTTTCTATATTTTTCAGATTTCGTGCTATTCTGGCCAATATGAAAAAAAAATGTAAAATAAAATAATAACACATAAGTAAAATTTATTGAGAAACGTTTATCTCTCTTCCATTCAGCATTGAATTTGCGCGATACACATAACTTTTAATTACACTTTTTGCTCTTCTCTAATTAAATTTGCCATCTTTAGGAATAAGGAAAAGAAAACAGTCATTGACTATACCGTCAGAATTAAATTCTGTGTAGTGTTTTTTGTGTTTTCAATTTTATTCATTTTTATACACATTGGTTCATGCTTGAAGTTAAGAAGTGGTACGTGATTAAAAACGATTTGTGAAGAAAAAGTTTTGACCAAAAAGGGTGATGGTGCAAACTGTGTAAAGATCAAAGTACGAGCGGTAAATTAATTAGCATTAAACCGCAATCAGAACTACATACACATAAAACAAAAAATTTATGCAAGGTTCTACAAAAGTTTCAATAGTTTAGCATAATTGCTAAAAGTATCAAAAATTCCCAGAAAACGTATTGGACCATAAAATAAAATTGTAATAAAATAAAGCACAATGGTGAGTGAAACGGTTGATGACAAATCAAATGGTGGAAATGTTGAAAATGTTGAACCGAATTTCTTTGTGGCAATCATTCAAGAAATTCTATATAGCCCATTGAATTTGGGCTTGGTGGCAATTATTGGTTTTTTGGTATATAAAATCGTTAAAGATCGTTTTGAAGTACCGAAAATAGATTCACAAAAACAATCCGAACCAGAATTGCCCAAACTACGCAAAGATTTCACCGTAGGAGAATTACGTCAATTCGATGGTACGCAACCAGATGGTCGTGTACTACTTGCTGTTAATGGTACTATATTTGATGTCACCAAAGGAAAGCGTTTTTATGGACCGGGTATGTTATAACCTTCCTTTGTTTAATGAACATATGGAAATACGGAAAAATGTCACATTTTCTTTGGTAATCACATTACAAATGCATATGCATATAATTTTCATAGGTGGTCCATATGCCTCATTTGCAGGACGAGATGCGTCGCGAAATTTGGCAACATTCAGTGTAAAAACTATAGATAATAACGAATACGATGATCTCAGTGATTTGGGTGCAATGGAAATGGATTCTGTACGTGAATGGGAAATGCAATTCAGAGGTGTGTTGAGTCTATTTTTTTGCCGATTTTAAAAATCAAGTATAAACAAAAGTATTCTTATCTAATTAAACAGAAAAATATTATGTGGTTGGCAAATTATTACGCAGAGGTGAACAGCCAACAAATTATGAAGATGAAGAAGAAGATATCGACAACCGACCTAATGACTCTGTAGTTGACGAAGACGCTTTAAATGTTGCTAAACAGCCTTCAGTCGATGTTGATAATGAAGATGTTATCCGAAAACGTCAAACATCAGCTGCAGAAGAAGTTAAATAATTTTTTAAAAACAAAATACATTTTCATACACATCACGTAGCATTGCTGCCCTTATTATAATATGTTACATGATGACAAGTACATATTTATAAAAATCATGCGAAAAGGTATAACTGTCTAATCTATGGGTTTAACGCTCTGTGGAATTGTTTTCTCTTAATATTTTTATATAAAATATAATAAAATGAATTTTGAGTTGATAAAAAAACAAACGTGGTAACGAATTTTGAGTTTCCTTATTAGAAATGAAAGCAAAATCAATTTCGTCAAATCACCAACAAGGCTGGTAAAATATAATTTTAAGAGGGAATGTTACAGAGCTTTTTAAGTATAAATTATTAATAATGTGTCGTCATTCATTAGTAAGATTATCATATGTGTTTATATATCTAACAATTAGAATGTTGAACAAGAAAAAAGTGCTATATTAGGCATGTGCTAAATCCAGAAGACTCACCATCATGTCATATGTATGTTATATTATCTTTAGACAAAATTTAACGTAGTCAATCTCTCAAATCTCACAACATTCTGTTCGGTAGTAATTTTTACATATAGTAAGTTTGTGTCCAAATATGTGCAGTCAATTATCACTTTCAAGTGTTCTTTGCTTATATTATTTACAAATTGTATTCATAACGTCAAAATTTCTTCAACAAAAATTTTGAAGACGTCATAGATGATCAAAAATGTTTGGGCAATACCAATATACCCCCATTAACGAAAAGATATTGGGTATAAAAATGGTTTACTGTCTATTCGGTTTGATAATAATATGAAGTAAAACAAATGAAAAGTTTTAGATGTTGAAATAGCACATCCCTGTATTATATTGCACTGAAATGCCAAATAAAAGTTTGTACACATTTAATACGAATAGAATAAAATTGCTTGAAAATTCATATGATTATATTGTTTACATTGTGGAAAGTTTCACATAATTTAAATGCACCAACGGAATGCAATGTATTTACCTTAAAAAAGTCATCATTACAACGATGCAGTACAAAATTGTATGGTGTTAATCATCCAATCGATAAATAATAATTTACCAGCACTGTACCGCAACATATTAAAGTAAAGCAGTATTTTACACAGAAGATCACACATCAATACTGAAGTAGAATTATATAGTTGCCTAATAATTGTTAAAATAATTGTGGGCGTGGTCTTAATATAATTTCTAATTTGACTCTCAAAGTTGATCACTCTCCTACAGTAACGAAATAAGACCAATATTGGATATACATCACCGCAATGGTTAGGAAAAGAAAAGTTTGACGGACTTAATAACTTCACACACGTTTAGTAGTTAAGATTTGTAATTCAACAAAACAAAATAACAATTGTGCTGTTTTTGCGACGATATGATCTTTCAATTGGTTTAATAACTTTTTAGCAATTTTATCAGGACCCCAATCAATGTGCAATTTAATCAATTTAAAATTATAATTCGAACAATGTAAATGTTAATACAAATATTAAATGCTTGAATTGCTTGTTTCAAGCTTGTAAAAAGCATGTAAAAATGTAAAATTCATCATATGTCCAAGAATCTGGACATATGATGAATTTTACATAAAAAAACTAATTTTTTAGTTTATAACAAAATAATGTGGTTTTGAAACCACTAAAACTAATGATGTACAAATTGCTGTATATTTATATAAGCCCCAATCTCAGTTTAGATAAACTACGAATCAGACGTAGAAAAATGAACAAAAATAAAACAAATGGAATAAAAAATTTTATCAATTAAGGTTACGTTACGTGTTTGCAAAAGGAAGATGGAAAAAACCGACCCTGATTACAATAAATTAATAAAACTTACAAATGGCAAATTGTTGCGAAATGGTCAATTTATTAAAGATGATTTATGGATACGCAACGGTAAAATCATTAATCCGGAGACGGTGTTTTTCGATGAAAAAGTGCGGGCTTATAGAACAATTAATCTCAAAAATTGTTTCATCGCTCCTGGCTATATTGATCTACAAATTAACGGTATGTCCTTTATTTTACGAAATGTAACATGAGAACAAACATTCAACATGGGAATGACATTTAAAATTCTGCTTCGCCTTTGTTATAACAGAAGCCATATTCTCTAATCAAAATCTAACTATACGTACAAATACAAATATATGTTCTCTTAGAATAACAACATCTTATATAAAAAAGTAAAAATAATTTTTAAACTTTATCTATTTGGCTATAAAAGCAACGAACTTTTGTAAAAATTTAACAAAAAAGAATAATCTTTTTAATTTTGCTTTATATACACTTTAGGAGGCTGGGGTGTAGACTTCTCTTCTAATATTTCTACAGTTGAAGAAGATATTACTAAAGTGGCACAAAAGCTTGTAGAACATGGTGTTACCTCATTTTGCCCTACACTGGTGACGTCTCCCGCCGAGACTTATCATAAGATATTAAAACGCATACCTACTAACACTATTAATAATGGAGCTGGCGTTTTGGGAGTTCATTTAGAAGGACCATTTATAAATCCAGAAAAGAAAGGTGCTCATCCAATTGAATATATCCGAACTCTAGAAAAAGTATACATGTATTTGGTTGAAGGAAAGTAAT
Organism: Crataerina pallida; assembly: GCA_949710015.1. Lineage (NCBI taxonomy): Eukaryota > Metazoa > Arthropoda > Insecta > Diptera > Hippoboscidae > Crataerina > Crataerina pallida. The sequence continues at coordinate 19,715,369 of OX453291.1, forward strand.
AACGTTTTATTTGATATAGAATTTTTATTTATTTTTAGGGTTATGATAGCGTATTGGAAACGTACGGTTCATTGGATAATGTAAAAATCGTAACTTTGGCACCAGAAATTGACGATAAAGGTGATGCAATTTATATGTTGAAAAAAAAAGGTATTACCGTGTCTTTGGGGCATTCTATGGGTAGTTTGAAAGATGGCGAAAGAGGCATCCGCAAAGGTGCCTCCTTAATAACACATTTGTTCAATGCCATGTTACCGGTAACAATCATTGATTATTCATACAAGGTAAACGAAGGATTTATGGGATATTTATTTTAAAGTTTCATCATCGCGATCCCGGTCTAGTGGGCCTCTTAGCTTCAGATAATATTCCCAAAGATCGTACAGTTTATTTTAGCATTATAGCGGATGGGGTTCACACGCATCCAGCAGCTTTACGTATAGCTTATCGCATACACCCAAATGGTCTTTGTTTGGTTACCGATGCTATATCTGCATTAGGTTTAGAGGAAGGTGTCCATCAAATCGGCCAATTGAAAGTGGAGTTGAGGGGCGATAAAGCTTTTGTCGCTGGCACTGACACGCTGTGTGGGAGTATTACACCTTTAGATGAATGTGTGCGCATTTTTAAAAGCGTTACAGGTTACAGTTTACATTATTATTTTTTATATACTTATCAAATTGAAGGAACATTTGTTTTTAAGGTTGTACCATTGCCCAAGCCATCGAGGCAGCAACTTTACATCCAGCGCGCTGCCTTAATATTGAAAAATCCAAGGGAACTTTAGACTTCGACACAGATGCCGATTTTATTATAACAGAAGACAATTTGTGCATTTTATCTACTTGGATTGCCGGCAAACCAGTATATGATAGATGTTGTTGGGAAACCACAGAAAATGATGTGCGTATTTGGCCACCCAATGATTACAACTGTTGACGCTTTCCTATAAATTTATATGTTACAAACGATTGCACGAAGCTTTTTACTTTATTTATACAAAATTTATAAAAGAAAAGATATTAAATTTATAAAAAATACAGAATTAAATATTTAAACTTTAGAACTCAACAAATGAGATCAAATGGCCAAAAAATATGTTGTAAACCTAAATCTCACAGATGGCTTTTACAGGTATTTTTCAATATTATAGATTTGGCCCGGATAAAAGCTTGGATTTTATATAAAGAAACGACGGATGAAGAAATATCGAAGCAAGAACTTTTACTTCAATTGGCACAAGCGCTTGGGACCGAATATCAGACGGAGAGGCAGCTAATAAACACTGCTACAGATTCTTCTGGACGGAAATTTTGTCAAATAAAATATTGTAAAGCCATTAAGAGCAATAAAATTTGTATAAAATATAAAAAATACGTATGTGAAAAACGTGCAATACAAAATGCTGTGATTTGTAAAAAATATGCTGAAAATGCATAAAGTAAATAAAATTTTCTAAATAGAAAAGCGGGGAGCGGGTTTTTATTGTAGCACCAGAAAAATATTTTGTTTACTATCCAATTGGCTAAAATTTTAATTTTATATTAAGATACATATGTTTCTTTGAAGTGGTCATTTGACCGCTCATGGTAAAAATGAAAGATCCGCATTTTATTGGCAGTCTATGGAACAAATTATAAGAGAAGAAAAAAATTACAGATATGTAAGAAACAGCAAAATTAATATGGTTCGATGAAAACAAGCTTTCTCTGCTCTTATAACGCACACCATTCTTTCCTTCATGGAATGTATCAACGGTGTAATAGTAGTTGGGGGTATTTTCTGTTCATGAGCAAAGCTTAGTTTTACGAACTGTGCTGAGTTATGGTGTGCTAAGATAATCTTAGGGCCTGAGGTTGACCTACATGCTTTGAAATCGCGTTCTTTGACTTGCATTAACATCTCAGACATGTCTGAGCTTAGGTAAGCGATGCGCGGTAGACTACACGAGTGCTACGATCATTCGGCTGCCTCATCCAGGTTTCTAACAAACTTACGATTCCCACAACTTTGCTTCGCGTAGATGCATATTTTGATGATTAGCACATGTATGCAGTATCGGTAGTTGAGAAAACTGTTTATTTCCCACTTGACAACTTTGATTAAAAATTCGCTGTCGTCTAATTTCTTAGAATCTGCATTTTATTTATTTAATCGATTTTTACTTAACTTTTAAGATACAAAAGCTCATGCTGTGGTACATTCCATGTGCAATATCAGACAATGTAGTCACCTTCTCTTAAGTTACAGTTATAATTATATCATAAAAACTAACTAAAGCTTATACGTACTGCATTATAAAAGTGTGTGCATTTAAAACTTTTCATATTTATACCAAACACCTCGGCATGAAATTGTGAATCGATTTAAGTTGGTCAGTATGTCCTAGTTGCAAAAATTGCGACTCTAAATTTAACTAAAATATTGGTTGCTCCTAACACACGCCCACACTCCATTCATATTCAAATTGCATCAAGACCCTGCCCATAATAGAATATATATACATTTTTGAGGTGTTTGGTATCCAAAATGTGGCCCAAGCCAAATACGAGTATAAGTTTTTTTCATGTTTTTGTTTTAGCATATCTCTTATGGCTTCAATTTACTTTTGTTGTTGTCATAGGGAGTTAAAATGCCTGGCGGGGCACCAAATATACCTAAAATCTTGTGCATATTTACATATGGTTGTCCAACGACAGCCGCTGGAGTAGGACCTTTGTTAGCGAAGCCTGCAGTTGATGCGCCGCTTCCGGGTGGAGCCAAAACACCAGGTGGTCCCCCAAAACGACTTGCACTACTTATGAGAGCATTTCCTAAAAGAGTTTTATATATACAGTTACGGATTAATGTAAATAATTCCATTAAAGCCATACTATTACCTTTACTGTAAGAGGCAGCTCCATTTGTAAGCTGATTATTTCTAAGAAATTTTTCATCGTTACTCTTCGAATAAGCGGTTTTTGTGGGTATCAAAGGTACATCATAAGAAGTGGTTAAATTAAAATACGGAGGAAAAGACTCATAATGATCATCCAATGGTTGGTGCAATGTTGGTATTGAAGCGGCTATATGAGGATTGAAACTTGGGAATGTTTTTTTAGTATTGGCCTCATTATCCGTTATAATTTGTAGAGGTGTAGCAATTGATTTGGAGGGTATGGGAGAGGATACTCCCGGTGGTGCAACTTTGTATGTTTTAGTTTCAGATGCCAAAGCTGTATGATCCGAATTGTCATCATTATCGGATGGATCATAAACATAAGGTACACCTGGTCCTACATCGGGATAATCGAAATCCTTCAACCAAGGTGGTATGGTGGGCTCAAAGGGATTCCCATGTAAATCGGGTGCCACAGTGGTCGAAGTTGTAAATTGTTGTTGATTGTGGTGATTGGTCGTTCCATGTCGTATAGTGGTTGCAGGACTTTTCGTTACTATTCCTGTAGGCGTAGTAAAAAGATGCCGATTAGTAATTGTAGTAGCTGTGGTATGCTTAGGGTATGACGTGGTTGTTGTTGCTATTGTTGTAGATGGTGTAGTTGTGATTGATCGTGGAGTATAATTATTAATTGATTTGGTGGTAATGTGCGTAGAGCCAGCACCACGTAATTCAGAATTAGACGTGGCAGTTGTATGTCTAGAATTATGAGAAGGTTTCAATGTGGTGGTGGTTGTAGTGGTAGGTTTCGGTAATGTAATGGTGGTGGTGGTGGTAGGGGTGGTGGTTCTTTTATAGGGTTCGGTTTGTGACCAATGTGATTTGTAACTGCTGCTTATGGTCGACGATGGTCGACGTGTAGTGGTAGTAGATGTTTTACTTGTTGGTTTCGTTGTTTTTAAATGACTGGCAAAGGCTTTTGTTGTTGTTGTTGTTGCTATTGCTGTTGTTATATGAGATTGTTTCGTATTTTTGGTAGTGCTGTTGGTTGTACTAAATGGTGCTTCATGAAGATCTGTGTACGGTGCAAGTGGTGGCAAGAGATCACGCTCAACTGTCGGTGTATAGGAATGCAAATCTTCGGGGACTTCATATGGCACGGCTACATCTAAATCGGGATCATCTATACCAGTCAACCAAGATGGCAGAGTTTTCGAATTACCACCCGGCAATTTCAACAATTCATCCTTATAGTTCTCGGTGGTAGTTGTTGGCGCGGTGCCGGTGAGAGGAGATCGAGTACTTCTCCCATTAATAACCGTCTGTTCAGTTGTTGTTTGCATAGTTGTGGTTTTTGTATTAGAATGAGAATGTACCGCTATATTTGTACCTGTTGTCATCTGGTGCGGATGTGGATGTGGACTTACACCATGATCTGATGACAAAGTTGTTACAGTTGCTTCCGTACCGGGGTGGTGGTAGTTTCCTTCATTTATAGGGTTCGTCTCAATCAAAGGTGGTAATAAATCCCAAGTTATGACTCTAGTCCCACCATCATCGAGCACAAAAATATATTCGACGGGGCCACTAATATGCGGATCGTTAAGATCTAATATATAATCAGGCAATTCAGTGTATTTTGCACTCTTGGTCGCCACGCCACCAGCATGGGAATCTAAGGTACGGAAAGGATATCGGATAATAAGGATGTCAATGATACATGAATATGATCTACGATCTAGATGATATACTTCTAGTTTTGTTATGATTTTTTATTTTTTTGTTATTTGCTCTCTGATTAAATTAACCTTTAGCCATGGTATAAATAAACGTATTTATTATGTATTGAGAGAGTGTGTGCTGTATAACTAATTTTTTTATTTTTCTATAAATTATTTCGCCACAAGCACCGGTGAGCACATTCAATCACTCCCAAGACTTGTTATTGACTCATAATCATTGATATGCACTTCAAGCAATACACGCTTGTACTCTCCAGCTCAGTCATTGAAATGTACAGTTTTTTTATTTAATTTTCAGTACATATATGTTTTTATAGTTTCCAGTATTAAATGTCAAACAATTTTCACTTGAAATAGCATGACTAGTGAAACGGACCCATTTACGGACACATTCTGTAACAAAACCATTCGTCGTAAACATTCCTTTTCTAATATTTTGTATATACGCCTCATTCGGGCACATTCGGGTAATCTATCGAAACTATCCCCAATATCCCCATAAAAGTAATAGTGGTGGGCATGTGTAATACGTGTACCGCCTTTTTAAATTTGCGTACGTTATTTAACCCCTACACAGAATTCTATAAAAAACGCCCTAGTGCACGTAGAGTATAGTCCCTTAGTTTACACTTTGCAAAACTCAAACTCCCCACCACCCGCATTAAAAACCTTCGGCTAACATGTATGCTCTCATTTGTCATGCTTTTTAAAACTTTTAAACTTAAATTTAGTCGCAGTAGTAATTTTAACTTTTAGTACACATAGCGGCCTCAGCCAAAAGTTTACTTAAATGTTAAGGAACCAAATTTTGGTACAAGTTCATAGTTGAACACTTTTACTTCTTAATTCTACCGAACTAATTTTTTTAGTACTCCAGTACTTATGACAAAAGATTACAATAGATTTCTCTCAAAAGGGTTTCAATTTCAATATTAAGAACTTTTAAGTTTATCATTCTGTTTCGAAGACTTTCAAGGAAACGTCGAGCATCCCATGATATATATGTATTTTCCTGATGAGTGTCAAAGTCTGAACAAACAAATCTTCGAAATTGAAACTTGTTATATATGTCTAGTGGGCGGTATAAGGTAACAGACACGCCCACACTTGCAAAAAACTTCGTTTAGTACAAAATTTCACCACTAAGGGAAATTGTAAGAGGTTTTTCAAGGTTTTCCAGTTGACTGAACATCCCAATTGTTGTTGCTAAATATATACTTCCATCCAAAACTAGCATACCCTTGATTACGTAAACAAGTGCGAAGAGTTTTGGAGTAGTAAACTTGGACTGATTTATATGAGGCTTTTAAAATTAGAATGAATGAATGGGCACTCTTTCGGGGGTTTTTCTTTTGAAGTTTTAATGGGGGGGTGGTTGTCCAATTTAAGCCGTGTGTATTATTAATATAAATCTCCGCCTGAGTGCTATTAAATGCTTAAAATTGTTGTGTAAAAAACTTCGTAACAGACTTTTTCACCCGAATATCATTAAAAAGCGCGATTTTCTAAAATTATCATTTTTTATTTTATTTTATTTTTAAAGTTTTTGTATAAATTTCCATTATGTATATAAATTTTATAAGTTCATACTTAACTGCTCAATATGTATAAATTTATGCATCCATTATTTATTTAACAAAAGGTTACAATTTCAAATTCCTACTTTGTTTTTTTGGATTTTTACTTTTTCCTTTCATTTTAAAAGTTTCTTTAATGTAATTTATTTAATATTCTTATTAACCTTAAAAAAATGTACACGTTCCTTAAACCAATTTAGCTGATTGTCAATGTGATCATAATTATGAAAGTGCTCTAAGTCACAGGTTGCTGCTTAGGGTAACATGTTAGATATGTTGCGAAATAAATTTTGATTTGGCCCATTTTCATAATTCATTTCACTTCATTTCAAGGCAAAATTTTACGTTTTATAACTGTTTTTAAAGTAATCTCTCTTATTTACGTTGTTCGGTGTTGCATACCATTGATCAAAAGTGCAGAAGGACGAATTATTAAATGTAGACTTTTCAAGTGAGCTCAAGTCTTACATGTACCGGCTAAATATATTGTGGAGGTATGATAAACATAATAAAAGTTTTTATATTCTTACTCTAGTAAGCAGTACTTCAAAAAAATCAAACCAAATTTAAATACCCTCCACATCCGCAGCGGTGTTGTTTTGTGGTGAATATGGTTTTTTATAAATTGTGGGCGTGTCTGTTATTTGACAATGCCCATATTTGGAACATCGATGCACGAATTATTTATAGATATACATACCAAATTTCAAGTTAATAGGTAAACTTTGGTAGCAGATAAATCGATATAAAAACGTTTATCGGCCTACGCCCTCATTTTTTGTACATTTTTTTTGAAAATCAAATCAATTGTCATTCAAATCATTAATATTTATGTAAATGATGATGATGATACGCTCCTCGTATTGTGAAATTTGATTTGTTACAATGATGACAAGATTTTATATTAATTTTTTGTTTTGGGCAAACACACACAGAACCAGTTACATATACGTTAAAAGATTAAATTTTGTATGTGTTGTTGTTATTATTACTATTTTGTGTTCATTCAATTGTTATTGCGTTATTGTACCTTGAACTAAAAAACAAGTATATAAATAATAATAATCATTAAAAAAAAGATGCTTACGGTCATCTTAGGCTTACATTGTACACCCGAACAAAAAATGTCAATAATTGTTGTTAAAGCAACTCAAAGAACAAACAAGTAAGCATAATAATGAAAAGATCAAGGAAAGCTGAAATCATTTATTTTGCTTTCATCCCCCATCATATGTGTGTATATGGGGGTATACATCACTTTGACAGAATGTGTGCAGCGCCCAAAGGAGAGTCATTTCAAAAAGTAGCTCTAACCATGATATGTGTTCGGTGCTAATCACTCTACAGATTGCAAAAATTTGGGTTATCGATTCCAAACTTGATTGAAGTATTGGTACAGTTCATACGCTGATTGTTCAAGCGACACGCCCACAATGAAAAAGGAGCAAATTTTTAAGTAACTTTTGCATTGCTCTTATAAAGTACAGAAACATTAACATTTGTACTCTTCGGGTATTCAAGATTTCGCGTCGTTCAAATATAGTTGTTTTACTTGTTTATTAATTAGAACTTCTTCGCAACGCCTTTTCCATCATAACCATGCAGCAATTATTTCGAAACAGGAATAATTATTGTTTGTGTGGTATTTAATGCAATAAACCGTTTGACTTTTATAAGCTTCTCACTGGCGCTTTAAAAAATTCTAATCGTTCAGTGATAATTGATAAAACGAAAATAGCACAAAAAATTCTGCTGACATTTCTTCACTTACATATTGGCGACTGTACAGTTTTCATTCCTCTCATTAACAGTTCCGTTTAAAAACACACTCACTATATATAAACTATTAATCAAAAAATAATTTTATTTGCAAATTTTCAAATCACACGTGTCCGCGATGACGCTGTTAACAAATTCTCACACCATATTAACTTGCAATATTAATATAAGAAAAAAATATTAAATACATTGAAAAAAAAACAAACAAATGACTAAGAAAATCGTAATTGATTAAATAATTAAATAAAAATTTCCCATTATTAATTGATTGTGACAACTCTCCGCGCAGGTATAGCAATAATACGCTGATGGATCTTAAGTGTGCACCGTTATTTAAACTTTAATGTTACGTGGAATGTAACGCTCTAATTTCTTGAAAAGTTATTCTCTAATTATTAATTCTAGTTGGGTCACAGGGTGCAATTTGCGACATTTCTCTTTCAACTTGTAGCTTTAATTAATAATTGAAACGATTCGAGCCCGGCTTATCTTACAGCCGTATCAGTCATAAGTTTGCCCTACAATGTATAAAACTTCTTTGTAAGCATCAAAAACTGAGTCCATCTAGACATACATATCCGTGTTGGTCTATTAGTGGCACTCTTATGGTCATAAATTTTGAGATATTGAGCTGGACACTCCAAGTTTCTGCACGTGGATCGCTTTAAATTGGGTTAAATCAGTCAAGAATCACACCCACAACGACAGAAATCTTTTTATCCCCTTTAAAAGATAATACGTAATAAGTACACTATTAGAGGGGAGTATCATGTACCTGCCACACGCACAATTTGTACGTAGATTTGGAGGGTATTTAAGTTTTAGTATAAGCGAAATTTAGTGATTGCCCTTGTCCTATTTTACTGGGGAAAATCACTTAGAAGAGTGCTTAACGCTGATCTTTAAACAACTCCCCGTGAGGTAAATATTCTGTAAGACGGGCCCACACATGAACACAAATCGAAAAAATTAAAAACCAAATAATAAATTAATTGGATTTGGCAAGTACGCGGTGAACTTTCCACTAAGAATTAAGTATCCACTCAATATCTAAATGTTTCGCAAGCGTGAGCGTTTCACGACAAATAAAAGGTATACAGTTTTCGCTAAATTTACGCAGATTTTGATATTGTTAAGTTTGCGTACACTTTAAATTAGTACAATGAGTATCCAAGACTTATTCAAAGTTAAATCTAATAGCATATATCCTACATCGTTTGTGATAAGCATACATTCAGTTTTTACGAATGTTTATAATTCTTAAACAGCTTTTATTATTGTGATCGTTTCAGAATCACTTTCTGTGCAAGGACTGGCCACAGCTTTTTATATATGTGTACTCCGGTAATTATGTCACACTTCGCTCAAAGTTATGCGAGTGGCACCATAAACTACTTTTGCTTCTATTTCTACATAGCAACTTAAGAAACACATAATAGGTGCATTCTTCCGCTTCATATAACCCTCGAGAGGAGCTGGAGAGGTGGGAAGCACCCTTGTAACTCATTTCTAAGATCTTCTTTCTAAGATCTAAATAAATAAAAAATAATAATAATAATAATATGACCGCCTCCCCATATAACGCCCCTTTAAATGGCAAAAATACACAATTCTTAATATTTTCTAATAAAAGTTGGTGAAAAAGAGTTAAGTAGTTAAGTAACTAAATGCGTCAAATTTTGTACTCGATCGCACCATTTTCAGGATCCCTTTTCCATACTGATACAAATTTATTTATATATTTATGGCATAAATGTTAAAACGAAATGGTGGAAATTTTATAAATTAATGGAGGTCAGCTTTAATGGACTAAACCATCTCCATTTGTTTACTCCTTTTTTCTGTGCCTATCAGTAAGGAGGTGGCTTCGAATTGATTCTTTTTAAAATTGAAACCAAAAGTTACCGCCTTTATATGAATGTAGGTAAATAGGTTTCCGTCTAAAGCTTTTCCAACAACTTTCAACTACATGCATGCACGTATATGTATACCATGTATTCAAGTAAAGTGTGGGTTATTAAGCATACATATGAATGGTACAAGATTACATCATTCGAAGATGATGGAGATAGCTTCGGCTACATACTGCGCGTACGCTTGATTACAATGAATGCAATATTGAAAATTATTTTTTCGTTCCATTTCTTCAACACTTTGATTTACATACATATACGTAAGTAATAAATAATTTTGAAATAGTAAAAACAACAACAGTAGAAGATGCTTTTCTATCATATATAAATACCAAGATTTGCCGGTGCTCCAGTTACCAAACTGTTACCGCCAATTACCGCAATCCACACCAGGAGGCGACTAATCCAAAAACTATTGCAATAACGCTTGCGCTGGCGAATGCATTTGTGATAGTGATGCATTTTATACACTGAATATAAGTAAGTAAGCAATTCACAAGAAAATATTTGCTCAACACTTTTCAATTATTGCTTAACGACGTTTGTTTATTTAAAATATTTTCAAATTTTTAATTCAACTTAGCTTAGACAACAGCATCAAATGAGACAATTTAGGGTTTTGGAAAATCAATATTTCAAATTCAATCAATTTTTTTATACATTTTCAGTTCAAACACTTTAAACAGAAGCAAGAAAAATATTTGTATGGAAAAAATTGCACAAATGTTAAAGTTTTATAATGAAGCGATTTTGCACGTCTTTACAGCCTCAAAACTACCGGTTTAATGAAGTCGTGCTTTGATTTCTTACAAAACACAATAACTACGATAACTAACTAAATTGAAGAGAGATGCTGTTGATGTTTTTGTTTGTTGCTCATAACATACATATACACGCGTACTAAGCTTACCTGACCAATAGATCATGATGCCTTACTTGTGGTGCTAATGCGCTCATATAATACCTAGACAATGAAACGACTTCATTAACTCAACTCGACATTTGTAAATTGCAAATTACATACAAGAGTTTTTATTTTATCATTAGCAGCGCAACGTTTATTATTGTTGGATTTTTGTTTAGCACAAGAGACAAATTTTTTAAGAAAGTTTCAACATCGTTATTTGTTTTAATTTGGTTATAAATAAAATTAAGTTGGATTATGTAGCCAATATAATAGGGCTAGGTATGATCGTTGACTATCGCATACAAAAGAAAATCGTCTATATGTAGCATGCAGGAGGGTGCTCAAGGCATTGTTTTAAAACTGATCAAATCGTGCTGCATAAATGCATATTAATTATTTATTTTCCAGATAAGGTATATGCAAGTATATATATTTATACTACTTAGTCTTTGCTATACAACCAAAAAAACTGTGCAGTTATACGAGATATTGTTTACAACCTATATACTGTTTTAGTGGTAGAGCCTACGAATGTAGTGCAGGCCTGCTACGCTGTATGTGGGGCGTAAACGGGATATATATTTATTTGAAACTCAAAAGTTGTTTCTAAAATTAAAAAATTTCATTTTATAGGGTGGACATAAAAGACTGAAACGATTCTTATATGAATCCATTCATGTCGAACAAGATATGAACGCATCGTAGACTCAATCTATATCCATCTCTCCATTCTCCATTCTAAGCATATATTCAGTTTGATGCACATTCTGTTCATTGTTAAATGTTTTAAAGATAAATGAACCTAATCCCACCCTCAACAATATGAATTGTAGCGTATTAAATGATTCGGCTGACTGTCCGTGAAATTTGACTAATTGCAAATATAAATTAATTGCTGAGTTGAACATTAAAGAGTCAATTATTGTAAAGATTCGTAAGTCCGTTTGGCGTTTATTGTTAAATTTACATTTGAGAACATCATTAAGGAATTAAAGGTGTTCAAAAAACAATGACACACAAATACTTCTCAGTATGCATTGCGTACAAAGAAATGTATACAGTAGTAGCTATTATTCTATAAGCATTGTGATCACGTTTTAAATTTAATACTTTTGCTAACAGTAGCTTTAATGCCAGATATTTCGCCACCATATCTCTTCGACTCTTTACGAATAGTACGGACGGCTCCTTTTCGTCTTATCAAAGCTTTACGATATTTACCACGATGTTTAACACGTGGATTGCGCTGCTCCTTCTTGCGATTTGGTATCAATCCCTTATTTTTCGCTATCTCATATGTTATACCACGACGTGTAGCACCACCTTCTGCATCGTCTTTGCTCTTCATATCATTGCTGGCATCATTGTCATCACTCTCACTTGCACTACATTGCATTTCATGATCCTGTTGTTTTTTAGGTGATTCTGCTTCTTTACAATTCTGTTTCTTAGTGTTTTTCGAGGAAGATGTAATAGGTTTCATTGGCAACACTTTAAAATTATCACCATCTTCTATGCGCTCCAGTAATGCCTCCAATTGTGGCTTGATTATGTTCTCATGCTTGTCATTTAATTGATTCAACAACTTCTTCAGTTGACCTAAACGTTTTATAACGGGATGGTATTGCACAGATTGTCTCTTGCTTTTGAGTAGTAAGTAAAACATTACGTTGTTGCAATAAGTTAAAGCAATATTTTGATAAAGTTGAGCGAATCTTAATGCTGGTATCAGAGGAACGTCACTGAGGTGACAATATTCCAACACCGGATTATGCAGTTTATATATTTCCTCTAAATAACCTTCAAGATCACCCACTAAACCGGCGAATTCTGGTGCGTCTTTTTCAAACAAATGCAAACGTTCTCTTTTAGTTAATTTGGTAAAATCGGATTTTAAATGTGTGCTGGAGAATGTTTCGTCTTGTTTGGTATCCGTAGTAGTATGCCCACTCAATTGAGTTAGTGTGTTATCTAGAAGGAAATCTTCTTCCTTTAGCTCTTTTGCCAAACGTAAACGTATATTCTTAGCTTCTTCCTCTTCCATTTTGGCCAGCTCCTCTTCCTTCTCATTATAAGAACTATAATCCTGATCCACAAAATCGGTATTGTAATAATTTTGTTTCACTTTACCCCAATATCTGGTATCAGCTTCATCATCGTCACTATCATTGGCACCTTCAATATCACTATCAGCCATATTCATAACATTCTCATCTTCATCTTCGTTATCAATGTCTTCTGATTCTTCTGATTCCGTAAACGCCAAAACATCTTTGATTTGATGCTTCTCTTTACGTTGAGATTTCTGATACTCTTGCAAGAGCTCCTTCTCTTCATCACTGTAATCATCCCCTGAACTTGTTTGGTCATATACAAAATTTTCATCACTTATTTTTATTTTATTCGCCATTTCCAATTATTAAATCATGAATATCTACACACCGTCAAATATTTTACTAAAGAAAATAAATAAATACCCATGCGGCTTCACTAAAATTTACTAAATATGATATTTTGTCGATAAAAAGCATGCATGAAATAAGGAGCACCTGGTCATAGAAGGAATGAACTAAAACTGCAATCTCTTTATTCATCTAAAACTAAGAGACGAAAGGCAAAATTAAAAAATTCTTTAAAAATTACACAAGAATTCTGTTCATTCATTGATGATAGAGAGATTAAATGAAAATGTCCAAGTGCTACCAAAAAGAAGAATAAAACAAGTGAAAATATAAAAATACTCTGCATCACTTGATGTATTATTCAAGTTAATTTTTCTCATTAAAACTTACCATTTACCCCGATTCCGATCATCTGAAAATAGAACAAGAATGTCAGACTTTTTGATCCGGATAAAATATGTATATATATATATATAGATATACAGATATAAATACAAAAAAAAAAATGAAAAATTTTATTTTTCTATACCTTTTATTTTCTATACCTCGTATTTTCAGTTTCAAAATGATGCACATGTTAAAAAAAAATTTTATTATACCCTGCACCACCCTGTGGAAAAGGGTGTATTACGTTTGTGCGGATGTTTGTAACTCCTAAGCGGCAAACCTTCAGTTATAACGGTCGATGCAGAATCAAAACCTGAATCGAATTGACAATGTCCATCTGTCCGCCTGTCCATCTAAATTTGTGCGGAAGCTACAGGCCGCATTATTTGAGATATTTTGATGAAATATGGTACAAGGACTTTTATTGGCCTAAAGGGGAACCCTTTTGAAAATGGATAGTATCGGAGAATTTTTAGAACCCTTCCTCATATAATTTTTTTTTATTTCATAAACAAACATTAAATAAAAAAAATTCTGACATTTTGATCATTTTGAAATTTTTTCAAAATACAAGAAATATTTCATTTTTCAAAGAAAAAAATTAAATTGAATAATATATCAAATAGTGTAGGATATTTGATGGTTGAGGGGGGGTTCTAAAAATGGTCCGATCGTATCCATTTTCAAAAGGGTTTCTTTTTGGGCCAATACAAGTTCTTGTACAAAATTTCATCAAAATATTTTAAAAACTGTGACCTGCAGCTTACGCACAAAATTACATGGACAAACAGGCTTACAGACAAATCGATTCAGATTTTAATATCTTGTTTTACCCTTTACAAGTGGTGCAGAGTATGATAAGTAAAGTGGATTTTTCTTCAGCATCAAAATCCTAATCGACTTAATCTAAGAAAATCTATCTACCTGCCACAAAAATTAAACGATGAAGTCGAAATTTGGAACCCCCACGTAATGGCGGCATTCCCACAATGTATGCATTCAGAATTAGTCTGAGACAAATTTAGTTTTTACCGTTTCTGCATAAATATTTTATTCTTCATTGTTTGTGTTAATAAATACAATTAATAGAAAACATAATTTTTTTACAAAAACAAAAACGTAACAAAACTATTTATAACGAAGCATAAAAGACATTATATTATAAAAAAAAACAGCCAATATTCAATATTTCAAACATATTTAGATATTTTTTTGTTAAGCAATTCTTCATCCGCCCCCGAAAAAGTGGTTAATTTTCGTCCATTTTTAAGCAGCACAAATGTCGGCATCAATTTCACTCCATATGTGTCACTTAATTTGGAATATTTATCCACATTTATTTTCAATAAAATTAATTTATTCTTATAAGATTTAGACAGTTGACGAATTGGAGCATTCATAGATTTGCATGGCGTACACCAGGTAGCATAAAAATATAAAATCACCAGCTTATCCTTGGTAGAATTTACAACGGTTTCTACCTCTGATGCTCGTTTAATTATGGATATCATGTCGAATGTATAATATGTTCCAAATGATTCAATAAATTATTTTACACTAAACAGCTACAGAACTGAAGCTAACTAAGCTAAATTATTTAGGAAATGTACAGTAACAGGAATAATGAAAATGAACAAATAACGGTTAATTGCTAACAAGAATAACAACAAATTCTAAACGATGTTGTATTTTTAGTATGATTTTAATACGCATTCAAGCAACTTTTATTCCAATGGCATAGTTTGGGTGAAGGAAAACAACTAAAATGGTTCAAAAACTTGTCATAAAACATCAAGTTTCTTTACCCTCCCAAGATGCCGTGTTGTAAATTTCAATTTACTTCTCCTTCACAAGATGGCATTAATTATTTTTCTTTACCATTTGCTCCCATTCGTAAACACTTCCTGAATTGATACAATTTTGAATTTCAAATTAAATATATTTTTTTAAATTTTTAACGTTCCTTAAAATGTCCTCTTCTAGGCCAGGCAGCTCCACTGAAGAGGCAGCGAGGAGTTCCGCAGCACCCACATCAAACTCCGTTCAACGTAGATCTCAAAATAACGAAAGTCCTCAAGTGAAAAAAGAAAAAAAAGAAAAAACGGAAAAGTCCGATAAGAGTCATGAAAAACGGGACAAGCGTGAGAAAGCGGAAAAATCAGAAAAACCGGAAAGAGCAGAAAAACGGGAAAAACTATATAGCAGTGATGATAAGGTTGTCACCATTAGGGCAAAAGAAGATTTTGAGGATATCCTAACCGAAGCGGGAGATAAAATCATAATGGTCGAATTCTTTGCTACATGGTGCGGACCATGCCGTTTACTTAACATCAAACTAGAGGAATTGGCCACTCTATACAGGGGCAAAGCCATAATAGTAAAAATCGATATAGACGATTTTGAAGATTTAGCTGCCGAATACAATGTAACTTCCATGCCAGCATTTATGATTATGAAAAATAAGCAAAAAATTGAACATTTTGTTGGCAGTAAAGTTGAACAATTAGAAAATGCTTTAGAGAAATTTGTCGGCAAACCGGAGGAGTAGATGGAATTCAAAAGAATTGAATGACAGTTAAAGAATAATTTTAAAAAAAATTTTAATTCCGTAATGTCATACCTTTTGAAGTTTCAACTTTTTTTTCATGCCATCGAAATTTATATCACGTATATTTCTATCTACATCTTTAACAAATTAGGAAAAGTGAAAAGGAAAATGTCTTCCAACAAGCCAACATCTTCGAAAGCGTCGCGCAAGAACAAAAATAAGTATAAGGCGGAGAATACCCTCGAAAATAGTAGTACCGTCCATTTGACAGAGTCAAAAACCGAACTTCCCGTAAATACGAATAAAGTTCAACTTATTAACACCATGGAACAATATGAAAATGTTATTAAAACGGTTGGAGATAGAGTTTTGCTAATAGAGTTCTTTGCGGACTGGTGTGGACCGTGCAGAACATTAAATTCCAAATTGGAAGAACTAGCTTCTGTTCATAGCGCTAAAATTCTGATTGTTAAAGTTGATATTGATGAATTGGATGATTTGGCCCTCAATTTCAATATAACAGCTATCCCCACAATTGTGGTCATGAAGAATGAAAAGAAATTAGAACAATTAGCTGGATTGAATAAGCAACAATTGGAAAAGTTGGTGTTGGCGTTAGTAGAGGGAACATTCCCTGAAGTGGAAACGGAAGTAACTCCATCCGAGGAAGATGTAGCCATTCTAGCAGGCCCCGTAGAAATCGCGGTGGTGGAACCCATAAAAATTCCCAGTATTAATAAAACTATGGCAACAAAAGAAACTGTTCCCAATACAGAGTCTACAGCTGATATAGAACCTGCCGAACTAACAGATCATTTACACTCTGAAAATTAAAACCGGCCTACTGTGCTTCAAAACTTGAAAAAAAAAACGAAAACTTTTTCATAAAATTTTTTTCTTCATAATTTTAAAATTCTTGTTGCCAAAATTGAATCGAATAAAAAAATTTTAATAAAATTATACGAAATAACCAAGCGACACGCTAAACTTTGCATTTGTTTTCGCAGAAACCAAAAGAAAATGATTTATCTCGTACAAAATAAGGAGGACTTGAATCAACGCATAGAGGATGCCGGCGAAAAGTTGGTTGTCATCGATTTCTTTGCCAATTGGTGTGGTCCCTGTAAAATTATAAGCCCCACCTTGGAAGAGCTAGCCGTGAAATATGCAGAGCAAGCACTGGTTCTTAAAGTCAATGTTGATGACTGTGAAGAAATTGCTTTAGAGTACAATGTGACCAGTATGCCCACATTTATTTTTATCAAGAATAATCAAATCGTAGATGTGACCATTGGTGGTAATTCGGATCGCTTGGTAAAGAATGTGGAAAAATACATTGGCTCAGAACCCGTTCCTATTCTTGCCATTCATGAAAATGAAGTTGATGAGGATGCTGACGAAGAAAGCGAACAACCTGTATCACCTCTGGATCCGGCCATTGAAGATCAGATAGCCAATTAAAAATGCATCCTCCATATAACTCTGAGCTGTATCTAAATAATGAATATTCCTAAAACAAAACCACATTTTCTTTTATGCACCTGATGAACAAATTCAAATCTTTAACGTAATAAAGGCGTGATTTCTTTTAAAAATATAATTTTTTTATTTTTTCGCAAATGTGATTTTCATAGCGTGAGATGGTGTAATTTTGAAGCCTTGCAATGCCTCCTTCGCCGCATTGCTTTGCAATTCGGTTGCAAATTCAACAAAAGCAATGTCATGACGATTTGGCACCAAACGGACTTCCTTAAAACCGGGGAATTGGTTGAACAACATGGACAACATCATTTCATTTGTTTCCTCTGGCAAATTGGTAAGGAAGAGAATTTGATTTGGTGGCTGTTCACTCTGCGTATTTGGATTTGTATTCTCAGCATTTGATGATTTTTTCTTTTTGTCCCTGGAGAAGATGGAAAAAAATGGTAATGAAATAGAGCTTATTTCACTTATAAATCATAATAAACATACTTTTTGGTATCCTCTGTTATTACCACCGGTTTTGGTGGTTTCACTTTTTTGGGCCGTTCCTTAAAGGTACCCTTTATTTTTGCTACAATATCCGAATCAGTTTTGGAATAGGCAATACGCATTGGCTTATCATAAAACGGGAAACCTTGCATGGTGCGCAATGCGTTTGAGGCGCTGGCAATTTCTTTAAATATTACAAAAGCTTGACCGCGCATTTTCAGTGTTTTCATTGCTACAATATCTAATATTTGTCCAAATTGTGAGAATATAGCGTACAACGACTTCTTAAGTTCTTCCTTCTTAATTTTCTCATTTAAATTATTTATGTATATGGTTTGATTTGGTCGCAAATCCATTTTTTCTTACTTCAAGAAATATTAGTTATTTTATTAACTTGTAAGAAGAATTCTGTGAATATTTATTATTACCACTTTATTTAGTATAAAATAAAATAAATCTACTACGTTATGTTGTAATTTCTACAGAAAAATAACTACAATAAGATCATTTTCTTGTAGTAATACTATCAAGAAAATAAGGGGGCGCTATTGTATATGCGGCATATATGGAGAAATTGCCTTCATAACGTACTCTGTTTTGTTAACTTCACCTTCTCGTTTTCTATCAATAATCGGTATCATTTATTTTCCGTATTATATGAAAAGAAAAAAAATGTTATTTGAAAAGGTGCATTATCTACCATTTCACAAATAATTTGTTAAAAAAAACAAGTAATATATTAAAATATATGGAAAATAAGAAATCTACAAATAAATAAGGAACAATGGCTATAAAGAAGTGCACCTGAAGAAGTGTTTAAGGAGCAATAATATACGTAAAGGGTGTGCCTAATAAATAGAATTTGTGCAGAAAAAATGTATTTTTGTCTTTAATGCCTATATACGCAAATGTGTGGGTATGCAAAGGAGGAAATTTTCCAACATTCCCAAACAAATGAAAAAAAATTTACTTAAATATTGAAATGAGCATTTTAACAAATAAATTGGTATTTAATAAATATACTATGAATTGTAAAAATACATCGTATGTACGAAAATGATTAATGAAATTGATTAACTTTAAATAAAATTGAAAAGAAAAACAAAATTCATCAAACCACTCGAGGAAAATCGAGGACATTCGAAATCCTTAAGTAATAGAACATATATCTTTTAAACCTTGAATTAGAAATGAGTGTTTTTAATGATTTTCAACGTCTTTGGATGGAACGTTTTCCTCAAAGTACACTATCGGATGCATGGGAACAGGATGTACGTGCTAGTCTGGAACGTCACAAATTAAAAATTAGTGAATTAAAAAAAGAACTTGAACAAGAGAGTTTATATGTTGAATATTTGGAACGTTTATTATCAGATGTGGAGAAATATCGAGAATGTGGTGGTAATCCAACAACTATATTCGAGGCTCCAGCCAGTGCCAGTGCCAGTGTTATAACTCATAACAAGGGTAGCAGTTACCCAGAGAGTGATATCAGTGAGAACTGTAATGTTGTGGTGAGTAGTGAGTAGAGATTTTCACGTAAACTATATGCGGAGACATTTTTGGAACATAATTATGATTGATGGATAGTGCTTCATATCCATGAATAATTTTAAAAAAGTAAAAATGCTTGCATAAATTAAAATAATTAACCGCATTACGTGTGTTCTTCACATATAATTCTATAAGTAAGAATGGTGGAATGGGTATTCTTATAAAGAAACGCACACGTTGTGGTTTTTCGTATTGATTTATAGTTTGTTCATTATTTTCATACGCAAATAAACGGATTAATTCAATGTTAAGCAAAACAAAATGGCCACTTTAGCAGTAATAAGATTTAGATAATCTAGATAATCAATCGATAAAGCGATTTTATGCATATATTAAATTTGCGTTCATAGAGATAACAGTAAAAAAAAAACGCACCTTTTATATTCAATTACCGAAGGTACGAAGGAAAAACTGTTAAATTTCATATGCCAGAGTATATTTGTCCTTACGTCCGTTAATTTAAAATTAAGAGAGGGATCCGATCGTTTTTGGTGCATACAAACTTAAACTTAACGGGTATACATTTATGAACTGTATTAAATAATATTAACATATAGTTTCCGGCATAATTAAAAAATGTCGTTTTTTGAATTGCAGAAATGTTCCGATAAAACTGAGAGTTATAGTTGCAAATCATCTTCAAATTCTGATAATAATAAGTATTATATTAATCAAAGTAGTGGTGGTGCTAGTAGGTTTAGCAGCAGTAGTAGTTATGTAAAACATCATCATGATAATAATACACCAACTATACAAGAAGAACAAACCGATAATGAAAAAAAGGGAAAAAATCGGCTTCAAAGTGAAAGTGAAAGTGGGGCAGTGCATCAATGCATTAACGAGTTGGTTGCTGCTTCTATAGGTGGTGGCGGTGATAAAAGTGTTGATGCTCTAAAGAAAACATCCAGTAGTGGTGGTGGTGGTAGGGGTAAGCCCTCGCACTTTGTAACAGTGATTGAGGTGAAAGAGAACAAGACTAATAATAGCATCAGAAGAGACAAGAATAGCGACTTGGTGGAGGGCTATGATGAAACGCAAATGCCAAATACCACAACAACAGAAGCAACAACGGCATTTAGTAGTTTTGATAAAAAAGCAACAGCACCACCACTATCACCATCACTGACGGCGTCATACACCTCGACGCCGTTGTCGGTTTCGGCTCATTTAAATCTTCTGGAGACGAAGAAAAAAATGCCGCCCAGGTAAATAAATTGAAAGTCATTTGTGAAAAAATGTCCCATCCTTACTAATTATATTTATGTAGACCACCTCCTAAAAATATACGCCGCGTTGAACCTCCAACTATTCCTAATGCAGCCACAGCAGCAACAACAACAACAACAACTTTGTCATCATCCCCCAAAACTACTGAACAATTCTCAGGAGTCAATCTGTCATCGTCATCATCAGCTGAAAGCCCAAAACACTCATTGGAACGTAATATTAAACCTTCTGATATATTACGACATAAATCTTCTGAATCTTTGGAGGGTAAAAATTCTATAAGTAATCGCAAGACTGCATCAGAATTGAATCGTTTTATAAATAATGCTGATTTTTTGGAGGAACTGGGACAAAAAATTCATAAAACAGAACGTTTGGAAAGAACGAAACGTTATGAAACCGATATCACAGCAAATAGTCCCACAAACAGTTTAGGGCGTTTAAGTAATCAAGGCAAAGTTATTGCCGGCAGTACAACATCACCAGCAGCCATAACTGATGTTTCTCCCACAAGCAGCCTCAATAAAAATATTAAATTTGCTACAATAGAAAACACATCCACTGGGAGTTTGGATAAAAAGTATCATCACCATTTTCATCATATACCGTTACAATCACAATTGGAAACAGAAACATCAGCAGGAGCAGGATCTAGAGAGTCCTTGGCTTCACAGGGCACAGCTGCCATTGTATGTATTTTCATAAAACATATACACACTCCTTCAAAAAAAGCTAATTATCACGTTTTTAGATAAAAAGTTATGAATCAATGTCATCCCTCAGCTCGGGCAGTGCAAAAATCACTCAAACCCAATACGGAGAATCCTCTGATCATGTATACGATTCGGTTCCTTTGGATAATATGGATGATGAATATGTGTACATTAAACCCAGTCAGGCACCACCACCACCGTCATCAACCTCTACAGCAGCGGCTGATAACCGCTCAACTATAAGAACTTCGCATGCCAGCTCCAGTAATGATTTCAATGATCCAGATTCTATGCATAACTCAAACTATATTAATATTGACTACTTCATACAGTAAGTCTTGGATTAAATTCTGAATAATTTTCCAATGGTATAAAAACAAAATTCTTACAGGCAAAATGCTGAGACACGTTCATGTTCGATGGAAAGTGATGGAGAATACGAGAGTACTATGCCTATTATGAGAACTATTTCACATGATGACCAAAGCGCACAAATATGTAGCAATGCTGTACAAAAGGTAATCAATCTTTTATTCATTTACTTAAGACAGCATAAAAATTTAACATTTTCTTTGCGTTCTCAAGACCAATAGTGAATCAACTGTCTTGGCTTGAAAAAGAGTTAAAAACTCTCTCTCTGTCACCAAAAATTTAAAGTTATCTAAATCAGATATTTTGCTTTGTACCACAAATCGGAGTAGATCCTACCACGCATGTTTCTTTGTCGTAAACTTTGCTCAACAGACATGGCAGGAATTTTCCTTGGGTTGAATAAAATTACGATTCCGCTCATAATTAAAACGGTTTAGTTCATCATCATCATGGCTTGCCGATTAAAATCTATGTAGGTCTTTGGTCCGTTGCAGAAGAGAACGCCACGCACTTTCTCCAGTTTTATACACAAAGTGTTTGGAGGGCACCAAGCACTTGGTCTCTCCACCGGAGTTTCGGCCTACCTCTTGCGCGACGTTCGTCCGGTTCCCTTTCGAGCACCTTCCTAGCTAGAAAACGGTTTAGTTATTAAGATAAATTTTCGCACCGGGTTTATAATTAATCCACTAATCGATGTACCAAGAATTGGTCAAATCCGCAATGGAAAAAAAATTATCTAACACTCATAAAAATTGAACTATTAAGTGGAAATTTGTTGCTCATGGGCGAGGTCGGGTAACCCGGTTTAAATACCTGTCGCGCCCACGATGTTTTTTTGGTTTTTTTTTTTACTTGTGACATTTTGGTCTTGAGTTCGTATGTATTTAAGGCTGCACTCAAAATTAATTTAATGTTAACTGTGTCTCTAACTAACTAAACTTTCTTTCCACTTTTTTATAATCACAACAGAATCTAATTTCTGCCATACTTGTGAGTACATAATGTGTGAAATATTTTATAATTATAACAGCATTATTTGTTGACTCTCGTCTGTCAGTAAATACACGTCTCTCTCTCTCTCCCTCTCTTCCTCCTTCAATTATTGAACATGTTATCATTCATTCCTTGTCTCTCGGTGTAATACCGTTATGTCGTCAACAATGTTTATTAAAAAAAGCACTTTTTTTATTTTGACTTATGCACAGGTGTCTGGAAAACAACGCGGTGCCAAAATACGATCCATTTTAAATACGATCATACAAAGTGAAACGATTTACGTGAGCTGCTTAAATACCATGATACAAGTAAGTGAGATGGGAAAAAGGAGACAAAAGCCATTTTATTAAAAAATTATTCTTTTTTGCTTAGTACAAAAAAGCTATACACGCTACACTGGGTACATCTCAACCGGTCATTAGGGAAGAGGAGGAGGAAACGATATTCTTTAAAATCGATGAATTACATGAAGCTCACACCGCCTTTTTAGACGATTTAAAGTGCTTAACAACACACGACGGCGGTGATGTTTTAATTGGTGAAACGTTCAAACGTTTAGCGGAAATGTTTGACTTATACAGCGCTTTCTTGCACAACTACAACCAGGCTATTGAAACGGTGAAGAAATGTAGTGCCAATAATCAACAATTCAAGCAAATCGTTTCGACAATTGTGTTAAACTTGCAAACTGAACAATCGCTGACATTGGAAGATTTATTGCACAAGCCAGTAGCGCGTGTGCAAATCAATGCTTTGGTGTTTAATGATCTGTTGGGCTGTACACCGCCCAATCATCCAGATCACCACCCCTTGAAGCAAGCCTACGACACAATACACAGCTTCCTGAAACAGTTTAATGTGGTTAGCCAAAAGTTACCGTCGGAGTCCAACAAGAACTTGCGACGTATGGTGAAGAATTCATTTATTGTGGAATTGGTGGATGGCCATCGCAAATTGCGGCATTTGTTTCTATTCAATGATGTTATAGCTTGTGCCAAATATAAAGCGTCGGGTCGCGATCGCATTGATTATGATTTGAAATGGTTTATGCCCCTGAAAGATGCGGCCGTATTTGAGGAGAGTGACGTTGGTGCTGACCTTAAGGAATCCAGCCCCGCCAACATATTACAACTGAAAACTCAGGCGTGCACGGTGCGCGATCAGCTGCTTTTGGAGGAGAAAGACGAAAAGCTGCGCAAATTGAATGGTTTAAAAGCGGGAGATAAATATCGACGCAAATTGGCCGACTTGGAGTCACAATTGGTTTTGGCCTCGCCCAATCTTGTGCTGCGCATCGGCAATAAGTCAACGAATAAAACCATAACCTTCTTTTTAAGTTCAGACTTTGAAAGGTCTCAGTGGGTGGAGTCCATACTAAGTTTACAGGTAAGAGAAAAAATTGAGAAAGTTGTTCAAAAATTTAAAAATTGATGTACTCCAGCAAACCTGCAATATGCCCAGCACCAATACAACAATCAGTGCTTTGGAAGTTCACACATTCATTGTGGCCATGCAGAAAGGCATGAAAACTGAAATGGGTTCGTATTTAATGCGTAATTCAAGCGATGAAAGTTTATTGGTTGGCGATTTGCACATAACGGTGCATGAATTGAGCGGCTTAAATCAAACCGCCGATTTGTACATATGCCTGGAAGTGGACTCCTACGGACATTATTTTCGCAAAGCTACAACGAAAATGGTGTGCCAGACGACCAAACCGAATTGGAACGAAAGTTTCGTTATCGAGTTGGAGGGAAGTCAAAATGTGCGCGTTCTCCTCTATGAGTTGCAAGAGCGGGCTATAATAAAAGCCAATTATGTATTAAAAGTACGCAAACAAGATTTGATAAATTTTCATTTTTTATTTTCAATGTAACTGTAACTGTAGTCTTTGGATGAAACTCATTTTAAATAGTAGCATTTGGCCGGTGGGGTATTAACCGATGTTGCTCCTTTTTTTACAGTTAAGTCGTAGCTGGTTACAAGAAACAGCCCAAAGCCGTTTACTTCAATTGGATGACACTCTAAATTTGAACGTAACTGTACGCTTCGTGCCTGGGGAGGTGACTTTAAGGCGTGTGCCAACCTCAAAGCCTGGCGCTCTCTTCGGTGCTAAAATGCATCAGGTTCTAAAGTAAGTATAATTAAAATATTAAACCATGCTATGAGGAGGATTTATGTTATAACCCCCGCTCTAATTTAAGGCGAGAGAAACGCGACATTCCATTTATTATAAGTGCTTGTATTAGAGAAGTGGACCGTCGTGGAATGTCTGAAGTTGGTATATATCGCGTCAGTGGATCAGCTTCTGATTTAATTAAATTGAAAAAATCATTTGAGACAAGTGAGTTGTGGGACAGTACTTTTCGCTCCATCGTTAATATCAATTATTTTCATTTTCATTAGATGCTTATGTAGCTGAACAGCTGCTGAAAGAGGTGGACATACATTCGGTAACCGGCATTTTGAAATCATATTTAAGAGAGTTGCCGGAAGCTTTATTCACCGATGCATTATATCCGAAATTTTTTGAAGCATTTAGCCGTTTCAGTAATAATAATGATACCGAACGTATTAATGAGCTCTTGATGGTGTTTGATGATTTGCCCCAAGCACATAAAGCTTCCATTAACCATATATTAGATCATTTGATAAGGTGTGCGTGTATTTAATAATGCAAGAATATTCGATTTGATTTAATTTTGTATTCCGTTGTGGTTTCTGTTTTAGGATTCATCATCAAGAGGCAGATAATAAAATGTCTTTACATAATCTGGCGATGGTATTTGGACCTACGTTGCTGCGTCCAGGCGCTACACAAATCAAACATAAGGATTTATTAGCTTCCAGTACTGTAGATGTTATGGCACAGGCTGGTATACTCTATTGCTTTTTGCAAGCACGTATGAAAAAAATTAAGAATAGGTAAAACTATTATATTTAAAAAAAAAATCATTTGATTATAGCGTATACATATATATATATGTATATACATATAAATGCATAAAATATAATATTTTTATAATACAATCAAAGATTTATTTGTAAATATCACAACACTCCTTAAATCATTTTATTATGTTTACAATTTATAAAATTGAAATTTCTTGTTTTGTTTTTTCTCGCCCAAAGTATTGGAATAAAGAAATATATATATATATATGCTCAGTTTCACAATAACGAAAATCTTGATTAATTTCTTTTCTATGTAAAATTGTAAATAAAAATAATTAAATTTTATTACTTGTACTTTTATATTAAAGAATCGCAAAGTTAAGAATTGTTTTACTTGAAGAAAACATTGAAATATTTCTTATATTACAGCACTGCCAGCTTATGGTAATATGTAATTTAACATCAGAATCAACTCTGCCATTGTGTTTTGAAATGAAGTTGGCTGCCAATCTACTAAAATTCTTTCCTTTGCAAAAAAAAAAAATCTTGATATTCATTAAAGATATTTAATAAAAATATATCATAGGTAATCTAGATGAAAATCTATAAATTAACTAAAGTGAATGCTTGAGAATTACAGTTAAAACTTACATAAACGATAAAACAGTAAAATATCGTTAATATGTTGAGAAAAAGTGCAATATATTGAGAGATCTTTTTAAGTAATCATTAAAAAATAAACAGTAAAAAAGTATAGTTAATTAATGAATGCAATGTTTATACACTCACAAACAAAAAGCAACAATAAATTTTGGGAGTATTTATTATAAAGTGTGTTTCATTTTTCATTTCTCCTAGCCATGGTTCGCATGAATGTTTTGGCCGATGCCTTGAAATGCATCAACAATGCTGAAAAGCGTGGTAAACGTCAAGTGTTGTTACGACCTTGCTCCAAAGTTATCATTAAATTCCTAACGGTTATGATGAAACATGGTTACATTGGAGAATTTGAAATTGTGGATGATCATCGTTCCGGCAAAATTGTTGTTAATTTGACGGGCCGTTTAAACAAATGCGGTGTCATATCGCCGCGTTTCGATGTACCCATTAATGATATTGAGAAATGGACAAACAATTTATTACCTTCACGGCAATTCGGTTATGTTGTGTTAACCACATCCGGCGGTATAATGGATCATGAAGAAGCCAGACGGAAACATTTGGGTGGCAAAATTCTTGGATTCTTTTTCTAAACAACACAACGAATGATTTTGTGGGTATTTAATAACTTTTTTAGTTAATAAAAAAAGCGTTTTGTTAGCTTAATTAATTAAGCAGTGAAATGGAAGAATATTGTAAAGAGAATAAAATTTTTAAAAAAATAAAGGAAACTGCTAAAAGGTATGTGTGTATTTATGGTGAACAATAGATGTGAAAGAAGGCTATTGTGTTTTAAAAGTGAATTACGGTATCCAAGAAGAGTGCTTTAGAAAAGCATTCCAGGTTTATTGCGATGCTAACTATATTATATGGGTCCCTCGAACCCCTCCGTAACACAGACTATGATTTTTAACTTGTGGATAAACAAAAGTCACAAGAGAAGCCCTCAGCTGACTAATTAATGCCAGTAACGTTCATTTAGAGTGTTTGGGAAAGTATTTTACTATACCTCCTTTTTTTTGTGTCCGCATAGCATGGTTGGGGTACTAGATTAGTCATTTCTTCAAAGTCTTTATATACACGCTCCTCTTTTCTGTGGACAGACACGATACAATGCCACGATTGCAATCGGAACAAGTAAAATAAGTAAATTCGGCTTGGGCCCTTCCCATCTACATACAAACAATTTTTATTGCAGACATATAGATTTTTGTCGTTTGGGGGCGTGCCTGTTATCCAATAATGCGCATTTTTGGTAAATCGATGGGTGGGGTAATTATAAATATGTACACAAAATTTCATCTCAATAGCTCGATTTTTTGCAGATTGATTTTTATTGATTGTTGACAGGGCTCTTGACACATTTTATTCTTTTTTAAAAATCGATCTACGTGCAGAAACTAGAAATATAAAATTTATGACTGAGAATGCAACAACGGATAGGGACACGGATACACGGACGTATGTACATGTCTAGATCGACTCATTTTTTGATGCTAATCAACAATATATATCTTTATGAAGTTGGTTCATATAATTATAATTAGTGGATATAACGGCCATGGTCCAATGACACGCTCACAATTCAGGAAATCCGAAGGATTTTTTTATTTGTTCAAATTTGTGCATTTTTGAACCTGCCTAATGTCAAGCAAGGAAAAAATTCTTCACATTAATTATTAATTACCAGCTGTAATGACTTAAACCTTTGTATGTAGTCAAGTAATTGAAAAACCAGTTTCAATGCTTTGTAAATAGAAGGAAATAGGAAACTATTCGTAAGTGGAACAGTACTATACACAAATGTTTTTATACACTTTTGTTGACAAATAACTTGCAGCTGACCAGTTTGTCATGTGTGGCCATGAATAAGAACCATCTCCCGTCTCCTCTCATTTAGTTAGTAGTTGCTTAGAATTTGTAACGCTATTGGAGAGGCAAGTGTACTTTTCTTTTTAAATGATTCAAGAAAGAGAATTAATATTGAAGAGGGAAAGTAATGCAAATGAAAACCACCGCACCTGTGTGTGGGTTATTGTTACATAAAAAGTATTTTATTATTAAAGAAGAATGTTAATGCCTCTCCCCCTCTCCTTAAGCACTGACAAAACCAATTATATGTGGGAACGGGTTTATCGGCGAATTTCACAATGAATAGAAATCAAAAGGAAACATCAATAAATGAAATAAATAAAAATATAATTGCTTAAGATTATCAACTAAAGACATATTTCGTATGAGAAGCTTATCTGCTGCTTAAACGGGCATAATGCTGAAGAGATTAGTTCAATTAATCGTTGGTCAAGTTCAACATGTGACCTAGTGGCATTTAACTAATTTGTGTTTACTTGCGCGTGACTGGGAAAGCAAAGTAACTTTTTTGAAACTGAATAGCTCACGCTTTGGGGATAAGACTTATACACTTTTCACATTTTAGTAAGTGTGCATAAACGCATTTGCCATTCACATAAGGAGGCATCACAGACCCCAGAAATATTTACATATTTGAGCAGCATTAATATGTGAAGGAAGAATTGAACACTTAAACTTACATGGTCCTGCATCAGGGATCATTTGAGGACGCCCACTTGTTTTACCAGATTTGTATGCATACGCATACTTCCAAAATATCTCATAAATTTTTTCCACAATTTTTATTTCAATGTTTAGTTTGATATCATTCTATAGTTAATGGAATGACAACTATTTGGAAAACGTTCACATCAATGCTTACAAAATTTCATTATAAAGGATGACTGCATTCGCCGTGAGAATCGGGACAAAGTTTATGATGCAGCAGCAAAGTATTCTTTAGCCTTACGAGGATCAGCCACCATGGTCTTATGGCCAGGCTTCCAATTGGCTGGGCAAACCTCACCATGCTCGTCGGTGAATTGGACAGCTTGAACCAAACGTAAAGCTTCATCTACACTGCGACCAATTGGCAAATCATTAATTGTGATTTGACGTAACATTTGGTTTTTATCGATAATAAAGAGACCACGGAATGGTATACCAGTATCCTCATCCAATATACCATATGCACGGGAAATTTTCATCGACTTGTCAGCCAACAGAGGTATATCCATTTCACCCAAACCACCTTGTTTTCGTGGTGTATTAATCCAGGCCAAATGTGTAAACTGGCTGTCGGTAGAACATGCAATCACTTCGCAGCCAATGTTGCGAAATTCAACGGCACGATCCGAAAAGGCCACAATCTCGGTGGGGCATACAAAAGTAAAGTCCAATGGATAAAAGAACAACACCACATATTTGCCAATATAGTCTTTCAAGCTAATGTCCTTGAACACACCTTTTATAACAGCCGGACCTTTAAACTCGGGAGCAGGCTTTTGTAACTGCGGCATCTGTAACATAAAATATAGGCGACCATTCAACCCTTAAGCTAAGCTGTGAATGACATAGCATAATGATTTCTACCAATCATTATGCAATAGGTTTGTGTAAATCCATTTGCAACTTTATACATGTAAATATGGATTTGCAAGCAACCTCAGGTATACATTTTCTAAATGATGATGAAAACCAGTTTGCTTAGTGATTCCCTTTTTGCATTTTTTTTTTTTATTGTCTTTTTTGTTCACATCAAAGACTTGCGGATATAAGTTTAAAGCAGACAAATTAGTCGGCAAAATCGAACAACGTTATTTACATAAATTATATGTATACCGTTCTCACGTCTCATCATCTCTTCATATACATACTAAAGTGCCCTTTGCCCTTTTCTTTCGCAATTGCAACAAGTTTTTTGCATAACTGTTCTTTACGTTTTCTAAAATTTCTACCAATTTAATTACAGCGACACTTATTAACTTACCGTTTCACTTTAATAGTTACTTTGCTTATTGGTTAAAAAAGATTTACAGATAATTAATGAAATTATGAACGTTCGCAAACGAGAAAAGCGCTACTACGTTTTTACAAGACCGTCTGGCGCAATTGAAAATTTGAAAATGGGATAATGGCGGTCCGTTATGCCAGAGACTTCTCAGTTAAATGCGCAAAATAAGCTTTAACAAACGTTCTCTTTCTAAGAAGCATATGCAGAGAATAACGCGCGGTCTCTGCTGATACCATGTATGAGAAAGACAGTCTATGAAAATAAGTTGGAACGAATGTGACAAATATATAAATAAAACACAAAAACCAAACAAAACGTTAAATGAATGTATGTAAGTCTCTGTCCGGACCTAAAGCTTTGTTGTTGATTTTTCATTACTTTACGAATTCGCATTTCATTATCATTGTATCACTCTCCCACCCTATAGTTCATCAAAATGAATAAGCAGTACAAAGAAGGCGGCAAAATAATCTAATAATGGTAAAGTACACAATTACGAAATATTCCAACAAGACAAAATTAAAATATATATTATATTAATGTCTACCTAAAATGCGACGTTAACATCCTTTTAAAAGCTAAAAGGGGAATTATGCGTAATTTTTACAACCACCATCATATGTACAGGGAAATTGGGCAAAGAGTAATTTTTCAAGTGAATTTTCCATTTTATGACATATACTACTTGGTAAGCTTGATGGTGGGTATTCAAGGTTGGTTTTCAGCCATATGTCACTTTGTTACTTGCAAATAAATTAGCAGTGATGTATGTTATTCATAATTGTGCACTTATATGCATCACTGCTTAATCTCTAAATGATTTTAATATATTTGAATGAATATATTTTCAATATAATTCGATATAATTAAGCAAACATATCATATTTGCACATTTTCGTCTTTTATATATATACTACTATTTATGCAACCCGGCAACAGGTTTTCGCTTTGGCAACACCGCTCAATGTGGTGTAGAAAATTACTACAGAGTAAAAACTTTTCTTCACGTTACGGACTCGAGTTGAATTTTGTCTGCTGTTCAATTATAGTGAAAAAATTCATACGATGGCATAGGTAAGTGCAAATTATGTGTAAAATTTTTCATTCCAATGAGGTAAAATAACAGTGAAAAGAGAAAAGTGTTCAATAATTTAATATTTTCTAATCAAGAAATTTATGTAAATGTATACGCATGTATGTGCATATAAGAAAACTGCAAAAAATTTTGGAATCGAAAAGAATTTTTCTTTAGCACGCACGAGTAATGAAATAGTGCATAACGGACGAGCAAAGTGTATGTCTGTATAGTCGTTTTCACATTGGAAGTGAATAAGGAAAAAATATTTTAATAAAATGAAAGAACTGAAATATTTGTATATGTGATATAAATTTAAGAAATTAAATGAGAAATCATTTTACCCTAAAAATTATTTTAACCAAGGACATGTAATAGAGACCCATGTGCCAAATGTGAGTGAAAAATCATCTCAAGGACATAAAAAAACTAAAGTGTAAATATATATATATATATATATTATGTATATTTCCAATTAGAGCTTCTTGCACTTTTTTTAATCGCAGCAATATGAACATCTATCAGTATCTCGTGGTTTTGCTTTTAATTACGCAATAATGAGGCGTTTATGTCCCAACGATTCTTATAGTGCATATAAAGTTTGTGTTCTTGGCTACCTTACTTTAGAAGAGTTTTTTCTTCACTTCAGTAGGCTTAGCTTTTCCTTTTATACAATATTGACAGCACTAGTATGTATTTTTTCTCGCTGTAAATTGCTTCAATGTTAATATTCTCTCCTGGCATTTTTGTTGAAGTACGTGTGTGTATATAATCAGAGTGTACTCGCCATAGTGAGAGCGCCAACCAAAGGGGTGTTGGATGGAACAATAATATAGTTTCTTTCTCAATTTTATTTAAAATTTGGGATAAATTTGTAACACATGTGCCTTCCTGACCACAGTCCGCCAGGATTGATTCTGCTGTTTATTTAAAATCAAATTTATTCTACTGTTGAGGTGAGATGATTTTATCTCTTACACATCTTTGGTTTACATTCGAAATTATTTCCTTTCCAGTGACGGGCAATCTTATTGTAGTGCTTAAGCCTTCCGTTTTACAGTAATTCAAGTTCAATGTATATACTACTACCACCATGTAAGTAAGTATTCATATATGTATGCCAATGTTTGTATATGCACATAATATTGATTTCAACGATGTGTATGCTCTGTGTATGCTCTCTGGCTCTGGCATGTCGTTGTAGTTTGCGTAAATGAAACAAATTTAGCAAATATTCAAATAGGTCGCCTCGGTACTATAAAATTAGTCTGAATGTGTGCTAGTTGTCTTTACGTCTTTACTAAGCTACGAGCTTCGTAAAGGAGGATCCGCATGAAGCAATTTTATTGTATTTGAATAGTTTTATTAATGAAGTGCATGTGTAGAAAGGAAAGTTACCAAAACAAATAAAAATAAGACATCGCTTGGGCCGTGCGAATAAAAACTAATACAATTAAAGTTCAATTATGCAGAATAAATTAATCCAAATTTAGTGGAACATAAATCACTGTTCAACTGAATTTTCACATTTTTCAATTCATTTGACGTTTGAGTACCATACCATACCTAATAAATATAGACAACTAGATGAAATAAAAACTCTACACAAGCACAGTTCTTTAGAATAAACAGAAGAGAATCGGAGAAAAAAAGCTCTTAATTCTTTGTTGTGGGCGTGAAAAATGAACTCTAAGTAAACAGACGGTTTTGCAAATTGTGGCCGTACGCTATTCATTTCCGCCCATTTTCACTAATTAGAATTAGACGAGATTTTATGTCTGCTGTGGGTGTGGCTTAATTAGCAATCCTGGTAGCAAACCTCCGCCCAACTAGTGGCGCTCCATTTATTTATCTATTATCTATTTTAATATCAGTTGATTTGGACTTCCAACTTTGAATTTTTTCACGTTCACCCTTCAGTCATAGAGTGTATGAACCATTAAAGCATTGCATCGCTTAATTTAAATATTGTGTTAATGTTACGTGTTCTTTGTGTTTCAGAAATTGTTTATAGGGAAATTGAAATGTCAATTATATAATTGCATGAATGGTGTCCCCCTCTTATTGCTTGTTATTATACAGATGTGATTTGTTGTTATTATTGCTATTATAATAAATATGTGCCGTCATCGCTCAGCACTTGTTTAACAACTTTTTATTTCATATTCATTAGAGATGGTATAAAAAATGCAATACATGCATAGCTGAATGTATATAAAGTTAAAACCTTAATCTCTCCTGCAGTACATACTTTCACACTAAATGTTGTGATATTAAATGATTTTATTGAAAGCTGTGTTATAACGAAATGATTCAATGCATAAATAAAAAGTCTTTCTAAAACAAGAACAAATATTTGGCTTAAGCAAAATCTTGGATATCATCCTTTACAAATATTTTTGCTTCAATGGTCGTATTCTGCATAAAGACACGCCCATTTCCTTTGACTTTAGCATTATATGTACCACATTTTGAACAGAAAGGATTCAAATTTTGGTGGTTTTTTTGTTACAAAGTTAAGTACAGTTTTATACACTGCACCACCCTGTGGAAAGGGATGCGGATGTTTGTAACTCCTAAACGGCAAATGCCACACCCACCTTCAATTATACCGATCGATTCAGAATCAAAATTGAATCGATTTAACACCATGTCCTGTCTGCCCATCTAAATTTGTGCGCAAGCATTTTTTTAGATATTTTGATGAAATTTGGTACAAGGACATGTATTGGCTCAAAGGGGAACCCTATTGAAAATGGACCGCATTGGACCATTTGAGGTTTTCAACAAAAATTCGAGGAGGGAATATGAGGTCCGATCATTTTTTGAGATATTTCGAGGAAATTTGTTACAAGGAAATGTGTTGGCCCAAAAATAAACCCTTTTGAAAATTGATAAGATCGGACTATTTTTAGAGCCCCTCCCATAGAATTTTTTTTTGATTTTATAAACAAAAAATAAAAATATTTTCTGACTGAAGTTTTTCATTTTTCAAAGAAAACAAATTGAATAATAATAAATCAAGTGGTGTAGGGTATTTGATGGTCTGGCTTGACCGACTAGAATATTTTCACTTGAGTTCTTCAATCGTTTTCCTAAAAATTCGATTTGTTATTCGAAAATACGCCCACAATTTGTAAAAAACCTTTTTCGGTGCAAGTTGATACATATAATCAGGAACCTGCCATGCCCACATTATATATATATATATGGATGTGGAGGGTATTTAGGATTTTCCCCTTTTTTTTAAGGGCTACTTATATCCGGCTGTAGCCCAATTAATAGCGCGACAATCCAAACACAAACTTAGTATAAATATGTGTTAAAATTCGTTTAAAAGTAACGGTAAACATGAGATTTATGTATGTGCAATAATTGAAATTTTTGTTAAAAAATTATTCTATATATACTTTCTTGCTATTACTGCAATTATCTTCGATTTATTGCATACACAAGTAAACAAAAGCATTTCTAAAATTTTGCAAAATTAAAGAAAGTTTTACTTTTTTTTGTACTTTTCTATTCTACACTATGACCCTTGACCGAACCATAAAGTAAAGAAGCGTAGACTGTTTTAAATACAAGAGTGTAAAGTACTAAGACAGGTTGAAAGACACCGCTAACCATTAAAAAGCAATATTCTGGTTGGTAAAGAGTTGCACCAATGCACAGATGGCAGGCAACCAGGCGTGCCATATATAATTTATTATATGTGTGTATGGTATGGTATGAGGGAAAATATCACTTTGTTGAAATGTTTGCAACGCCAGAAAGGACTGTCGGACACCCTACAAAGTCTATATGTATGTATTTTAAATCAGTATCCTACCATGTCCGTCTGACCGGTATGTTCGTTCTGTGATAAGCACTCTGGTCGCAAAATTTAAGATATCGTTACTAAACTTGGTGAAAGTGTTGGTAGTTTTCATTGTTTCGTTGGCTGGTTAGTTTTGGGCAGAATCAGTCAAGCGACACGAAGATAATGCAACAAAAAATCTAAAAGAAGCAATTTTTCTTATTGTTACATAATGTATTGTATATTGATATATACACATGTACTCCACGGGAAGCTTGCTCTTATCTAATTTTTATACCTTCCACTCCGTTTGCACAACTCGGGAGAAGGCGTTAAAGACCCTACAAAGTATATATATTTTTGATCAGCATCAAAAACTAAGTCGATTTAGATATGAATGTCAGTGTGTCCGTGTTGGCATTCTCACGGTTGTAAATTTTGAGATATTGAGCTGAAATTTTCAATTTAAGTTTCTTCACGCAGATTGCTATTTAAAAAGTGCAAAATATATCAAAAACCACGCACAATCCCACAATCGACAGAAACATATATATGTGTCACAAAAATTGTGCTATAAACGTGAAGTTTGGTATGCGTATGTATAATTATTGTATCCACAGAGGGGCCAAAAAAGGCGTAATCGGATAATAGATACGCCCACAATTTACAAAAAAAACCATACTCGGAGTAAAACTCAACTTGCAAGCTGCTACGTACACTATTAGGGGGCGCAATCATATAACTGTCACGCCCATCGTTTCTATGTATGGAAGTTGTTTAAGATTTGGGCTAAGCCCAAATTTAGTTTTCTTACTTGTTTTAGTTACTTTTTATGGTTGCATGCTTTTCTACATCCCGTTAAACACATGCACTCATGTGAGTGTTTTGTTTTCCATCATGTGTTACCTGCTGCTGCTCTAGTTGTTATCGTTTATGTACTGCTTTTTATATCGTTTGACGTTGAGGTAGTTGTTGTTGGTATGTTTCCTTGTTTTTTTGTTTGTTAAGAATGGCGATTTGTAGCGCGGTGGCGTATAAGTGATTCTTTCAAGCCCACTGCACACATTAAAAATGCACAAATATGCTGATGCATGATTGTAAATATGTAAACTCTCCTCGTTGATGTTGTACATGTTCATACTCATACATGCATTTGTATGTAGATATTAACTATTTAATTGCTTTAGTTGAAGCAAGCATTGAGAAATCAAAGTTAATTGGATTAAAAAATATGTGGATAACTTTTCCCAGTAGGCTTAGCAAACATGTGCGGCTTTATAAATTTGCTTAACGCACAAAAAACTGTAACACATTTTTGGTATTAAGATAATTTAGATGAAAGGCATAAAGTGAAGTGGAGACAGGGCTAACTTGGGGATGAGTTTGTCATTCCGTTTGCAACATCCAGATAGAGACATCCGGGATCCCACAGTTTATTTAAAGAGGTCTTTGTGTCCCTCTGGAAAATAGCCAATAACGTTAATTTAGCTAAAGAAATGAGATTTCGGCAGTTGCGGTTGATTATGTGCGCTTTATTTACTCGTTTTTATAGAATAAGAAAATGTTTTTCTCTTAAAATCCACATTCATGTGGTTTGCTGAAGACGTCTCGCTTCAGCAAATATACTTGCGGCTAATATAACTGTTTAATAGGCAAAGACATCGTACATCTTATGTATCAATACAGTTGTACTGTTCAGCAACAGTGATTGCAAGTCTACGCACTTACAAAAAACCTTTCGCAAAGTTGCCAAAGATGTTTCTTGTCTTTCCTCTCTTTCGCTTACACAATTCCTTTATTGCAAAGTAGAATAAAAAAAGTACTTGTTTAATATTCTTACTTAGCAGGCCAAAATAAAATATGAAAATTTTCTTAATAGGCTGTGAGATTAGATTTTCATAAAATGAAAAAAACCAATATAAATGTGTTCTTCGGCCTATTGAATTGAAAGAATAAAAAGATCCGGTTGCGATAATTTTTCTTTTTGTGCAATTAAACGCGATTTGTATTTTTAACCGTTTTTCTGCTATTTTTCTTATTCGATTTATTTGCAGACTTTGAGCATGCAGTGTGTTTATTAAAAAAAAGTGCAAAGATCTGAAAACAAACACAAAGCCACAAGTCCAAGTCGGAGGAGGGCGTTATAAATAACCCCAAAAAACAAAAGTGGAAGATTTTTGCCACAATCACTGGTTTAAAGGTAACGCAAAGGAAAACCCAGACTGCACACATTCAAAAAAAGTGGTATTAGAAAAAGACGTAGATCTAGTGAGAGGGGTGGTGAACTGGTGCAGTGATATCATTATTTAAACAGCCAAGAGGGGTGGAGGCCTTCGGCGTAATCTCATTACCAGCAACAATTTGCATTTTTTGAAGGCTTTTGTCTACAAAGAAACGGTGTTTTTCCCGGTAAACTAAGTCCTTAGCTATTTAGAGGACGGCTAGCTCACTGCGAGATCAAAAGACCACTTTCAAAAATTTACTAAAAAACAAAAACTACCAACCAACCAATCAACCAACCAAACCAAACTAAATAAAAATCTATTTAAAATGACAACAGCAACAACATAAACCTATTTAAATAAAACTAAACATATATCTAATTACAGAGATTGAAAAAAAAAAACAAATAGCAATTTTTATTATAATTATTTATATCTATATATATAAAAACAAATCAAATTTATGGCAAATATTTCGTGATCCTTTTCAAAACAAATCAAAAAACAAAGAACAAAAAACAAAAATTTATATAAAAAAGAAACATTTTACAATATTTAAGTGGTATAATTTTGCTCGTGCAGTATTGTATGTGTGTGTATCCCAATAACATTTATCAAACAAAGAATAAGTTTTATATATATTTTTCAAACAAACAATTGTTCCAATCGATTTGGCTCGCAATCCCATGTGTATACACAAAAATATGTTGTACTGTGAGTTGAAATAAAACAAAAACACTCAAGCATTCAAAAAACTCAATTACAGAAAAAAATCGAATAAGACAATACCGTTATTGTGTGGATGTATATATCCGTGCGTGTGTGTGTGTGAAAAGTAATACAGCCAACTAAAATGAAAACTATATCTATATAAAAACAACAACAACAACAGCCCAAAGACTAGCTTTTGCTTTTAAATCTTCGTTTGTAGCAGACAAAAACAATCCCTGACAACCAGTCTTTTATTGCCATTTTTTCGTAAAACGAATTCTAAGCCATATTTTTTACCCACAAAAAAAAAAAACACTTAATTCTACTATAAAAAAACAACAACAACCAAATATCACTATAAAGAAATACCTGTAAAAACAAAAACAAAACAGTCGAAATCGATAATCGTTTCTTGTTATTGCTATTTTTTCTCGTTCTCTTCCGTACAATTTTTGCGAATCTATATGAGGTTTTCGCTCCTTTCCTGAACGTTTTCCTCTGAGCGAGACGTTATATATGGCAACTTTGGA
Organism: Crataerina pallida; assembly: GCA_949710015.1. Taxonomy (NCBI): domain Eukaryota; kingdom Metazoa; phylum Arthropoda; class Insecta; order Diptera; family Hippoboscidae; genus Crataerina; species Crataerina pallida. The sequence goes on from OX453291.1 coordinate 19,754,089, forward strand.
GAATACCACAACATCCAACATATTAACAAACGACATTCATAATAACGCCGCTTACGCCAACGCCAACGCCAATTCCAACGCCAACTCCAATATCATCAATTCAACTGCTTCTGTTGCTTCAGTTAATAAGGACGACGATACTATAACTGTTGTTGCTACTTCTGTTGACACTGCTGTCAGCTCTACTGATTTGAGTTCATCATTAAAAGTAAATTCTACGCCAATTGTTGGTTCAACTGAGACTTTGGTCACTTCTACTACTACTACCACTACTACTACAACTATTGCTACGAGTGCTTCCTCACAGGCCGTGAACACAATTATTGATAAATTGGTTGATTCATTGACTTTAACGGATTTACTTAAATCGGTTGGTGGTAACAATAACAACAGCAACAAAGAGGATATTGTAAATTTATCTACGTGCTCACCTTCGGGAGTTGAGAGCCCGCTCGCTGCGACTATGTTTAGTGAAGTTTTTGAAAAGAGTGCAGGCACCGAATTGGAATCGGGTGCTTTAGAAGATTCCAACGGTTCGCCGGTTGAAGGCGGTGTGGAAAAGAATTGTAAAATATGCAGGTAATAAATATCCTTGACAGGACAATGACAATGACAATGACATTGACAAATTTATATAATTATGATGTATAATTTTTTTTCGGTTTTTTTTTTCAGCTCTCGTCTACAGTCGCCACGCGTGCTCTCATGTCTTCATGTTTTCTGCGAAGCGTGTCTTACCAAATTGCTCGCGGATGATTCCGCCAACGTTTCATCATCGTCATCGACCACATCTTCAGTGGCTGGGGAATTAATGCAAACGTCTTTGAAATCTCAAATTGAATGTCCAATTTGTAAGCAGGTTACACTGGTAAGAAATTTTGAACAAATTTGCATTTTCTTTCCAATCTCATAGTTTTTTTTTATTTCTGGCGCCAAAAAGATTAATTTGCTTTCAGTTCCGATGTTCAAATGAAAATAAACAATTAGAGATCTTTGACATTTCAGTTTGTTTACATTTTTCAAAGGCAGCCATTTAAATTTTTTTTTTTTTTTATTTATAAAATTTTCAAGTTGAAAAAACACTGTAGTGTTTGGGTTGGGAGTAGTAGGGATTTACGTAATTTTGAATTTTTTTTGTTATATGCAGATTGGCCAGCGGGGCATACAATCGCTGACGTGCGATTACATTTTGACCAATATTTTGGATTTGGCCACCATCGAATCGGAGCAATTGTCCTGCACCTCATGCAAGAGCAAAGAGAATGCCATTTCCCGTTGCAATGATTGTGCCAATTTTCTGTGCGGTGGTTGTGATAAAGCGCATCGCTTTATGCGTTGCTTCGAGAACCACGAAGTTTTGAAATTGGAAGATTTGCAAAAATCGTCTGCGGATAATGGCAAACCATTGGTCATCCATAAGCCATTGTACTGCAATGTTCATACTTCGGAGAATTTAAAGTATTACTGCTACAATTGCCAGATACCGGTATGCAATGATTGCTTGATCGCTGATCATAAGGGTAATGATCATCATTACGAAGTGATTGCTTTGGCCGAGAAGTCGGTGCGTGGCGATGTTGAGAATTTAATGAGGGAAGCCAAGGCTAAGGTGCAATATTGCGACACTGCTGCCGCAAATCTCTCGACCGCTCTAACTGAATTACAATGTCAGCACGATTCAGCGCATGATCTCATTCAAGGTACTTTCGAGAAATTCAAAAAGATTTTAGAAAAATGTCGCGATCAGTCGTTGAACGAGTTGGAAAAATTGCACTCGGAACGCGAATTGAAGATAATGGATTTAATGCAAAATGTTGAGAATACAATGGGCAAAATTGACAATACATGTAAATTTACCAATCGCGTTCTCGAACAAGCCAACGCTTCTGAATTTCTCTCCATGAAGAAACTGATTGCTGCTCAGTTTATTAATTTGATTAATACAACGCCAAAGTGCGACATTAATTATTCGTTGACATTTGATACGAAATTGGAAAAATTTGAACAAATGACACAAGAAACATTTGGGAAATTTCGTACAGAGTCAACTCCACCATCCCCCAAAGAGAGTACACCGCCACCCACTTTGCCTGGCATGCCACCAAATATGATGAATGGCCGAAGCAGCGGTATGAATAGTTCGAATAATTCTCAGGGTCAAATGGCCAGTTCGGTGACAGCCAGTAGTCCCATATCATTGCCGACATCCATGCAAAGTTCATTTGACGGGGACTTGTCGGTGCTGGGTAATGGTTTTATGATGTCAAATGTTTTAACACCCGATTCCCCACCTCAAAGTGGTGGTGTCGGTGGAAGTAATGGCGCTAATACTGGCGTCGGTATTGGTGGTAATAATAACAACAACACTAATGGTAATCAACATCCTAACCATCATCAGCATCAGCATCAGCATCATCATCAATTGCAACAACAAATGAGCACTTCAGCATCTCATAGTGGTGTCAACAATGGTTATGGTGGCATCGGTTCCATTGGATCTGCTGGCGGTAATAATCTAAATAATCTCTTGAATGGTTCAACCACTGGTTTGAACGGTCCGCTCAATGCCTCTCAATTTGGACCCGGTAGTCTTAATGGCGGTCCTGCTTTAATGAATGCTGGCTCTCAGGCTCTCAATGCATTGGGTAATAATGGTTTAAACAATGCCTTAAATAATCCTCTTAATAATGGTCCTGCTGGTGGTCTGGGTGGTTCCTTGGGAGCTGTTCTCAATGGGAGCATAAATAACTGCCCAGCACCGCCTGGTGGTTACAATAGTATACTCGAATATAATTTATCGCGTCTGGCAAGTCTCACCGAAAATACTCCTGATACGTTAAATGATGCTTTGGTTGGTGGTATCACTAACGATCAAGCTGTGGTTCCTGCTTCTGTCTCAAATGCACAAAATCAACCCATCACTTTGGCTGACTTATTGAACGGAGATCAACGTGCTTTCAACAATTTACAAGCTTTGGCCAAATTGGGTCTCAATGGCGGTAAGTACATGATGTTACGAAAATTCCCTAAATTTATAAACGCTTGTTAATGACAAGTGGTTGCTTTCGATTGTATTTTGATAAGTTTATATATATATTTACTTGAACGATTAACACTCAATCACTTTCCTTCGAAACAATTCAAAACTATTCGAGTGGGCGCAACTATTAGGTAAAAAATTTTCTCAAAATTTTTTTTGTTGTCGCCATGTAAAAACTTTTTTCAAAATAAAGTGAAGAGGAAGGGTTAAAGTTTTTGTCCAAATTTTTTAATAAAAGGTGGGTCCTCGTCCGCGCAAACTTATAAAAACTCTTTAATCCAAGTAGGCGAGCGCCCCACTTGGAAGACTCCATTACGTAAATGAATAATTGACTGAGAGCAGTTTTTTTTTATTAAAACAAATCGGGTCGTATCGATTTTTTTAAATTTGTGAATTTTAATCGTGTTTAAAATGTATCCGTTTTTTTTCATTTTACGGGAATATAAAAAATATATTCTGAAATAAATCATCAATCAATCGCACTTACTTGCGCTACGCGACCATTGAAATAAATTTTTATAATTCATCAAAAATCACCACTACAACCACCATCCATGACTACAATATAATTACAACATGATACAATACAACACTTTATTGCTTTTGTGTGTGAACGCCTGCCCCCATGCTGCCTACACGTATATGGAGTCGATGTCTTGAACGGCTATTGTGTATAACATCATCTTACATGAAATATTTTCTCTTGATGATTGCTTTTCGTGTTCCTGCTTTGGCGAGTTCGATTCATTATTGCAACCACCTCCACCACCACCACCACTACCATTATCATTCCCATATATAAACCACACAACTCACAACTATTATAAACATTCCCTGCCTCTTCTGCACACATTGTTCATGTGATGCGCTACTTATTACTACCACATAAATAATCTCTGTTGACTGTTGTTATTATTATTGTTGTTATTTTGTTGTCGCGTTGTGCTACATATCACAAGTAGATTTTCACACAGACATGACAAGCAATCAGCTTTTATCGAGTGGACCTTCACCAAGTGGCATTGATTGTTTATTACCAGATTATTGTCTGTCCAACGCAACCTCGCCCAATCTACAAGTGTTGCCGTCGCTAAATGGTGCTGGTGGGGTTGGGACTGGCGCAGGTGGTGTCAATGGTGGCGTTGATATTGGTAGTTTTCATGCACCGCCGCCACCACACAGCACTACCAACATATTGACTGGCCGCAGCAAAGCTACACCCATGCAAATACGTTGCAAATTTGGTTCGTTGGGTACATCCCGGGGACATTTCAATTCACCGCATGGCTTTTGTTTGGGTGTAAATGAGGAAATCATTGTGGCCGACACCAATAATCATCGTATCGAAGTGTTTGATAAGTGTGGAAATTTGAATTTCTATTTCGGGGTGCCCGGCAAGGAGGAGGGTCAGTTGTGGTATCCGCGCAAAGTGGCTGTGATGCATACGAATGGCAAGTTTGTGGTGTGCGATCGTGGCAATGAACGCTCTCGTATGCAAATATTTTCTAAAAATGGACATTTCATGCGCAAGATTGCCATCAGGTGTGTAATGCGTTGCACTTTATGTATCGTTATATAAAACACAAAAATTCATTAAATCTTTCTGTAGGTATATTGATATTGTAGCTGGTTTAGCTGTTACCTCTAAAGGTCACATTGTGGCTGTGGACAGTGTATCGCCCACTGTTTTTGTTATTAGTGAGGATGGTGAATTGGTGCGTTGGTTTGATTGCAGCGATTATATGCGCGAACCATCCGACATTGCCATTAGGGGTGAGTGAGAGAAGAATGAAAATTGTTTTTGAAGGGAGAACGTCTAATATTTTCATTAATTTTTTTCTCCAGATAACGATTTCTACGTGTGTGATTTTAAAGGCCATTGCGTGGCCGTCTTTCATGAGGACGGCTCTTTCCAATATCGCATTGGTAATGAAAAAGTGACCTGCTTCCCTAATGGCATCGATATATCAAATGCTGGTGACATTCTAATTGGTGACTCCCATGGCAATCGCTTCCACGTGGCCTGCTACTCACGTGAAGGCGTCTTACAATCGGAATTCGAATGTCCTCACGTTAAAGTAAAGTTGAAAGAATAATTTTTGTGTCTAAGAGACTGTTTCTACATTCAATTTACACAAACAAAAATGTTTTCTATTTACGATTTTAGGTATCACGTTGCTGCGGTTTGAAAATAACATCGGAAGGTTATGTAGTAACATTGGCCAAAAACAATCATCATGTATTGGTGCTCAATACATTATATGTTCAGTGATTTCAAGCAAATAAATCGCTACTAAGCGATCCTAAAAGCGATGCTGCACCAACACCTACAGCATTGTATTATAATAACAATAATAAAAGTGCACTGCTAACAGCAGTACCAACACCAACAGCACCTACAACAACAAATAGAATAATTAACAACAAATATCCATTACTTACACAACAACAAACGCAACCACAATTGCAGCAGCAGATGCAGATGCAGTTACAACAAGCAGCTCAAACAAAACTATTGCCACACAGCATTAATAATTAAAAACGTTTTAAAATAGAAAAGAACAGTAATTGAAAGCAAGTGAGTATTGTAAAAAAAAAAAAAAAACGAAATACGGCTAAAAGCTTAAACAATAAGTTCGTTCCACATAATGAACAAATTTGTAGCTTTATGTTTTCAGGAACAACCCAATACATTACTATACCACTGCATTACATTTACGTAGACGACGAGGAAGGTCTTTTTAACATTAAATTGTCATTCCTTTGCTTTTGTGTTTCGGGTTTTGTTTTTAAAACATTTTTTCACTCAGTATTTGAGCGAAGCAGCTTAAGTGTGATTTTTTTTCTTAATAACAAATGTTGATATGTCATAAACACTACAATAACAAAAAACAAAAAACAAAAAAATATGTATAACAACGCCTCCAAAGAGAAACGACGAAATTTTTTGAATTTACGCCGCCAAAAGCCAAATGTGAAAATTAATTAATTAAAAAAAAAAAAACATTAACAAACAACAAAATATTGAAATTAACTTTTTACAACAAAACCTCTACAAAACTAAATGAAAAAAAAAATTATATATATATTAAAAAATCACTAGTTTATTATCATAATGGCAACAAAAAAAAAAAAAAAATTACAATTATTATCTATATTAGACATCATTTTACACAGCAATTTACAATTTACCAAGTTAAACAAAACGGTTTTTTTTATTATATTAATAACACTATTATTATTACAAATACGTATACACTCTGATAGATTTTAGGTTTTCTGAGATTTTCGTTTTTATATATATCCCAATTTTATTATTACATTTTTTCTAGAGTTGATATTTAAAAAACAAACAAAACAAAAAAAAAACAGTCCTTTCAATACACGTAGAGAACAATTTTTGAAATATTTTATTTGTTTATTAGTATCGGTGATTAAAACAAGACATTAACGCTTGACATTTAGTAAAAAAAAAAAAAAATAAATAAATAAAATAAAATCAAATAAAAAATAAAAAAATTTAAAAAAATTAACAAAAGCCAAAATAGTTTAAAAACAGTGAATAAAATATTTTTTTTTGTTTTTAGTTTACATATCAATCTCAGTTCAAACCTTACAAAGCAAATATTTTGATCTCTATTCAATTTATTTGAGTTTTTCTTTTTTACAACACTTCCTTTAATCATAATGTCAGCCTCAATTAATTATTTAATTATTTTTATTATAATTTTTTTGTTTTTTGTTTTTTCAATATCTGTGGAAAGCAATTTTTTTTTTTTTGAAGAAGAAGAATCATAGAAAACAAAACCGGTTGCAATGCTATGCTTTACATTTTATTACAATTTTACTTAGAGAAATAGATAAGAAACCACGGGGGGAGAGATGGTAACCCGTATACACAAAGATATTGAATAGAACGTAGGGGAGTGAGTAATTTTATATAAAACCTCAGAGCGGTAGTAAAAAGCGTTTAGAATCCATGCACTAAACAGGGAGAATTCTTTAAAATTCCAATTTAAAAAAATACCAAATTATATACATAAACATTTATATATATGCATATATAAAAACGAGGTATTAAATTCCTTAGAGCCTAGCTTTTGTATTAATACTTTTTCCTAATTAGAATATTTAAAAAAATGCAAAAACCCTTAGTACTGTTTTTATTAGTGCAAAGCATTTGCTATAATTTAATATATCATCCGAAATCGAAACATCAGGCGTTTTATTATTAGGACCTCAATAACTAATTTTTTTTTTTTGAATATTGGACCAATTCTTTTAAAGCTTAATCTATGACTCAGGTTAAAATTTTTGAAAGGTGGAAATTAAAAAGTAGTTAAGAAATTTTGATTTAATTCATTTTTGGGAATTGAAAACAAAACAAATTTTCTGAAACTTAGAGGTACTGCATATTATGACAAAGTAATGAAATAATTTAGCACTGAAATATTATATAATACTAAACGGTAAAATTGGGATTTGTTTACTAAATACATTTTACTACCAAATGGATTTTTAATACTTTAGTTTAATTAGTTTATTCAGCGAAATTTTAACACGAAAAATACTTTTAAAGCTTAAAAAATATCCTTTTTATCAAAATATTAGGGATACCACAAGAAAGTTTGATTGAACTTTATAAAATAAATAATATATTAATTATTAGCACTTCCATTATAGGACATACATACGTACGGGTTGATGCACCAATTTACTCGTCATAGTACTGAACTTTTCAAAAACGCTATATTATTCACATACATAATAGGATTTGGTTTTAATATTTTTAGGTTTTTTTCGTGCTTTGTTAAATTTTGTTTTTTTAAATTATACCCACTTTTTTTTTAACCTGTGAAGTTTTTTTTGTTTACAATAAATATACAAACGAAATAAAACAAATATTGATATAGTTTTGTTTTAAATCGTACTCTTATACAAACAAACATACATACAATTATTATTAAGTTACTTTTAGAGAAACAAAAAAAAAAAAAAAAAAAAAAAATCTATATATATATATATAAACAATTTCCCCACGTTTTTTCTTAAATAAGGCTGGTTATTTCCAAGACATTTTATTTACTCACTTTATGTGTTATTATGATTATTTTTATAAATAATACATATGTGTAGATATATACATATATATACAAATAATTTGAACTGTTAACTGTTGTTTTTTAAATATGTAAACTATATAGTCATTAATTTTAACAATTTTTTTCTAGAAAATAATATTTAAAAAAATCTAAATCTTGTAACCACAACCAGTTTATTATTATTATTATTTATTTACAATATTTTTCCACATGATGTGCTACACCTGAAAATATTCTTTAAGTTTGTTTAAATGGCATTTTTTAAATGACAACACCAACAACCACAATCATGCAAACCATTGTATTTTAACAAATTAATTTTTTTTCCTCATTTTTGTTGCAAATCAATTACTTTTGTATTTATATATATATTGTTCTTTTATTATTATTATTTTTTAATAATATGCCTCTTTATAAATGGATAACTCTATAACCAAAAGTTGTGTTTTAATTATGAATTCAATTTCTTAATTAAAAAAAAAATTATATATATATATATATATATGAGTCATATCAGTCTCAAGAGTAAAACTTAATGCAATTTACGTACATCATTATTGCATATATTTTTTTAAACAAATATGTTGCCTTAAAAAACAATAACAATAGTATAAAAACAACAACAACAACAACAACAACAACCATGCAAAAGGAATTAATATAAAAAATTATCTAACAAGAGGAAAGTAATTCGTTTTATAATACGTTTAATGCGGGAGGCTGTAATTTTAATTTTATTTTATAAGGATTTTTTTTAGAACTATAACCAAGAAATGCTGATGTTTCCAACTAATATAAAGAATTATTATTATTTTTTTAAATAATTATTAAGAGTGTGGTAGTTTTAATTATACAAAAGCAATGTTTAATTTATATATATATTTATATATATACAGGAAAAAAGATTTAATGTTACTTTTTGTAATGTTTGGCTGTATCTCCTTGTAGAGTTTAATCTAGTTTTTATTTATTTTGATTTTTTTATATTTTTATTAAGAATTAGTCACTATAATGAAACAATTTTTTTTAGATCATGCTGATTTTACTGAACCTATCAAACTTATTTAGTTCTTTAGTATCTTCAATCGCCATTGAAATTGAATGAAAATGTGAAAATTTAGTACTGAGACATTTTAGTGCAAAAACATTTGATATCGTATATAAAAAAAATTTCAAATTTTTCATAGGAAAACTTTGTGTACTAAAAATGTTGCTACAAAAAGTGTTAATTTTTAAATGCCAGTGACATTGGAGTCTGCTCTATCACAACAAAAATGTAATGTTTTTGACGAACAGCGCCGCTTATCTATGTGACTACCTTTATATAAATTCGTATGATTTTGCTTTTTTTGAAAGTCAATCACAATAAACAAGTGAACATGTTTTAGGCGGCAATACCCGACCGTTTAATATCCTACACCACACCTACAAGCGGTTCTAAAAATGGTTCGACACTTTGACTTTGTACTAACATGATTAGTACAGTTTGTAAGCATTCAATTTTTTATTAATATTTTTTAATTCGACTATTCTATTATTTAGCACTAAAATATGTTTGCACTATAATTTATAAACTAAACATTTTTAGAACATTTTGGCAGAATGGGAATTGATAGATATGCAGTTTTAATAGCAATAACTTAGTAATATTTTTTTGTTTTTTTGAGTTATATGAAATGTTTTTAGAACAATTTTCCTAAAAAAAACATGAAATTTTCTCTTTTTGTCAAAAGCAATGCATAGTTCATGCTATACTTTCACTGTATTGATCAGTAATCGTATTTCGAGTCAACTGGTAATGTGGTAACGCCTTAATGACGCGTAATAATACTTTCAATAATTTATTAATCATTTATATTTCTCTCTCTCTCTCTCTCCCTTTCTCTCTATTAGTGTTTTTTATAAAACAATTCGCTTAAGTACGTCAAAATGTTAGTTTTTAATCAAATAATTAACATTAGTATAGAGAATTAGAGAGATTAGCGTCAACGGCAATATGCTCAGAAGAGTAGCGCATATAGAGTGAAAAGCGAGTTTTAAGTTTCATTATTTTACTCTTTCTTAAGTTAAAATAATTGAGAAAACCCGAGCATTTTGTTTTCGTGGTTTTGTTAAAAAAAAAAAAATGGATTATCCATTTATTATTTACTTAATTATAAATTTTAATCGATGACACTAAAATATTTAATAAATAATAAAATAACAAATATGTAATTCCACACGCTTTTATTTTAACGTTTTTATTCGTTCTTGTTTATTGTTTCTGGTATTTTATTTAGTATAAAAACAATATTCGGTTTTGTTTAAAACAAAATCTATGGAAAAAAAATTAAAAAATGTGTAACAAAGTCTATACACATATGCACACATATATACAGATTTTTTTTTTTTTTATTATACATAAATATTTTCTTAGAAATTATTTTATATATATATATATTAAATAATTATTATTTATATAAACAAATAACTTTCCAAATGTGTTGTAATTTCTTTTATAAGTTTCAATGATATTATCTAAAGTTACTGAATTTAATTTTTAGTTCATTTCCATTTTTTTTTGTTATAATTAGTTTCTATATTGTGACCTTGAGTGAATTTGTTTTTATATATAGCGGTATTTTTTTTTTTAAATAAACGTTTTAAATAATTAAACGTGGAGTGCGGGAGTAATAAGCGATGTGAAATGTGTTGAAACACACAGGTTGTAATACATGTATATTTTCCGTTATTTTTTATTAACTAAAATATGCATTTTATATAATAATAATAAAAAAAACTATAAGGGAATTTCTTCTAAATTTAATTATATTTCCTACCACTGCACTGAAGTTCCAATACTAACACAATATTATAAAAAAATCGACTAGTATGTTATTTTTATTTTTTTCAAATGATTATTATTCTTATTTTTATATTCCCCAATTGGAAGCTGAAGTGTCATTGGCCATATATTTATACTCAAACACTGTATGATACTAAATATGCAATTTCACAATTAGTTGTCTCTATCAACACTAGTCATGGGCACGTACATACTTTGTTTCTCTTTTCTTTTCGTAATACTACTCCCCCCTCCTATACCTTTCCTTGGTATTAAATGCTTATTGATAAAAAACATACACAGATGCCCGAAAATGAAAAAGGCGCTTATGCAACTTTGAGTCGTTGACATTTTCCATTATAAAATAAAACGAAGATAATCTTTATACATTTTAATTTTTTTATTATTACAAATTAAATTTTAAGTGATTTTTATTAGAATTATTATTAAAAAGAGAATGGAATAAAACAATATATTCAACTCTAAACACATATTATACACAATTATATAAAATGAGTTATTTTCTTTGTGAAATGGAATTATTTGTACACATGGTACATAATATTTATATAGAAATAATAAACTTACGTCCTGTTTTTTTTTTTATTATCAGTTTTTTTAAATAAAGTTTTAAGTTGTCAAACAATTTTTGGTTATTTTATTAATTTTGTACCTCATTTGTTGAATTTCTTTTTTTTTTGCATCCATCATACTGATGTGGGCGGTATTGGGCCACTTCGTCAAAGAGTATAGAGATTGTTCTTAAAAAATTTTAATCTACATGGATTATAAATATAAGTGTGGTTCGCGGGTTGGTATAAAAATTGGGTAAAATGAGTTAAACGGTAGCCTCGTGGTATTACGAAAGTGAAAGTTAGGGTAAAATATTTAAGTTTGTGAGGATGTTTGTAACTCTCAAACGGAAAATGGCACACCCATCTTTAATTTGCCTATCGATGAAGAATCGCTCACGACATTGATATATACTTTTCTGAAATGTGGTATAAGGGTGTGCTTTAACCCAAAGATGTATACCATTGAAAATGACTGGCCCTTATATAAAATTAATCTAAGACGAAAATCCACAATTCTTGATATTTTTTGGCACATTTATGGCTTAATAAATGACAGACAAATTTAGACCCTATTGTATAATCTTTAGAACTCCTTTTTCATAAAGACCTTCTTCACAATGATCCGCGTTTACTGATACATAACTAAACTATTTATAGCGTAATATTTGGCACTTCGTAGTGCGGGGTAATTGCGAGAGATCTTCTTCAATTATGGGTGTGGCTGTTGATCAAATTTCAGCCAAGTTTTTGCTATTGTTAGCGTATTGTTGTAGGATCTCTGAAGCTTCCTTGTAGTTGTGTACAAACCTAGTATGTCTACGCCTCGATTACAGCGTAGAGGTTTTCGAAAGAAATTTGATGCAAAAATAGCTTCAAAAAAGGCTTTTATAAACATTTTTAGAACTCCTAGGCACTCGAAGCTTTAATTATTGGATTTTTTTTTGTTAAACAAAATTCAACAAATACGGTGATTACACAAATTTACATTTATGATTTCTTACTCGTTAATATAAATAAGTATATATTTTACAAACTATAGAAATATAATGAATGTTGACAAACAGTCCAAGAAATTTTTTGAGCACATCCCACAACAGCAACAACAACAATAACATTAATAACAGCAACAAGAACAACAACCACTACAATCTAGTGTATGTCAATTTTTTTGATGATATTTTAAGCCTTATTACAAAAACAAAAAACAAAACAAAAAAAAAAAATTTAAGAAAAGAAAAAAACAAACATTCCATAAAATATATTTAAAATAAATGAAAATTCGTCACCAACAAAATAAATAAAGCCATAAAAAGATTGCGAGAAATTTTAGGAAAATTTTTTAGACCAAAAATTATTTTTTTAAACCTAGTTTATGCTGGCAAAGCACCCACATACATATATACATGTACGATTAAAAAGAAACAACAAAACAAATAAGCTCATTACCGAAGACAACACAAAATCAAAAATAATTTAATATAATAATAATAATAATAATAATAATAATAATAATAATAATAAAATATTTTTTAAATATATTTAATAAACAACAACCACAACAAGAAAATATAATACAAATTTTTACTACAAAACCAATAAATACAATAATATACAAAAGCATCGTAAAAATAATAAAAAAGGCAACCAAAGTGAAAAACAAAAAAATTTATAAAGTTAAGATCGAAATAAACATAATTAGAGAAAAAATCAAATTCAAAATATTGGTCACTTTTAAACATAATTTATAATTAAAAAAACGGCAAAAAATAAATGCACAATGTCATGCTACAAATATAATAAAAAGTTCTACATCATAAAAAAAGCAACAACAATAATTATCACCTACTATTAATGTATAACATTTATATACAACAAAAATAAAATACAACAAAACCAAACCATACCAATTAATAATAAAGTAGAGTTGCAAAGTTTCAATCCTTACTACAAATTATTAATATTTTTTATAATTACGTTGGATGGACAGACAACAAAACCTACACTCTCACAAAGAGAGAAATTAAAATTTTTACATAAATTAACGTTAGATGCAAAACTAAATGTAACACTACTAAACGTACATACACACACAATGTGAATACAAATTGATCGCATTTTGTATATATATGCATACATGCATGTGTGGAAATAATTACAATTACTTGTACATTTAGATTAGAAGTGTAGGAAATAGTAATTAGAGTCAGTTCGTAGTACAATACACACCCACACACACACATACAATACTTATTCATGTGTACTTAAATACTACTATAGAATGAACGGTAGTTCATTTTTGTAAAATATTTTTTTTTTAATCATACAAATAAGGGATAAAATGCTTTACCTGGTGGCGTATATTATTAGTTCCTCAAACGTGAAACTCAAATTTTATATACCATATACCATAATACACTTAAATTTAAACTGTTTTGTATCATGCAGCAAAATTTTCTATTTCCCAATAGTCCGTATGAAAAAAATTCATGCTTCTTGAATTGTACTAAATCATAAGACGCTGTCGCCAGTTTTTGGTCTGGCGACAATACAATATACTAGAATTTTAGTACATTCAACACTGCGGCTATGCGGAATTGTCTTCTGCCTGTTTGTGATATGAACTTGATGGGAATAACATTCTACTCTAAGCTAAATGTTACCATTTTCTTAACGAGTGAAAATCTTATAGTCGATTTTATTCGACCATTCATACCCTCCACCACTTAAATCCATAAATTTCGTTATAATTAATATAATTATATCTGAAAACGCGAGCGGTATTGTCGTACAAGTGAAATATCGTTAAATGGAAAGAGATTCTAAAAATGATCTGATCGGTTTCACAATTAAGGCAGCCAGTTAATAATTGCAAATTATTAATTCTTTACAAAATGTTGTCAAAATATATTAAGTATTGCGAATTTTCGCCGTTATTATAATAGGACCTTGTATGTGAAAAGGTTCTAAATATGGTCCAATTCGGTCCATTTTCAATGGAGTTGGTCTTTGAGCCAAACCTTATCCTCGTTCTAAATTTTATCAAACCCTAATATACCCTTTATCACCAAGTGGTGCAGGTTATAAAAATGTAGCGCCTACGTTGGCCTAGTTTTGTTGGTTTCTTCACAATCTATTTAATATGAGTTAAATGAGTTTGATTTTTAACTTTCCTTTAATATTTTATTTAATCAATTTTTTAAAATAGATTAACTGAGTTTCCGTTATTTAATTTTAGACATTTCCATGTTAAATTATACAATTTTTAGAAAATTATATATAATTTTTTATAATTAAAAACACATATCAGAGCTAGCAAGAATTAATTTATTTTACATTTTATAATAACTTAAGATAATACGTATAAATATATTTTTATTAATTAATTGATTAATAAAATAAAATCTGCAACAGTGCCATTTCATAAAAAATAAGACAAACAAGATACTTGAGATTTTTTTTGGTTAAGTTTCTTCTGTTATATAAAAAAATATCCTATAAATAAGATTAAGAAAAATACAACAAATAGAATTAACAAAAATGAAACATACACACACACACACACATGTATTATTCCTAATATTTCTCAGTGTATACAGTCGATAAAATCAAATAACTACGATTTCAAAATGTAAAAAAAAACAATATGGCACTTAAGAACAATTATTTTTTAATAATCATAAATATCATGCAGTGTGTAACAGTAATTAACCACATTTCTCTGGGTTGTTAAACGAAAAAAAAAAATGGTTAAATTAAAAATTAATCAAACATTAATAAATTTTATTCATTTTGATTATAAGCAAATATGTTTGAACATTGAACCAAAAAAAAAAAAAAATTAACATTTTATTTTGCTATAGCGTTTAAGTCTTAGTAAAACCAAACTAAATATACAAATAAATACTTACATAGTATATGTATACAACTAGGTATATATACATATATATATATATATATATATATATTTATCAGTGTGTTTTATGCATGTAGTTGTTTAGAGCAAAAGATGACCAATATTTATATATAATAATAATTTACTACAATTGAGGAAAAAACTACATATATATATATATATATGTGAAAAAATAATACTCATTTATTATTATAACAACAACAATAGTCACAAAGCTTGAAACCAATTTTGAAAACGCGAAAAATAAACTAAAAATCCGTCACTTTCAATATCCTGTAGAGTTAATTAAAAAAAAAAATAAATAAATAAATACTATGAAATATTCTTATCAATCAATCAGAATTGAAAACGTTTTCTAAGTATTGTGCCGTGGACTAATTAAATTAACTAACAACAACAACAACAACAAAAACAATTTTATGAACTTTTACAGAAGATTGTAATAAAACATCAACTTTTCAATTTTATTAAAAAGAAATTAAACAAAAAAAAATCTTTAAAAATAATCACCATCTATAAGCAATATACATACACACACACACTCTTGTATACCTTAATAAAAATGAATAATAAAAAATCCTAAGATTTACAGTATATGAAAAAACAAACAAATATACATTTAAGAAAGAGGAAAAATATACTGTAATATAATAATAATCAAAAACAAAAACACAAAATATATATTGTTGTGAAGCAAATGGCAAAGAAAATAAAACAAAAGAAATTTAAGAAATTTAAAACTCAACGATTTTATTAATGAAAAAAAAAACATTTAAATTGAAAAACATATTTTATTGCCATATACATACATACATACTTACATATATATATAATTTTGAATACAAATCATTTGTATTTTTTAAATGTAAAACAAAAAATTACCTTTTAAAGTTATACCAACATATATACATTATATACATACATAGATATATATCACTATTCATTATAACATAAACCCTTTAAAAGTCTTACATATGTAATGTACCTACGTGTACATAAGAGAGAATATTTTACTTGTATTTGGTTAAAACCATGTCTTGGATACCACTTGCAACATTTACAACGGTAAAAGTTTTATCAATGCGGTTGCAAAAGAATTCTGTACAGCAGTACACTAGTCCTTATAAAGAAAGACTCAAAAGAAAGTCATCAAAAGCTAATAAAGCTGAAACAATGTTTTCTATTCAATTATTTAGTGTTGGCCAAATAACATTAAAATACACGCCAACAAAAAGGAGTAAAAGGGTAAGAGGCCTTCCTTATGTACTTTTTTCCACCATGTGAGGTTTTCGCGAATTTCTATTAAAAGTTTTTAAAATGTAAGCAACAGAAGAACAGGTATCTCCTGGCCAAAAAATAACAGTGATGAATAATTGAAAATGTTCTCGCTTCAAATCTGCCACTTATTCTTTCATGCCCATGGGTTTTATGCAACATTTTTCGACACAAACCAACTTTTAAATGGCTATGGCACAAAAACGATACGTGATAGATAAAAAATGAAGCCACATCTGAAATAACCGCCGCAAAATTAGTTAACTAATTGTTAACCTGGTTATCTTGAAAAGTTCAAACAATTGTAGCACTATTGAAAGACAATATCCATAGAGACAACAGCTATGTTTTAGAATCTCAAAGATTTTATTTGTAATAGTTTTTCAAAATAATTCGATATGATTTAGAGGTGGTGGTTATCCAAGATTTGCCTTAAGCCAAGTGTAGCACTTTTTTATTTTTATTAAAGAAATAAAACTGTTCAATAAATACATTATGTACAATTCTTTAAATATAAAAGAAAGTAAACTTCCACTAAAATTAATTCGTATTCATTTTGAAAAATCGAAAAAAAAACAAAATCTATTGAATAAACCCGAAACAAAACTATGTGTTTCCTACGGCTTTAAATATTATCTAAAAAATTGTATACCGATTAAATTCAATTTGAAAAAATTAAAGAAATTAAATGAGTAGTGAAGGTGAAAAGTTTATTATTTCGATAATGGTAACCAGTGTGTACCCCCAAAACAAAATTATATAAAACCCTATTTGGAAACGTGCATAATTAAATGTAATACTCTTAGCGCACAAATTATACAAACATTGCGTATATGTATAAAAAATAATTGCAAAAAATAAGAAAAACACACCAATTCAACTCATAAACGACACAACACTTCATGTAGGGGATTTTAAGATAAAAATAGTTTATATAAAATCATAAAAAAGAAAAGGCGAAAGTCTTTTAGGAAAGCAGATGGAATGGAAGTATACGTTCTATATTAACTAAATGTTTTATTAATAGTTTAAAATTGATTTGTATTAAACATACAGGGGATAGACAACATAATATGTACATCATGCAATATAGTACGAAAATTACAGACAGAGACAGACGAATGTTAAAAAGGTGGTGGCCAGACACACTATTCAGACACTCTACGAATCTATTCCCCGAAGAATTGCAGGTGCTCTAAAAGCAAATGCTTGCCCAACGCTTTATTAATAAATAAATATTGTGTAACATATACATACATACATACATATGTCAGAGGTTCATATTATTTTGTCCATCTCCTCTATATCCTAATGAAACATTAATAATTTTTCTACTAAAAAAGATATACAAATTTTATGTATTAAAGAAACTATTAAAAATTAAAAAAAAGTGATCCCAATTGGTTAAAAAGTTCATTTCAGTTAATACGGAACCTTTCTTAATAAAAATTAAAAGTTTAAGTACAATTGTCAGTATTCAATCAGCTTGTGCAAATCGAATATTAAAACTTAAGTACTAATGTTAGGACTTCAGCACTACAATTACTCCTTCATTGGTAAATATTATTGTAAAAGTACTAATATTAATATTTAAATATCGAAATCAGTGTTTAGTATTAAAAATTTCTACTAATTACTAAAAATTCAAATCAGTTATGAGTAGCAAGTACTAATATTGTACCAAAAATTTACACTATTACTAGTACATGAGTACTAAAACTATTTTCAAAGTACATAAACATGTACTTAAGTACAAAAATTGAGTGCTGATGTTCTAAAACATATGTAATATTTCTAGTAATCGATTACAATTATTGTTATTATTTATGTGGCCTGGGTCTATGGTGTAAGCCCGTGCTCTCAGTTCAGGAGCCGTAGGCTTCTAAAGTAGCTCAAGACTTTCCTGGGCTCAGAGCTCCACATTTCCTCTCTCTATCGGATATCACATATTTTCCGAATGTGTGATGACTACTTCTACTTGAAGCAAGACAGATACAAAGTCTGACGTCTCAGGAGCCGCGATTACTAAAAGTTTAAAGATTAATATAATAAGCAGTAAGAATTTATGGCAATGTTTGTACTCGGTAGAGAAGTCACGTTGGTGTAGGGATAATTTCACTTAAGTATTCAAAGTACTTTAGAAGTACAAAATAAATTGCTAAAATTAGTACTCAACTATTGAAATTAAATCATTGTTGGTATATAATACACATGTACTAAAAAATTAATTCTTCAGTATTTTGTTACTTAGGAACTACCGACTTGTGATGAAGTCCGAAAAATCAGTAGACTGCAGAAACAGGCACCGCTTATTCAATGAATATGCGTTAACACCAGAGATAGTCCGAAGGTTCGAGCTTAGGGGAGTCTTGGGTTTTTTAAAAATTTAAGACTTCTCTTAAAGATTTAGACTTAAGACCTTAGACCTGGATAAAATATTGAGTGCGAAATCATGAAAAGTATATTACAAGAAACATTATCAAATAGCTATGCAGTACGGCCGTGATACAACCAATTGTTTATATTTTTTTACATGTGCCAATTTTCCATTTTTACTAGAGTAATGCCAAAACCAAATCCTTTATCAGTTTTCATTCCAACATGAAATTTTGCCCATTTTCAATATCTAGCATAGTAGAGACTGTTAGTCTCAAATTTTGCGACCGGGACAATGTTAATCATATATATATGGAGAGAGAGAGACAGAGTTTGATTCAAATAAATAAATAAATAAATTTTGATAAAAGGTCTCTGAAAGATCTTTCCATATGTTGTAAATGTTTGGATAAAGTGAGTTGTGTTATAATTTAAAGTCAATAAGTCTATTAAGCGATTGTTTTGGGCAAAAAACCAATTGATGAGCTTCAATATTATATGTAGCATAATTTAATACATTTGCGATATAAATTCAACTTAAGTGATGATTGCTCAATTAAACTGCGCTGTTGGCTAAGTGCTGTTTCGATCACAATAAATTTTTGAATATCTGCTGTGGGTGTTTGCGGAAACATAATCGAATACGGATTCTTAAGCTGATCACTTATGGTATTAATGGTGTTAATTATATCCTTTGTAAGACTAAGGACTGACGTGGCTAGATTTAGATTTTCATGTTTTGGCTTTTTACATTTTCATATTATAAAATATCTGAAAAATGTTTGAAGGTGCATGAGATTGTAAATGGTACTTAAAGGTAGAACAATATCATCCGAGAAGGTATTTATTAGAAGACATAGAAAACATCAAAACCCCCTTTCCCTCCAACAATAAACCAGAAACCTCTGCAATATATATTATTATACATACATACATAATATACATATATATAATACATATTTAAGATATTTTATTAATGCAATAATATCAATTGCAAAAACACAAATAATTTTAAAAAAGAATTTTTAATTATTTACTTCATTTATCGGTTTTTTAGCTTTTAATTTTACTCTTTATTACTGGTTTGATACTCCCCGCCTGTGATACATACATACCTTTTTCTATATCATTTAAAATTAAATTAATTTTAATATCTACGCACCCAATTTGTGCAAGTATATCAAAAGCATGGAAAAGTTTTTACACCACCACTTAAATTATATACTTATGTACTTTTTATTGAGTAATTAAAGTTTTGGTTTGGAAAGCAAAAACTAATCAAAGTAAAGTAAAAGCTAAAAGGCTTAGGTCAAATTTTAATACTCACCACCCTCTAAAAGTAAAAAATAAAGGCATCAAAATCGACTTTCTGCCTTTTAAAAGCAATATGGAAAGAACTTCACTAATCGCTTTGATCATATTGTCGCGTGTCGTTTGAAGACACGTAGGTATACTTTTTTATTATTTTATTTTTTTTTTGTCAATTCTTGCGAACAAGCAGTCACGGACGGTTAAGTCTAGATGGTCTGTCTAGGTGACTGCTGATATATGTATGCCTTGTAGTAGGGTAGTGAGTGTAAAAATATACCCATAAAATATATGAAAATCTCCCTTGACAATATTTTTTTATAATTTAAATATACATGTATGTATATACTATATACAATAAGAAAATCGTATATTAAAAATAGATATATCTACATATGCATAAGTATTTATACAGATTTTTTGCCTTTACATATCTTGCCCCAAGTCAATATTAGAAGTGAAAAGACGTGTAACTTGCTTCTGCATAAAAATTGAAAAATGAACAAAGAAATGTAGTGAAAGTCTAGACCTTTCAGTCAAAATTACGGTAGATTATCTAACCGAGATAAAAAGTTAACCATTCAGGCTAAAATTTCTGCTTATATTTTTTCCCTCTTTCCTCGTACCTGTGCTCTTTACTTATTTAGAATAGATAGATCATTGCCACCATTATCCCTCTTGATGTTAGAGCTAAAAAATTAAACAAAAGTCAACGAAACGAAATTCAGTTTATACACTTGCAAAAAGAGTAGTTAGATTAATAACATAAAGGGTGTTTTTTTAGGTGGTTGTTGGTTTAAAATTTAAATAAAACACATGCTAAAAATTGCCAATTTTTTTTATTTATTTGATAGATAATTTATTGGCATTTAACATTTGAACATAATTTTTGGCATATGACCACCATCACTATTTTTCACAAAGGTTATTCTAGAGGTTCAATTTTCCACCACTTTTTCAAGAATTTGAGAGCGTATTTCATCAATGACACGTTCAATATTGGTTTCCAAAGCATCAATTGTTGCTGGTTTATCAGCATAAACCCATTACTTCACGTATCCCCGCAAGAAGTAATCAAGTGGCCTGAAATCGCATGTACGAGAAGGTCAATCCACCGGACCATTTCTTGAAACAATGTTGTCGCTAAAATGTCCCTTAAATAAATCCATTGTTTCGGTGGCAGTTTGGTAAGTGACACCATCCTGTTGAAACCACGTTTCGTCCATATCCATATCTTGAAGCTTTGGCAACAAAAATTCATTGATTATTGTTCTGTATCGATTTTCATTGACGGAACTCGTCGTCCTTCCTCATTGTAAAGGAAATAAGGACTGATGACAGATAGATAAACTTTTGTTAATTAATTTAAAAAAATAAAACCAGACGAAAACTGCAACTGCCTTCTAATATTGGGATTCGGCTTTGGACGAAGTATAAAACTATGCTTAAGTATGCTGTATAGTGAATTATTTAAATATATTGTCATATGTAATTATATGGACATTGTATGCATTTTTCACACTAAAGCTTTGTTTTATAATTGAAATTGAAAACAAATTCTGATACATTTCATTTTAAGACTTACACAGCCCGAAAAAATATTTTAAATACAAAATAATACGTTTTGATTATTTTTTAACACATTTTAACATTCTAATCTTTTAATGCATTATAGTAGGTAATTAGTACTGTTCATGTACCTTTTGGGAAAGATGATAAGTAAAATAAAAAATGAAAATTGTATGTCAAACAGATTTATTTTTGATTTATTTTTAACCTTCGCTGCTTTAAGCAAGGGAACAATTATTATTGAAGAAACTTTAATGAGGTATAAATCTGTGTAGACATGTACCAAAAAAAAAAAACCTGTAATTTAAAAAAATTAACCAACAGAAACCCTAACAACAACAGCAACTTTATATACCTATATCCAGATATAAGTATACAATTACATATATATTTATGTATATTCATATATGCCTACCATTTACTTATATAAAACAAATATACAATTTATGCGCAGTTCGTGTCACTCAGGCGTGCACCGACGGAAGGACATATAATTAATTTAAAATTAAAGAAATTTTTACACTTATAAAACATACGTAGCTAACTAAATTACAAAACTGAAAAAAAAAGAATGTGTTGTAAACGAGTTACAAATTTTTCTAAATCATATGATTATACTTTTCTTTCCTCCTCTCTGTATGTACATCTAATTACATATTTATATATCCGAAATACGGATATGTTATATTCAAATATTTTATATATATTTTTTAAAATAATAGAAGAATTATTATTAAAGTTAGTTTTGCTCGCCAAAATGCCTCGTTTTATACCACTTCAGTTGCACTTCATCCAATTAAGGACACATTATGGATCTAATCAGGCTCTAAAAGCTTCCATGTATTTACACGTGGACCAGTATGTGACGCATATGCATTGCACAGTTTACGTGCCAAATCTTATTGGTTACACTTTAGTATAGCGATTGTGAATGCAATTGTGAAACCCTGAATGTAAGGTGTTCATATTATTTTGTCCATTCCCTGTATATGGAAATTCCTTTACTGTTTCAACTAAACTGATTACAACACAATTTGTAGAGCTAAGTGGTGTGGTGCATGAAATGGTCAAGTACAACCGACCGTAATATATTAATTTGTTCTTTTTTTAAATTTTTTTTAGGTTAGGTTTTTCAAAGTCTAATTAATATAATCCTAATCCTAAATATCTAGGGGCGTACGATTGATCTTGAACTGATAACAACATTTAGTTATAAACAATTCTAAAAACACATACAATAGCTTCACATTTTCATACAAACAAAATCACTAATTTTTGTAGAAAGAAAATGTAAAAAAATTGAAAAGTTGCTGTGCAAAAAAAATATTGTGTGTATTTTTAAATAATTTTTTTAAAATTAGTATTAAAATAAATTTTTTTACTGTATTTGTAGAAACTTAGATTAGAATTACTGTTAAAAACAAAAACAAAAAAGATATACCAAGTAATATATTTCGATATTCACATCAATCCATCCAGTTTTTTAGATTAATAAAAAAATTAATACATAAACCTACAACAAGAATGTTAACTACTAAAACAAAAATTTAAAGAAAAAACAATTACCATTCTAAAAAACTATTTTCATGAAAAAATACAAAATAAATGTTAATAAAAAAAAAATAACAAATTAATAAATTGAACAATAAGTATAAATAATGCTAACAAAAAACTCAATTCGCAACAAAAATTGAAAAGAAAATTATCAAAATGAAAAACAAAATTTTACGTATATAATATTGTATAAAAAAAATGATAATTTTAAGTGCTTTTGCACTTGAAATATTTATTTGTTTATTTAGACTTATATGTAAATATCTATTATATATATACCATATAAAAGAACGTGCAATTCTTGAAGTTTCCTTTTACGTATAAAATACTAAAAGAAAATTATTCCTTGTTTTTATAGCACAAAAGCATTTTTTAGTTTTTCCCATTTTTTGGCAATCGTACACAAAACTAAACAATTTAAGGAAAATACTCCTGTAACGAAATGCTTTAATTTTCGACATTTTTTTCAAAATAATATTAAAAATATACAATAATATATAAAAACTCCTTTATATGTACACATATACAATAAGAGTGTTAAATAAAAAAATATGGAAAAAGAGAAACTAAACATTACTTTCACCATTTTTATGTCTTCCCACAAGCAAACGTCAACAGAAGGAAACAAACTACAAAAAAAAAAAATTAAAAAAAAATTTATTTCAAAATTAATAAGAGTCAGAAAGATAAATAAAAATAACATATTGCTCAATTTTTTTATTAATTGTGGTGAAGGAGTTGACTGTAGAAATCAGTTCCGTATGAAATGGTTTTTCCATATACCCCTTGAAAATTACTGTGCATTATGGATGGACTAGCTAATTGGTCTTAGTTCAGCCACAATTAGATATTTATAGATTTCGGTATCAATGGCAAAGACGAATAAGCTCTTGGTACAAGTAAAGCAAGCACATACGCTCCACACGCTATCACTGGGCGTGACAGGTACCTGATTTTGATACCTTTGTGGTTTATGTTTATTTAGATATTGCATGGGCATGTTATCAGGTACCTGATTACCGCCCTCCATGGTTTAGGTATTGCTTATAAACTCGGCCTAAAACGCGAGTTGTAATTTGCGGGCGTATCTCTTATCTGATCCCCTCTGGCTTAGTTACAAATACATGTAACAAATTCATGTAGTTGATAGTTCGTTTCTGCTCGATTGTGGGCGTGTCAATTTCATCCAATTTAAATAGGAACTGTTTGACATACGAGCATACATGGCTAGATTGACCCAGATTTTATTTCTCATCAATGTACTTCGTGGGGCCTCTGACACCCCATTCTAGGTTTTGCAAACTTAGTACACCTCCGATGACACGTGGACGGTATAAAAAAGGGTATTTGCCGGCACCCTGTAATATTATTCATGAGTTGGAATTAACAGAATATCGTACTACTCTTAAATAATTACAAAGACTTCCTAAAACTTTTCATAATCATATACAAGAGAGAAGCTTACATTTTAATAAAGAAGAAGGACGAAAAAACTGATAAATGCGGTACGCAACCATGGACCTACCATATAATTTCTATTAATCGCTGTTTGTTATTTTCCCTCTTTCTATCCCTCTTCCTCTCTCTCTCTCTCGTATGAACACCAATTTAAAAGAATATTAAAAAAAAAATATTTTCAAATAAAAAAAAATTACAATTAATAAAAATATTTACATATGAAAAATATATTTAAAATGTATACAAGTTGTAAGGATAGTAGATAATAGATATAAAAACCACTAAAGCATATATTTTGTCCAGAGTTCTATAGCTGATGTTTTGAAAAAAATATACAATGAAATAATACAATGTAAAATGAAACCTTAACAATTGTATGAAAAACTAGCGAGTTTATATAAAGCATACAACCAAATAGAAAAACATCAACAACAACAACTAATGCAATTAATTGAATATCGAACGTATTGTAATATGAAAATAAAAACCACAGAAAAAAGAAACACTTTGAAAAATATTTATTTACTTTTATCACCAGAGTCTACAATGAAAAAATAACACAAAAAAAAAAAAAATTGTACATATACATATATACATGTACATATTAAAAGAAGTATGTAATGTAAAGATGTTTTCATTTAATATGAACTTTTAACATGCAATACCACACACGCGATGTATAATTTAGCCAAAAAAAATAAAATTGTTTGTAATGTATTTGGTGATAAAACTACTGCACAATGCATACACAAACGCAGATACGAACGTAGAGAGCATAAGAAAGATATAATAAATCCTTTTTCTACACAGTAATCTCTATCTTGTCTCTTCGTCAACCAAATGTTACAATTAACTGTTAACTAAAGTAATAAGACAATTTTAAAAAATTCTTTTCAACGAAAATGCAATAATACGGAACATTTAAGCTAGACTTTAAGCATCAAAAATGAGACAAAAACAAGAAAAAAGGAAAAAAAAAAAACAAATTATATATACATACATATATATATATACATATATTATATATATTACCTTCAATAAAATTATGTGTTTAAAATTAAAAGAAAATAAAAATTGACGGTTTTATTTAAAATCGTGATGCTCACTATTTTCATTTGTTCCCGCCTACTTTGTGTAAAATCTTATCTGCTGGCTGCACTGCACATCTGATATGTTTGATGAAAGCTTCAAAGAAAGCATTCTCTTGTAGTTAAGGGCTGGCATTTATTCGCCTTATCCAAATCCGAGGACAAAGCAAGCACTGTTTTATATTTTTATCAGTGTGTTACGCTACCTTTAAGTGAAACACTCTCCTCTTTGCATGATTACGAAAAACAACTATAAGACTCTATAGTAATATACAAATTTTTTGAAAGAAATTTTAACTTAAGATTATTATCGATATATCTACTGAGAATTTTGTGCGTCAAAACGGAATCTGACATTCGCTTTCTCGAACACTACCTACCTCTTTATTTTTAGGTTCCAATGTATTATACTTGATGTTGTATTATATTCAAAGTGGCGAATTTCTATTTCTATTACAATATATTTTACATGGCTATCAAGTGAAATATAAATACCTTAACTTAATTAAAACTCCTTTGGCAATGAGAGGCCCGGAATATTTTGAGCCAAAAATACAATAAAATAAGATAGTAAAAAAAATTGTTTCTTTATATGTTACCTAATATCATTATGTATGATTTTTATTATCAAAATGTATCTTGTCTCAAATATTAATTTATAAATACGGTATTTTTACAGCGGATGTATAAATGCTCCGATATTTCTTACAAATTTGATAATAATCTTTGCGGTTTTATGAAGATCCATTATGGTTATTATTCATAATCTTGCGTTCATTTGTAGCAATAAATGACATAACATCCAATTTAGTAGCCACGCCTTTCAAAACATCCAAACCCTCTTTAGGAAAAAAACAGTAAAATTGTTAATTAAAAGAGATATATTCTAGACGAGTGTACTTCAAAATATTTCTACCTTCTTGGTCTACAATTAAAACGCAACTATCCATTTCCAAAATTCGTGCTAATTTACCCAAACACTCAGTCGACGGTAAACGTATCACTTTTTTATTAACCGCTTTTATGGCTAATTCATACTGTTGTCGATTCAAGCTAACCATTTGATTCAATAACGTTTCTTGAGTAACCACCCCAACAATTCTGCTGTAAAGTTAAGATATATTGTTATGAATGAGAAAGAAATTTGAAATCAAAATAAAATACTTACTTGTCATCTTCATTTAATAGGGGAAGTTGTGTTAAATTGTTACTCTTCATTGTGGCTATAGCTTCTGAGAATGTTGCTTTAGAAGTAAGGGTTAAAGGTTTATTCAATTGTAATTCTTTTATTAATATATGCCACCACCAGTGCTTATGTTCGATGGTGACTTCTTTAAAACCGCGCGCCTCCATCCAATTGTCTGAAACGAATTTTGTCATATAGTTGCGTATGCCATCGGGCAGGATAACAACACAACGTTGACCCTCAGTCAAGTTCCTGGCATATTGTAGAGCGGCGGTCATGACCCCACCACTAGAACCACCGCATAATAAGCCTTCTTCAGCATTTAAGCGCCGACTCATAGGGAAGCAGTCTTTATCAGAAATTTTTAACCATTCATCCACCACCGAATGATCCATGACGGTAGGTATAAAATCATAACCAATACCCTCTACTTCGTAAAATTGAACGTTAGATTTGTTTAGTGATTGCGGGCGTGCTAAGATTGAACCGAATGGATCAACACCAATAATTTTACAATTTGGTAATTCTTCTTTAAATTTACGAGCCAAACCGGATATGGTGCCTGCTGTGCCAGCCGAACAGACAACCACATCCACTTTATTGTCTAATTGCCATAAAATTTCTGCACCCGTGCCATCATAATGTGCCAAAGGATTACCCGAATTACGATATTGATCCAATATAATGGAATTGGGTATTTCACGCTGCAAACGTTGGGCTACATATATCAAACCCTCGGGCGAATCGTAAGCCGCTTCGGTAGGAGTACGTATAATTTTAGCACCCAATACTTTTAAAGTGGCCACTTTTTCACTTGACATTTTTTCGGGCATAACTATTACACATTTGTAACCTTTAACAGCACAAGCCATAGCCAAACCTATGCCCGTATTACCCGATGTTGGTTCTATTATTGTATAGTTTGGTTTCAGGAGACCTTTCTCTTCAGCATCTTGTACCATACGATAACCAATACGATCTTTAACCGAACCACCGGGATTTAAAAACTCGCACTTAGCATCTGATGTGATTAAGAAAATAAATAAATTTTTAAAACATCATATAGCTGTGTTGATATAAAATAATTAACCACTTACACATTTCACACTTTATACCTTCAGCTTTGGGTATATTATTTAATTTAACTAAGGGCGTACATCCAATAACATGCAATATATCGGGAGTGATTTTTTGAGGATGAGCGCTGAAGATAAATTTATAATTTTTTTATTGTATTTTATTAACAGTTCCTTATTCGTTATTCGTACTTACATGTCCCTTTGGGTGTGTACAGTTTTTTCTTTGGTACCCAAATGCCAAGTACATTTCGAAGGTTGACCTGGATCAATAAAATCCTGGGGTCTTTCATATGTTTTGTTTGCAGGCATATTTCTACGCGGGAATATAAAAATGATCTAATATGTTCAAGTAGTTGCTACGCTTTCAACAAGACTGAAGTTCTTACGGCAAACTCGCCAAGTTTATAAATAAACAACTTTGTAGAAGAAGAACGAGTATATTTGCAAATCATATCTACCACCACATGAGAAATTTCATTTTCAAAACAGTAATTAAACTTATTCTAATGTTCTAAATAATGTGAATCGTTATCATTTTCTCTTTCCAAAACCGCTTCATTGCAAGTATATGTTAATGTAATGTAATTAAAATGTGTTTGCCACACCAATTATACAACATTCTACTATATCACATTAATATTTCGATATTTAAGTAGGATTTATTTGAAAATATTAAGCGAAAAAAGTTTGTTATTCCGTTTGCGAAACTCAAAATGAATGTCCGTGAGTTTCTTAAGTTATTCAAACATCCGATCGGGTCCATATTCGGCCAGTTTCATTATGTAGCTAACTATTCTTGCCAATTTTTTATTAAGAAATGGATATTTTCATTTTCAAGAACTTTATTGACGGCCTTTGAACCAAAAGACATCCATCTGCCTATCAAAAACTGCGCCCTCTGAGTTGATTAACAAAAATACCTGGACGTTGGATAAGCATTTTCCCTTTAGAAGTTAGAAACATACGTACAAATCTAAGTAGAGTATAAAAAGCGAGGAACTCATACAATTCTTCATATAAGTATTAGTATATTAATTAGCTTACATTATGCATGCACAACACTCATACACATCTCCTACATACTACATAAAAATATTTACATATATGTGTAAACAAGAACTATCAATATTGCATGTAAACAAATATAATTAATTTGAATGGGATAATTTACTAGCAAAACATAATGTAGTCACAATGTAGTATAAATGTTGTGTATGCGTGAACACTCGGTTTCCTTAGCTGTGCATGCAGTGGAATGTTACATGTCTCGCAATTCAAATCTAATTAAATTTTTTATACCTATCGTTACATGTATATGGGAGTATATAATACGTTTGCAAAGCCCAAAAAAAGGCAAAAAATATATATATTTTGAATCATCTTCGATTACTAAGTCGATCCGACTATATCTGGTACCCGTGCGTGGGTATCCTTCTGGTCTCCTGGCAAAAATTGAGATACCGATTTCAAATTTGACAGAAGTTTTAGTAGTTTACCTGGATTGGTATTGAAATTGGACAAATTCGGTCAAGCGACACGCCCAAAATGGAACAAAAACCGAAAAACGAGCCATTTTTGAAGTAAGTTTTTCATATCACTTATAAAATATAAAAGATACATTGACATGTATACTACTCGGGAAGCTTTGGTGTATCGAGGTGGGCTATTTTAGAAGCCTCAGCCAAAAAGAGTTTTTCTACTTGTCTAAGCTGAGTTCCTTTACTTATTTAAGAAAAGTTAGTAAAAAAACAAATTTTTCTCTTTTAACAAGCACGTGTATATATGTTAATACCAATCATTTTTTCATTACTGCATACAATTTTCAATTAAAACCCATTCCAAGTTGGTTTTTAAACACATGTCGAGTATTAAATAATCTCACCATAAACAAACGCTGTTAGTATTAATTAAACTCATAGTACGTTTATATTATTATTTATATAACTGTAATTGTGTTTTTTAAAACTTGTTCATTAACTTACATATATTGTTATTCAAAACTAAAAGTCGCAAAAATCTATATAAAAATACACGTTGTGCTTGCTATAGCGATATAGTGTGAACTAGTTGTAAGTATATTTTTAAGGTATAATATGTACTCTCTTCTCTTCTTTATAATAAATATAATGTATTAGATACCATTGAGCATTTGTAAAGCGTAAATGTAATCATTGCAGCAAGCATTACGGCATAAGGCTCAAAATAATGCTAGAGTCATATAACTGGTGATTGAACATTGCCGCGTAATTATTTTACTATTTCGAAAGACACAGAGACACAGAGCATAACACATAATAGAACAACGTGTATATGTTCACAAATAAAATAAAATCAATAAAACACATTTAATCCGTAACGAAATCGGTGTAGTTCTAGACATGTCCGTCCAAAGGTTTGTCCACTTTGCAAATTTTGTAATATTGAGATAAAATTTTGTACATATATTGTTAGTTTCTGCATGCAGATCGCTATTTAAAGAAGTACGCCCACAATCGGCACAGAACTATTTTTCAGTCACAAAACCTACGAATTTCAAGTGCATACTTTATTAGAGAGCGTAATCAGATCCCTGTCACGCCTACTGTTTGATATTTAAGATTTGATCTAAGCCAAACTTGGTTTTGTTAAGTATTCTAAGGGATCACGTGATTTTAATGTAGCATTGGAATAAATCTTGTAGATATTAGATACATTACCCCAAGGCAGCAATGTACACAGAATGAATGTATTCATTCTGTTTCAGTCATTAAACGGTTTTATTTATGCTCTCCCACGTGCACACGCACACGTTATGTCTTAGATTAGGCATATAGGGTGATACAAAGAGAGGGAAATTCCCGAGTAACGTCGAAGAACGAATTTTTTCGAAAACTTAAACTAGAAAATTTTCGGATTAATAGAGGGAAGACGAGGATCTAGGCCACGTCCTTTAACCCAACATCTTTTGCGTCCTATAACAATCCTCGAGTTTCCATCTTTTTTCACCACCTCGTATACGATTTGTTTAAGAAATTCGAGTGTTATTGTACGTGTATAAAAGTATTTTTATAACACTGGAAGAAATATTTACATGAAATCTATAATTCATTGACACTTTTTTTCTTAGTTCTCAAACAGGATTTATATATATAGAGCATAAGAAAAATAAAAATTTGCAAAAAATTTACAGAACATAAAACACAACTTGGAGTCCCATATAAATGGTGGCTGCATATGCTATACCAAAAGATAAAACGCGAGCCGGCTGTGGTATGACTATGATATAAACAATCGTATGAGCAATCCTTGATAAGCCTACCACTCGAAATAAATTAATCGCCAGACGAGTCGAGGGATTCGTTAACATGTAGAAAAAGGCAATTACGGTGAATGGGAAAACATTTTCCAAATCATTGCGATGGGCTCTGTATAGTATAGTAGAACAGTTAAAAAGAATTTTCATTTTTAAAGACGGGAAACATGAAATATTATATAATTACCGTCGCATACGTTCCACGTCGGGTTCATCATATTTCACTTTGTCTTTCTTGGATAAACAATCTTCGGGATTCGCAAAGGACTGTGACGAGAAGAGTCAAGAGAGCTTGGTTATTAATTATTACTTAGAGAAATTTCATAGATCGATTTATAAAAAGTTGCCAGTCATGTCAACTTTTAAGAATAGCAGTTTATGTAATACCGGTTAGAAATGATATGGAAAAGCTTTTAATTGCAATAATGAATGAATAAATGAATGAAAGCTGCAATTAATTGTCACTATCAGAAAGAATGATTTATTATTTTTTGCAATACTTACTCTGGTCTTGAAACGTTGTAATCCGGTCAATAATGACATTAGCAACGTTTTCAGTACTAATACGACAGACCAAAATGCATACGCCTTAAACAATTCATTATTTAAGTCTAATAAATGTGCCAAGCTAGTAGATGCAGCCATTTTATATGTAATTTACCGTTAAAATTAACTAAAGTTCCGCTTTTGTTGAAGTTTTGCAATAAACTGAGATCAACGGTATAGTGGGTATGGTAGCAAGAGTACCTTCCATATAAAACAACAGATTATGAAAAACTTTCTCAATTTCATAGAATGAATAGTAAAACAGGCTTGCTAGTTAAAGGAAAAGAAAGCTTTTATGCATAATGTATAATATTTAATAACATTTCAACACTGTAAAAAAAGTTGGAACAAGTCTTTTTATATTTTAATAAAAGTTGTTCGTTGTTTTGCAATATATAGAATAAGTCGTTAAGGACCGCACTTGACCTTGATCTGTATCAAAATCTGAATCGATCTATTACGTGGGTTTCTTGAAGTATGTCCTTTTTGACTAAATTTTGTAAAATGTGAATAAACTTTTTAAAAAAGGTATTTGGTTTCTATTTAAATCGAACACAGTCACTTATATGCCACGCCCACTATCAACAAATATCGATTTGTTACAAAATTAAAACTTGTGGCTTAGGTTTATCATAAGTCCTTTCCAAAAATTAACGTCCATAATCTACAATAAGCTCTTTTTGTGCAGAAGTCGTGGTGGGAGTTCATATGTATCAAATAAAAATAATGGAAGTAATTAGGTAACTGCCACACCCACATTTTATATGTAGGGTATTTAAGGTTTAATATTATTGTACTCATCGAAATGATTTGGGAATACATTGGTTTTGTTCAGGAGTTTGTAAGTCTAAGGGGCAAGTCATACCTCGAAATATATGTATAATCTGATCTGTCTATTGGGTTTTGCATTCTCACGGCCGCAAACATTGGGATGTCGGGCTGAAATTTGATACATCCAACTTTGGATACGATCATACTAACGTCTTAAAATCGTTAATTGTGGCTCTCTCAGCATAGCAAATATGACGACGTTGACCTAAAATTTGGTACACATCTTCAACAACGTCAAAGGTTTAATATGGAAAATAAGCAATATCATTCTACGGGCGAGCCCACAATTTGAGAAAGTTCAACATATATTTCGATTCCAGTCACGCCAATTTTGATGAAAAAGAATCAAAATTAGTTTTTTTAATAAGATTCTAACCGTTTATGAATGCTGGAAATTAGACGAACCATTAAAATGTGTTTTTTTTTAAATGGAATAATTTCACAATGCCTAATCAATATGAGCAATGCTCACGTTTACATGTTTACATGTTTACAAATTTGTATACTTACATAAAAATTTCGGATTACTCATCCGAATGTTTTGAAATTTAGCAAAACTGTTCATAATAGTTTCTTTATACCTCAAATTGTTTTTGGATAGATCATTATGCATTTACTCCTGAATCTTAAGATATAGATATATATGCCATGTTTGCCAGAATATTTGGCAAATTCACCTGTAGTGGACTTATTATAGGTGCTAAAATATTTTAGGGTTTTTTTAAAATAATATTTGACGTATATGACCCCTTGTGAATCCTTCATATTTAGAACAAACGTGACAAAATGGGCAAACACTGGTAAAAACTTCAATTACGCTTCACTTGTGTATAAATGTTATGGTTCAAAAATCTGTTAAAACTTTTGTATTTTTGGAAAAAAGTTAACTCATTAACAAATGTGACCTTTTCAAATATAAAACGTGTAAATTTTTTTTAAATGACCGTGTCCATCCATTCGAAGTATTTTGTCTCTTATTTGCAAAAGAATATTAGTGGGGCTCGATTTGGTACACGCCTTACTTTTTAATATTAAACTTTAATAGAAAATTGAACAATTTCTTTGTACTGGTTTTACAGTTATTAAATTCCTCTAAACTGTTTTAAATTGAATGCGTACCATTAACTAGGTAATGTTTGCCTAACTAAAGCTTAAAAGAGGCCCAATTCTCATAACCTGCTTTTGAAATTTATTGTTTGACATTGCCCTTGGTTTAGTATTCATTCTTAAGTGATATTAATTTTTTAATGCACTTATATACGTAATGAAAAGCTATTAATGTATGAAGTGGCCAACGCACCCTTTGCAAAAAAATGAGGTATGCAGCACAGAGTTACATGCACGCAAATACGCATAATTCGCGTGGATGGTCGCTATAGTCATAGAGTGAGGGTAAAGTGTAAATATTGAAAATATGTAAGAAAAGTAAGTACAAATAAAAAATGCATATTTCAAGTAGTCATTCACTTACGCATCCTTAGTTATGGGCCCCCACACACTTTTTTACCATATTTTGCCGTCATACGGTCTGACTTCGTTTGTATCAACTTGAATCAAAATTAAAATGTGTACACAAGTACAAGTATTTCCTTCCCACACACTGGTCACACACTGTGTGTACGTATGGTAAGTTATTAATTAATTATGATTTAGTTTGTGATTTTGTCGGCGCGGAGTATACAAATTTTTTTCTTGATTCTTGTAAACATGTCAATTCTCCCTTTCACAATTGCATCGCAGTTATACTTTTTCGTCGGTCGTGTGCATTGGTAGTTTCGCGCATTGAATTACGATCATAAGATCATAATAATGAGAAATTTTTATTTATTTGAAACAAAATATATTCCACGTTTAGTATACCAGGTGGTTCATTATAATAATCTATCGTAAAAGACAAGTTTAACAAAATCATTGATCATGTCACATGGTGAACGTAAAGGACGTTTAAATGTAGTAAAATTTCTCGAATTGGTAAATTTAAGTCAATACTTTAATAACATGTATTTCCAAAATAGTATAACTCCACTTTATTGGTGTATTGTATGCGCCTAGGTCGTATCGCCGTCGATATCTCTCAGTCCCCGCGCCTAGATATTCTACAATATTTATATATTGTATACGCCGGCGTCGCTACATCACCGCACTCTCTGACCCTGTGTCTAGATATCTTGCAATATTTTTTATATTGTATGCGCTTAGGTCGCATCGCCACCGGTATCTCTCAATCCCCGCGCCTAGATATCCAGCAATATTTATATGTTATATACGCCGTCGCCGCTACATCACCGCACTCTCTGACCCCGCGCCTAGATATCCTGCAATATTTATATATTGTATACGCCGGCGTCCACTTTAAACAAAAAAACAATGATAGTTCACAAGTCTAAAGATTGTATTTTAAGTTAAATCTATATAACGGCAATGTATTAAGAAACAAAAAATATCTGTAAAGAATTGTACTTGAATATTCAAAATGAAGTGACTATGGGAGTACCAACAAAAGACGGACGTACAGACACAATACTTGTACTTTATTTAGCCAAGCGAAGGAACTTAATGTCAATTGCGAGAATAGTACCAAAAGTACCCGAAGACGTCATTAATTTCAACTCAATCAGACCAGTTTTGCAACTCCATAGTTCTTATTATAATCAAGTATCGAAACTATTGAGTATCGTTGACAAAAAATAAAGATACGTTTTTTGTTAGGTCAGGTACTTCTGCGACCGCCCCCGTACATTGTTTATAAGGAAATATTGAGCTAATGTTACATCTGAAGCATTTATCCCACATATATGAGTTAAAGACACATTTTTTATATTTATTTCCAGGGTTTTGCCGTTGCTTGCTTAATCCTCCACTTCTACAGTTTTAATGATCGCGATATCATGACATCATTTCTAGCCACAGGCACCTTTACTGGTTACATTATTGTTGTTATAGGAGTATTTGCTGGTATGAGACAACGTTACAATTATGATTATTATTTTTTATTGTTCTAACGGTTTTTTAAATTAAATCTTTCCATAGGCGTCCTTATGCGTGCTCCCATACATAAACGTATCGATATATTTTTTAGTGTTTTCGGTTGTTCACTGTTTGTGGCTTCGGGTGTTTTCATAATCGAAGCGTGGGAATTTTCATTTCGCACCCGAACCAGAGATTTGGCTTTGATCAAAGGTTCATTGGCCATCGTTAATGGTGTTCTGTTCGGATTCGATGCGATTTTTACATTTCGCGATAAATAACTAAAATCAAATACGTTTAATGCAAAGTATCGAGATCAATATTGACAACACACTCATTGTAATCATGTAAAATTATACAATTAAAGGCTTTTTCATTAATGGATAAAATATTTATAATAAATATATAAAAATAAATCTTATACGTTTGTTATTGTGTATTTAAAGTGGCTTTTGATTAACTCACTTTACACTTTTAGGATGTTTCTTATTATAATTTGTTTAGGGAATCTCAATATATATTTCCAGTCCTTTTAAATCGAGGGCATATAAAAAGGAGGTTTGCTGCTTTCAAATATTAACACAAGTCAGGTCCCTAAAAAACAGACCAAGAAATATAAAATAGCGGTAATATATATCACGAAAATTTGAACACAGTTAATTCGACTATTTTTACTGTAGTTGCAATAGGAAATTTACCCTCAGTTGCCAAGATTTTGCGTTGGTAAACTGTGCCTATTGTAAGACAGTTCAATTCAGTTAAAGGGCCAAAATAAAAAAGGATTTCGACTGTCGCTTTGGACTAGTAACCCTCCGACCACCAATTAAAAGTGTTACCATAACAGTCGTACTTAGTTCGGAAGGTGAATTAGCTATAAGCTGGTGAAAAGGCGACATTTAATACACAATGTGATTCAAAAATCCTAATTGTTATAAAAATAGTACAAAAAGCTGAAATTTCCTTAACATTTATACGAAATTAGAGTTGAGACGTATTATATTTTTTTTTATAATTGTGAACACAGCTAATACGATACCACCCATTTTCAGTACATCAGCCCATATTTTTAATTTTAAATAATAAACATACAAGTCTGTACCAAATTAGGTTATCAAGACTTCTAATAATATCAAACTTAGTACGTCCTCACCATGACAGGGAGGATAACTACAAATTCAAATTAACCCATTTAAGCATGGCAACATGTTGCTAATACAAAATGTGTCCAGTTCTAGATTTAATTAA
This sequence comes from Crataerina pallida, assembly GCA_949710015.1. Classification (NCBI taxonomy): domain Eukaryota; kingdom Metazoa; phylum Arthropoda; class Insecta; order Diptera; family Hippoboscidae; genus Crataerina; species Crataerina pallida. The sequence continues at coordinate 19,791,317 of OX453291.1, forward strand.
TTGTGTTGCTTAATAATACCTGTGAGTAATATTTCTCTCAACAACTTGTTGATTTTAATCAACAATTCATTTCATAAAGTTTCAGTTGTTGTTCAGAGTTTTACAATACCAGTAAGAGTTAACGCATAAGGCGAACGTGTTGGTGTGTGCATCGAAGATAGTCAAAATAAAAATAATTTCCTTTTTAAAAAAAATTTAAGCAACAAATATAAAAATGGAATTTAATAATCGATTGTTATTAAAAATCATCGAATTGGTGAGTTTAAAAAAAAAATAAAAAATTTGGTTTATATGCTTTAATGGCCATTAATTATTTTTTAAGAAAAATTGTATAACTTTTTTTGAAATTAGGCTTTAATAGTAATCAAGTTCTTGTAGCCGCCTCTTATTTTGGCTGAAATATTCATGTTGACAAAATGCTTGCAAGCAATTCCATAACGAGATTTTAAAATTTTTATAAAGTGAGTTTTTTACTGAGATAGTAAGATTCATTTAATCGTACTTGTTTGTTGCTCTGTTTAATAGATTTTTCATAAATTTTTTCATGTCAGTAACACTGTAAAAGATAAAAAATGGATATTTTTGAGCGCGTTCGAGGCATTTGGGTGTTGGGCATTAAAGGTTTGATATATTTTATTATTTGCTTTATGATGCAAATCACGTAATGATTTCCTGTTTAATGTCTATACGAAGTTCCAATAATGTTTTAATGACCTTGAATGTTTTCTTGTTTTGGGTATTTTTAAGGTTCATAAGTTTACTTTTTAATACGGTTCAGTAAAGCATTTGCCTTTGCTTAAACAAAGAAGATAGTAAAGCAAAGTATTATATTTATTTGCATGTATATGATATTTGGGATAAATGTATTTAGTTGGTAAATATTATACCCTGCATCATTTGTGGGAAAGGGTATATTAAGTTTGTGCAAATGTTTGTAACTCCTATATAGCAACCAGAATCTAATCGATTCAGAATATGAATCTGTATCGCATTTTTTGAAATATTTCGATGAAATTTGGTTCAACGACGATTTCGATTGGCCTGAAGGGCAACGCTATTGAAAATGGATTGAATTAGACCATTTTTTAAAACACAATTCCATATAATGAACTGAACCATATACGAACAGACTCATTTGGCAACGCCTCTCGATTACTGACACAATTAAAGTAATTGTGGCATAACTATTTGGTGAAATTATTTTATTAAATGGTCGGGCTTGACCGAATATAACAAAGTGACCGAATATAATATAGGCCGAAGACTTCTGGCCTAAAGGGGCTTTTATTAAGGAATTCATTCCTCGCAAGAACCATCACAGGCAAAATGTGGCTGTCATACCATCTAGTAATAATATTTCAAAAAACTAATAAACAATAACTCTTCATTACATATTCTGTATCAGAATGTAAGAGGGCTTAACTCAAAATTGCATAAGTTATATACTGATAGTACAGGCGCTGAGTTTAATGTGTTTGCTTTCACAGAGACTTGGTTAAAACCAGAGGTGCATAATGCCGAAATCTTTTGTTCTGACTTTGCGGTTTATAGGACTGATAGACTTAATAAAAAAGGTGGTGGTGTACTCCTAGCCATTCATAACCTTCTTCCGTCCGATTTAGTGATTTTTGAAGAGCCTTTAGATATAGAGTTTGTATGTGTCCGTATTAAAACTCGTGATAAATATCTCTTCATTACTTGTTCATATATTCTTCCCTCATCGGATGTTTCTATATATTTAAGGCATTTGTTATTTCTTCGTCTGGTACTTAAAATGTTAAAAATAAATGATTTATTAATAGTTATGGGCGATTTTAACTTATCTCAGATATGTTGGACTCTGGATGAAGATGTGGGTCGTTTGATTCCATCTTACAGCACTTCAAATTTTGATACATTTTTTGATGGTATTTTTGTTCTGGGTTTAATACAGATTAACACCATAGAGAATCATCAAAATAAGATGCTTGATCTGATTTTCGCCAATAATTCCGATGTTTCAATCACTCGTACCTCTCCGTTCGTTCTCCCTGAGGATGCTTATCATCCTACACTTTGTATTTCCTTAGAGTTCGATTATGTTCTTGCACCACTTAACATCAATACTAAGAATTATCTGTTTGCAAAAACGAACTATGCATTATTAAGGCTCTTTTTAAATAATGAATTATCCATAAATACTTCTTCAAATTTGTACAACCTATTTGTTGATTTTTATAATGTGGTAAATGATGCAATTTCGCAGTTTGTTCCCTTCTTATTTGTTAATCAATTCAAGGCTTGTCCTATTTGGTTTTCTGATGAGCTCAAAAGAGTTCGTAATAAGAGAAATAAGCTGTTCAATAAGTATAAAAGGACTGGGTCAGCATTAGATTTTTCACAATATTCCTTAATTAAAAGTAAATTCCTTTTATTAAGTAAAAAATGCTATAATGATTACCTTTGCAAAATCCGTGTAAATTTTTACAGGGATCCTAAGAGCTTTTATAAATTTGTAAATGATAAACGTAGGTCTAATATGCTTCCTAACCACATGCGGTGGGGCGACAAAGATTCATACGATCCTTTGGAAATAGCCAATATGTTTGCGTCTTTTTTCAACGAGACTTATTCCTATCAAGATTATAACAATCCCGATTACCCTTACGATATAAGGTCATACGACATCTTTCCTAATATCACACTATCTGAGGATGAGGTATTTGACGGTCTGAAAAGGCTGAAATACTCATACCGTCCTGGCCCTGACGGTATTCCATCATGCATATTGATAAATTGTGCTGATATTTTTTGTAAACCATTAGTAAAAATCTTTAATTGGTCTTTATCTACTGGTATATTTCCGCAGTTTTGGAAAACAAGTTTTCTGATACCGCTTCATAAAAGTGGTAACAAGCAATGTATTACTAATTATAGAGGTATTGCTAAACTCAGTTGCATTCCGAAACTTTTCGAATGTTTAGTTAAAAATAGACTAATTCGATCAATTAATACTATAATTTCGCCATATCATCATGGCTTTTGCATGGGCAAATCTACCGTTACAAACCTACTGGAGTTGTCGCATAAAATTGTAAAATCTTCTTCTGAAGGTACTCAAATGGACGTTATTTTTACCGATTTTAGCAAGGCGTTTGATAAAGTAAACCACAAACTTCTTATTCTTAAGCTTTCTATAATAGGATTTTCCCCAATTATGATTAAATGGTTTTCTTCATATTTGTCTAATCGCTCTCAAAGGGTTGTATTTAAATCATCTCTGTCTCGTTTGATGTCTGTCCCCTCCGGTGTTCCGCAAGGGAGTCACTTAGGTCCGTTATTCTTTGTCCTGCTACCTACCGGATGTTATTCAAGATAGTAATATTTTAATGTTCGCTGATGACGTCAAATTGTTCTTACCTTTACGTAATGAGAATGATAAGCACATACTCTGTCGTGACTTATTTGAGCTAGTTGAATGGTGTCGGATTAATCTGATGTCGCTTAATTGTTCTAAATGTAAAGTAATGTCGTTCGGTAGAACTACTCCTATTAATTATACCTATTCCGTTTCTGGCCAAGATTTGGAAAATGTTGATTCGTATGTAGATCTGGGTGTTTTATTTGATCAAAAAATGAACTTTAATCGACATATAAATTCTATAATAAATAAAGCGCGATGCTCTTTAGGTTTCATCAAAAGATGGTCAAAAGAATTTAAAGAACCTTATTTAGCAAAAAGGCTGTTCACATCTCTAGTTAGGCCTACACTAGAATACGTATCAATTGTGTGGGCACCTAACTATTCAATTTATGTCGATGCACTCGAATCCATACAAAAACAATTTTTACTCTTTGCCTTACGTGGGTTGGGCTGGGAGACTTCCATTCCTCTACCATCGTATCTTCATAGGTTGAAACTTGTAAATCTGCCTTCACTCGCAAATAGAAGAAGAATGTTGGGTATGACTTTTGTCTTTAAGCTGATGAAAGGTGAAATTAATTCATCTTTCCTGCTCGGTGAGCTATATTTCAATGCTCCTGCACGCTTTTCTAGGCATTTCGCACCACTTACACTTCGCCGTACCAATTACGAGCTCTTTTGGCCGTTTCGTATGGCTTGTAAAAATTTTAATGACTTCTACGGTCAACTATCATTACATGATTCAGTGGAGTCCTTTAGGATTAAATTTTTAGCCACACTTAACTAATTGTTGCCAGACTGGACTGTACTGTACCGCACTGTATGTGTGTGTACATTATTAGTTGTTATACATTTACGCACATATATGATTATATATATATATATATTGTACCCATTAAAATTAATTCTACATCCTATTACTGTTACTTTTACTATATTCTTATATTTACTATATACTTATATTTAGATTTTTAGATTTTTTTTTTTTTCTCAACCTATATCTAAGTGCTTAATTATGATTCTTAGTTTTAAGTTCATCAGCTCCTGTGCTGCTGCTGTTTGTTGTTGTTGTTGTTGTTGCTGTGATGCTGCACTATAATTCCTTAATTTAATTATTATTAATATAAATGTATTATGAATTATGTTTATACTGTATCTAAATTGTATTACTTTACCTTTTTATTATTTTTATAATCTTTTTTTTTTTTTTTTTTTTTTTAATATTGTTACTTATGATAATTTTGGCATAGAAATTGTATTTTTATTATCGGCTAGACATTTAGCCGTTCTGCATAATAATAATAATAATAATAATAATAAACATATATGTATACTGTAATAAAAGTGTGACTAACAATGTTATGGCAAATATGTATGTGTAGCAGAGACTTCTATTTAGAAGTGAAGATGTGTAGTTAATGTATGGTCTTTAGCATCATATGTCGCGCAACGCTCAACGTTTGAATCCAGCAGTGATGCTTGGTATTATAATGCTCCAGTAAAGTGACTAACTTAATTTTGAATTATTTAATTTGTTTTCTTATATACTAAAATTACTACAATGTATTTACAACAACAAATTACAAATATGTCAATACTAAGCATAAATTTAAACTAAATTTTTTTAATTGCTAACTAAACATAAATTCTATTAGCGCTTGTATATGCATCTAATCTAAAACTAACTTAAAATAAAATTACAAATAATGTGACCTACATTTACGTTTCGTTACGGTAAGTAAAAGTTAAATATAATAATTGAATTGAATAAACACTTAATTGCGAACACACTATTCAACAGAAGCCAATTATAAAAGTTTCCTAAGTGTGCCTTTTCCCTATAATCAGAGGAAGATTATTTTATTTACATTATATATGTACACACTCTACCATATAGATATTAAAATTGTGCTGGTCGTCTTCTTTCTCACATATATTCAAAAATTTTAGTACGTTGCCATCCATAGTATTTCTGCTAAACTATAAAAAAAGCACCGCCTGTTTCAATGTAGTTGGAATACTAGGTACATATTTTGAAACAATATAATTTTGTGAAATATAACATAACGTGTTTTACGCTGTTGTAGATTATGTTACAGAACAATGACCTTTACTTTTTATAAAAGTGTTATAAAAGTTACATATACACGAGTACATAAACTGACTGTGATTCATTATGATGAACATAAAATAATCATTAATAAGAAATGCAGCACAAAGTACTGATAAGAAATGTTGTATTTTTAGTACATGATGTAAGAAGAGATTTTACTAATAAAGTAATTTGCAGGAAATGCAGCATCATCCAAAATTATTGTTTTGAAAACCTAGAAAGCAATAAGAAGAAGAATGCAGAGAATATGATACTAAGAAACATATTTATTGTTGTACATACGTATTGATTTCATAGAGAAGAACATGTTTTTTATTTCCTTATATCTCGCACTGCTTGTGGCAAAAAGTATATTAAGTTTATCTGAATGTTTGTAACTCTTAAACGGCAAATGCCACACTCATCTTCAATTATGCTGATCGATTTAGGATTAAAATTTTAATCGATTTAACCATGTTCGTCCGTCTGTCCATGTAAATTTGTGTGCAAATGCGAATTGTGAGATATTTTGATGAAATTTGGTGCAACGACATGTCTTAATTCAGAAAGAACATTTTTGAAAATGCAGCGAAATGGATCAATTTTAGAACCTCTCCCTTATATGAGGAACTCTCATAATGGAAGTCTTTAAATAGAAATTCTATTCATTTTTGATAAAATTTGGTGCACAATAGTTAATTATATCCGATCGGACAATTTTTACAACTTTTTCTTATATAATGATATATCATGAAGACACTTATATGGCAATACTTTGTGTTTACTGGCACTTAACTAATTGTAGCATAATTTGTGGATCTTTATGATGTTGGGTATTAAATTGTTGGGCTTGACTAACTGTAACAATTTCTCATGTCTTAATGACAAAAATAGTTTAATCATTTTAACCAATTTGGATTGGAAGTACATGATGCAATTTTATTGCATGTTTAGCACATTATTACTTTTATGTTTCATAGAAAAGCGCACTTATTGCTACAGCTCATGAATTTATTCTCATTTAATATTAATTTAACTAATTGACGAAATTAAGCTTATCTTTGCTAAGTATTCAAAGATAGAATCTATGTATCTCCATACTAATTAATAATAATTGATTATAAATTAAATACAATTATAAAAATTATTGTACTACAATTAGGGCGTTATCACATTCGCAAAATATGATGTTTTGGAGAGCCATTGAGGTGGCATTCCACCCAATTACACTTTTAAATTTTTTGCTGTGAATAGAAGGAACATTACATAGTAGTTTTTGTTGCTTCTACTAATATTTATAGAATGTCAGGGTGTTTGCCTTTTGGGTTGAATAGTTGGTTTTAAGTGTAACAAGTAAATTTCGCTGAGCCATGCATTAAGTGGGCGTAGCAGGCGTACCTTATTACGCACTTTACGAATACCCGTATTACGTATCAACTTGTATGTACACGTTTCATTTTGTACAAAAAGAAAGGTTTTTGTAAATTTTGTGCGTATACGTTATTCGATCACGTCCATCTCGATTAATCGAAGAATAATTTAAATTTCAAAGTTAAAAATTTGAATTTGAACTCATGTGCATAAAAATTTGGGTCTAAACGTCATAATTGACGACAAATTACGTTAACAATATATGGACACACGAACGGACATGTCTAGATATAATCAGATTTTTTTTACATTAACTTTCCCAAGTCAATTAGTAATAGAAAAAAAATATATGTGACCTTAACTTCCTAAAGTGAGTAATTACACTGCTCGAAATATATATATAAATGAATATTTTTGTTGCTTTGTTTGTGGTTTTTATGGTACAATTAAGTTCCCTATGAAAATTTTGTACCTTTATATACAAACATTTTAATTTGTAAACACATTAAATGCCCTGCAGCACCTCCACTAGGACAAAGCCACCCATTTAATTTAATTTTCATGTAAGAGGGCTGAGGCCAACAAACCCACAAATTAATTATACTAATAAAATACTTTAATTATAATAGTAGAGGTTTTTGTACTCTCCACATGAGAAGAGGTGGGAGTATACTAAGTTTGTCTTTCTGTTTGCAACACCCAGAAGGAGGCGTCAGAGATTTTGTAAACTATTTATAAGCTTAATAAACATCAAAAACTGAGTCGATTTAGATATGAATGTCCCTGTGACCGTGTGTCTGTGTGTTGTTGACATTCTCATGGACGTACATTTTGGGATATTAAACTGATTTTATCTATGGGTACTTTTCGTCTTTGCATGTAGATCGCTTTTTTAAAATAAGTAAAAACAATCAAGAGCCACGCCCACATATGACAAAAATCTATATATCTAACGTAAAAGTTAACACATGAACCTGAAATTTGGTGCACATATATATACTTTTCCCATCAATCGAAGTGGCAGGCACGCCCACAATTTGCAAAAAATCATATTCACCATAAAACTAGACTCCATGCTGATACGTAATACATTCACTGTAAAAGGCGGCAATCTATTAATATATGCCACGCCCACCATTGAAGATGTGGAGAGTATTTTAGATATGGCCTAAAGCAAATTTAGTTTTCTTACTTGACATATTTCATACCCTACCCACAATATATGTATGTATGTATGTATCATACAAAAACCACAGGCAACACAAATGATACAATTACTTAAATACTAATAATAACTTGATAAATATAACAAAAACTTAAGCTACTTTGTGTTATACATAAATGATATCATAAAATTGTGTTTGCGTCATATAAAGAATACGCAATTCACTCTCTCCTTACACTACCATATTCATTTATATGTAATATGATGACATTGAATGTAAATTAAACCGAAATTCCTGAGTGTGCGTAAAAATTTTATATCGCATTTTGTATTCTACATAAAGACGCCATCTAATTACGAAGGTATGGATAACAACGGTCTGAGAATATTAATTAAGACATTGTATCGTATATAAAGCTAAATAATTGAGTGCAATGGAGAAGGAATTTCCGAAGCATTTTTTATTATTATCATTTGCAAATGTAAACAGAATTAGTCATGTGTGAAGTAAGTATTCAAGGGAAAGCTAAGTACTTACTTATAAAACAAAACTATTATTTTTTTACAATTGTTTATAGGGTTATGTAGTGCTTAACTATTTGTAGTTTTCGCTTGTAGTTCTTTCATCTAAACAATGACTAACCTTGTTTTTTACATTATCAAGCGAAAAGTTTCAGAAATTTAATTTGGCTTAAACTGGATCTGAAAAATACTTTTATGTGCAAAGTTTGGGCGTGACCCGCTTCCTTTCCTGTAATTCTTGCAATTCTAATCTAAATAAAATTTTATGTAAGTTATGAAAGTGTTTATTAGCTGAACCAACCCATTTTTTACATGCTTATCTTCATTGTGGGCGTGTCTATTCATCGAAATTATATAATAATATTTTTTTTCAGATAATCATTTCATTATTTCGCAACATACTTCTTAGTACAGGGTGTCCGCCGGGAAGGTATACTACTCGCACTAATTCCATTGTAATTCTGTCTGTATGTGATGTGGCACCGTCTTGTTGATATTACACATTAATCAAGCCCAAAGCATGCAGTTGTGGCTTTAAAAAGTTTTCAATCATATCACGATATCGCTTCCCATTCACTGATACCGTTAGGCCGTTTTCCTTTTGAAAGACGTAAGGTCCAATGATTCCTCCTGACCAAATTGCACACCAGACTGTCACTTTTAATGGATGCAAAGGTGACTGATGAATAATTTGAGGGTCTCCCATTCCCCAGAACCGACTATTCTGTTTATTCACATATCCATTCAAATGAAAATGTGCCTCGTCATTCATTCTGATTTTTTCATGAAAATCGGAGTTGTCATGGGCGAGCTGTAACATCCTATTGGCATATGTACGGCGGCGTAAATGGTCTTGTGGAAGAAGCTCTTGTGTCAACTGAATTTTATATGAAAAAAAATGCAAATTCTTGTGCACAATTGTGGCCAAAGTTGTTCTTTGAAGACCAAGCTCCTGAGCGCGACGTCGGATTGACGTTCATGGATTGTTTTGAACACTTTCTTGAGCAGCAGTAATGTTTTCAGCTGATCTTGCAGTACGTTGTGGTCCATGCTAGGGCCTACCACCTACAGATCCTCTTTCTTCGAAATCATTCACGCGTCTTGTTGGCACGTTGTTTCTCCAAAAATTTCACGTAACTTTCTCATTGTCACAGTAATCGATGACTGATTTTGATAAAATGTTTTAACAATTAAAACACGCTGGTTTATCGAACATTTTTCCATAATAAATTTGCCACGTGTCTAATTCACTACTGCCAAATATGAACTGTCAAGACTAATGTTTACCAAAATGGCGGCAAAACAAAGTAGTATACCTTCCCGGTGGACACCCTGTATCACCTTAATTATGCTTTGTATTGAGCTAATAGGACCGTCTGCAGAATAAAGAAAAATTTATGAATTTCTGTTCAATTCATCTTCAACATTAAAGTTTTTGTGGCAAAATGTCACGTCCACCTTCAATTCAGAATTACTTTCCTAAACGATTTAATGTTCGTCTGTGCGTGTATGCGAAGGTCGTGTTTTGTATGTAGAGAAACCCATATAAGGATCTATGGCAAACGTCTTTACATGGCGAAAATTTGAAATTTGTTATATAATTAAAAATAATTGGATTTGAATATCTGCATAAACTGGATATAGTTTTTGCCATAAGTGGTGCAGGTGCGTTTGAAAAAATCCGTCACATATGATATGAACAAGTACTGCTAATATTATTTTTTATAACCTGTATTTATTGAATGGATGGAAGTATTTTAAAAGTTGTTTTTTATTATTTCAGGGCATTGCCATCGCTTGCATTGTTATATGGGAAACAACAGGAACTTATTCCACCAATCCCTTAATTGTTTGCGCCACAATGGGTGGCTATACAATAATATGTGGTGTACTTTTAATAGGTATGAATTGAATTATTTATTATATATAATATTTATTTATTATTAATGAATTTAATATTATCTCCACACAGGTCACATTATCAATTCGATTGTAGAGAAACGCTTGAATGCTATATTATCGATAGTGGGCTGTGTCTTATTCGTTATATCCGGGGCTTTAATAATCGATCAATGGCATGACACTTCGGAATTATTATTCAAAGATCGCAAACGTAATGCTCTAGCTGCTGGTTCTCTAATGATTATAAACGGAGCCGTTTTCTTAATGGATACCATTTCTATATGTAGAACGTAAACGTTTCCAAATAATGCTGGTTTCTATTATTATTTTTGTTATTATCAGCTTTACATATTCTTCATATACGTAACGTATTGTGTAAAAACACTTTCAGTTTTCAGCATTACATCATATTTAGCAGTAAACTAGAATTGTTACGTCTTTAAATTCACTGTTTCATTTTATAAAACGTATAAGCAAACCTTCTTAGTGATCACTTCATAAGTCATATTTCAATTTCCTGAGAAAGACAAATAAATGATTTGGCAAAACTTAAAAAAAACTGTTATATATTTCTGTGCAATTTTTTTACTAAATGAAAGAAAATATTAGAATATTTTTGTAATATTAAATTAGTTCACTTATTAATGAAATTTTATATATAAAGAGGTTTTCCTTTAACATCTCCCACAATTCTTAATCCAAACGCAATGAAATTTTGCAGAGAGGTTCTGGATACCTTAGATTATATTGTGAACAAAATATAAAATTTATTGGACATCTCAGAAAAAACATAACGTACTGAACTCTTGCCAGATTTTTGACCAATGTTTATTTGATCTAGGCATAGAATTCATATTAAAACCGTGTATAGATGGGAACAAATCTAGTTATAACTCTGCTTAAGGTGGGGGATATACTAACATATACACTCCATTTGCAACCTCTATGTGTTCAGAGGTGTCAGAAACTCTACAAAGTATTGAGACAACCCAAATATGAATACCCATGTGGTCGTGTGTCTTTCTGTTTTGTCATTTTCATGGTCGTAAGTTTTGAGATATTGAGATGAAATTTTGTACAGGCAGAATCGATTTGAATAACATATACCCCAATCTATATATCTACCACAGAAATTGACCTAGTTAGAATTTGGTTCATATTTCCGATTATACTAACCATGGATATGCCAAAAATGGGCGTGGTGGAGTATGAGACGAGGACACAATATGCAAAAAACTCTATAATGGACTTGCAAGTTGATAAGAGCGTAATCTTGTACCCGCCGCGCCTACTGTTTATATGTAGATGTGGACGGTGATTCCTATATACTATATCTTTTGTATACATATAGCACATGTTTGCAATGTGTATTTGAAAATATATATTAATAATAAGTGAAAATTCCACTTGAACTTTTTTCAATCATGTATTGTATATTTATTAAACACTTGTCATATGTGTTTATATTTGGAATACTAAAATTTATAATTAAAAATATATATTATTTTGTTTAAAAATGTTATGCGTAGGATTATTTGGTTTTTTGTTAGTTGTTAAGATTGTAGTAGATTTTATTTGTTTGTTTAGTGTTTTTGTAAACATTTACATGATTTTCTTTTTCAATTTATTGTTTTAGGCATGCCGAAATTCTGTAAAAATAAATTAATAGTTAATCGCTATCGGTGTTATATTCAATTGTTGTAATATCATGGAATTGTGTTAGAGAGAGAAGTATTTTATATATATAAGAAGTGACTTGTAAAAAAGGAAATTAAATCAAATTAAATGAAATGAAAATAAGTAAAATAAGCTGAAATTGGCTGAGAGCAAATATAATCTACCTACCAAGCTTCCCTAAAAGTATATATGTGAATGCAACATCCGTATTTAATACTAGGTAGCATTTAAAATTTACTTAAAAAATTGTTATTCTTTCAGTTGTTATTGCATAGTGAGCGTGTTATTTTTCTTCATTTTTCATTTTGGCCTTTTTCATTACAAACTAGTGTATGAAAACACTTCTGCAAAGTTTGTAATTGATATCTCGACTTATGCGAGGAGGAGAGTGATAACCATAGAACCAACTCATCGGACAGACAGACAGACTAGATCGGCTCAGCAATCGTAGCTGATTTAGAATAAACATTAATTGTGGAATCTGCGACGCCTTGTCTTTAAATTTCTTATTTATTTGAATAATTTTTCAATTATTGTGTTGGCTGCTAAGTGATTGGAAAACTACACTTGTTTGTAATATATCAACACAATGTCATGTATAGTTACGAATCATGAAAAATATTTGATTAATTTCAAATGAACATCTGTTCAGGTACGAACATACCTACTTTAGATGATAAAAATTATGCCAACTGTAAAGTTGTCAGCACCCGCACTACGTCACCATTCATAGCGTTTATTAAATAAAAGGTAATAATAAAGGACGTTAACAGCTCTGTTAGGCCAAACGGTTTATTTTTGGCCGTAAGCAAAATAAACTTTCAACATATATATATATATATATAGTATACATAAGCATGTGGTTTGGGGGTGTGCAATTGGGTTTTAGTACACATGTGAATGCAAAAAATAATTAGTCACATAGATGGTTAAGGTGTGTTGAAGTTTATTTTGAGTTGTTGTTGTTTTTTAAATAACGATTTTAAATAAAATTTAATAATAATTTTTTCTTTAGTTGAATTAACGGTTTTCACATGTCTTTTTTTACGAGCACGAATTACGAGCATCTGCACACATTTAGTATAAACTGATTTGTTGCGGGGTATAAAATGTAAGAGCACACATTCTGCGCCTTCAAGATGTAATAAAAATATTAATAAAACTTGTTATGACAAAAATTCGATTATTATGTCATAAGCTTACAGGCATACAACGCAGTTAGGTATGTACAAGTAAGCAGTTCATAATGATTAATACTCGCAAATGGTTTTCATCAAATTGTGAAATAATTATTACTAACAATTAAAACAAAATATATTTGGTTGAGGGCACCACCTTTGCATGAAAACGTTCCGAGAAGTATATAGATCAACTTATCTTCGGTGTACTTTAATTTATTTACTTAAAAATTTGATTTTTTCAGTTTTTGTTGCATTGTGGTCATATCGCTTGACCGACATTGTTCAAAACCAACCTGTATATGAAAACGAACAATACATCTGAGCGTACAGAGGGACAGACGGACATGGCTAGATCAGTTCAGTATTCAGCTGTTTGAGAATATACGAGTATATATTTTGTGGGGTCTCCGATGACTCCTTTTAGGCGCTGCAAACACTTTGACAAAGTGATATACATACCCACATAAATATGAAGGTGGATATAAAAATAAAATATTTTTAAGGTTAAAATAATAAAAATTTATTACCTAGACACACTAATAAAGGCGAGTAAGTAATAACCATGGCAAGATTTTAAATCCATCATAATAGCCAATGGGTTATAAAGGTAAGGCAATAAAGGTAAACAAAACTGTTAAGTTGGTAAATTATTTTATGGAAAAATGATGTTCATGATGAAGCAATTTCAACTTAATCATAAAGGGAAAAGTTGTCTTGAACGTTATCACATTGTTGTAGCATTTCTTTTCCGTGTGTGCTTAACAATTAAAATGTTATAATATTCACATTATGAGAAAATTAATAAAGATTCTCTCATTAAATTAACACCTACAAATGCTTCCTGTACGAGGTAAGCCATGACCCGCTTAATTTTTATGATATATTTCTATTTCTATACATCATGTACAAGCATGCTTTATCGTATTCTGTATGCTATCACCTAAACACGGGTATTGATTCTTTCCATCTCTGCTATATTTATCTTCGTTTATATTGTTGATTTTCCCACTATGCTCAATTTCACATGAAAGTTTTTGAAATTTATTTTTTCGTTGTTTCAATTAATTTAAATATATATTTGTTTTTCAATGAAAACTATATAGTAAGTAAGCTAACAGTTATTCTGAGGCGTGGCAAGTACAAAATTATGTTATTCAATAGTGTGAGTATTATGTATGTAAGTTGAGTTTTCATCGGATAAGGTTTTTTTGTAAATTACACCACGCCCATTGGCACCTCAATGGATGGGATAATAAATAAATAAGTATAATATGTAAATATCACAATTTTTAACTTCATACCCAATTTCAATAGCAATCTGCCCGCACAAAATGAAGAATTGTTAATACAAAATTTTAGATCAATCTCTAAAAATTTATGACATGTCCAGATCGACTCAGATTTTGATACCGAATCATGCCCACAAATGACAAAAAAGTGTTCTTCTCTTAAAAAAGCAAAACTTTGTAGCTATGCATTAACGTGTATTCCCATTTACAAGGAGGCTTACCAAACATTTGTTAATATTGAGCAAAGCCGGATAACAGACAAACACATAATTTACCCAAAACACAATTGTTGAGGTAAAATATAAAGAAGATATAGTAGTATGCAAAACAGCCCACATTTTATGAAATATAAGATTTGGCTTAAGCAAAATATAATGTTTTTATACCACTTGTGGCAAAGGTTGTGCGGATGTTTATAACTCCTACATCGGCACACCCACCTTCAGTATATATCGATCGTTTTAGAATCAAAATCTGACAAATTTTGTACATTTTTGACAAATGACATTTTTACTTCTTTAAACATTTTAACCCGACGGAACATAACGCAGAGTTCAGTTTAGCCATCCGGAGGCACCTATAAATCGTTTGAGGTCGAAAATGTTAGCATCCGCTAGTGACCCTACAATTACAGTACATTTGAGATATTTGCAATTGAGCTGCTTCCAAGTCCATTCGTGATCTTCTCAATTCAATTTAAATTCAGTCGAAAATAAATGTGAACTATCTACTAGAAACTTTATTTTGAGATATTTCTTAATGACGTTCAAGGCAGACAAGACAATACTCTTTAGAAAAGCTTATGAAAATTGTATTGAAAACATCGAATCCATAATTGTAGAAAAAAAAGAGAAAATTAAAATTTTCATTATAAACTTCCTCCTCTCTCAACAGCTGGTTCTGTAAGTTTGTTGATATCTCCAGTAATGAATGGATCACCGCGATGTGCAACGAAGCCTATCTACAAGCTGAGGCTGTGACTGAGACAGCACAGCATATTACCATAGCAGAGCTCAGCTTGGCTCTTTCATGCTCAAGCTCTTAACTTTGTTAGTATTTTCCTATTGTGTTAAATGGCAGTCAAGTGGTAGCGATCGTGTTATAAAGTCGTTGTTAAGCTAATGATTTTACTTTTTGGTGTTTATTGAAGAATTTTGTTTTTCAAATGCAATTAATTGGAGAACAAAGTGCAAATAATAAATTTTGCAGAAATCGAAGTTAATTTTTTTTTATATAATTAAAAAAATGTAACAAAATATGAACGTTTAAACATAATTACTGATATGAAAAATTAAAAATTTAACTTCTTTTTTAAACTTTCTGATATTGAAATAGTCACATAAAGTTAAAACATAGATTACTTTCAGCAGAGTGTGGTACGTACCCTAAAAATTCCATTTATTTTAAATGTAATGATTTTTTAAGGTCATATTAATCAAAGTCTATCTTTCTATATACATATGTGAAACTTTTATACATATAAAGGTTAGACAAAATTTTAGGTACTCCAAATGTTTGTACATTTAAAACAAAATGTTTTTGGTGCAATTGTTATGAAACTCACGTAAATTTTTTATGGATAAACTATAATTTATTGTTACCCAATAAAAAGGTGCTAATAAAAAATGTATTGGAATTTTTTATTTCTATTTCGAAAGTACTATACTTGTAGAATGTTCAATAATGAGTATAATAAAATGTACAGGAAATAGAACACTTTTTGCCATTACAACCAAGCCCGTGTTAGGACTGCACTGCATGATGAAATCTTTGAAACTGTTCTCTTTTAAACTTGTGTGAATTCAATTCAATAAATTCATATTAATCAATGTAAGAAAGGGCTACCGCGAATATAAACCAAATTTATAATGGGTTGTATTTATAATTTTGACTTTCTTACTGGTTTTTTTAAATTCCGAATATACACATTTCCACTGCATATCCAATATAAATCCAAGTAAACTTTAAAAATTTTTCCTTTGTAGACAAATTGTCTTAATGAGCTCCAAAACTATACGCATTATGTTCAAAACCAGCATCTAAGCAAGTAAGAAAGTTTTTTCTGTTCGAATTTGATTACGCCTGCGCGTTGAACTGCACCAGTTAGATAATTATTATGAACTTGTTCAATGTCATGTGATTTTATCCAATTGTATAACTTCATTTGCATTTGAAACATTTATGCGTAAAATATGGGCGTGCCGTATATACGGTTGCGCCCTCTTCCAAAAACTCTTACAGCATTTGTTAGATTTCAACTCAAGGTTCAATTCTACACTATGAAGAGGTTTTTTTAATTTGTGGGTGTATCTGTTATTGGGTCCCACCCATTTGTAGTAGATTGAAAGGTAAGCACCCACGTCATTTCTTTGTAGTTGTCGTTGCTTTTGGGCGTGGCAATGGACTGATTATTCCGATTTAAACTCATAATTTTAAAATTCAAATAAATTAAACTTATATTAAAAACTTTGAAAATTAAAAAAATATAGGAAAAAACAATTTTTTTTTAATTAAAATATTGTAGTATTAAAGGTCAAGTTAACATAGTTAGCATGGCATGGCCTTACAAATAATGTAAAAAATTGAACATACTTTGTTAAGTGTTGTTAAAACAAAAGTGTACATAACTAGTTATTGTTGTTTTTGTTTTTGTGCAATGTAATACAAAAACAAAACAAAACAAAAAATAAATAAATAAAACAAGAACAAATGACACACATACACACAAAAATGCCAGAAATTGAAAGAAATTTCTTAAAATGTGTCAGAATGTTCGATTTTTGTTGGTATTATTGTCGTCGTCGTCGTTGTGCTATGGTACTTAGTTTGACTCTTGTTTAACGGTTGGCTGGGCATGGTGTGTATAAAAATGTGTTGTTAAGAAGTGTCGAGTGTAAAGCAAGTGTGTTGTGTGTGTGTGTGCGTGTGTGTATGTGTTTGTCTCGTATGCTTTTAAAGCTCAATATGATATCTTTTGTTATTTTTGTTGTTGTTGTTATTATTATTATTATTATTGTTCTGTTGTATACTTGTTGTTATGCTATGCGGCATAAGAAAAAATCTATAAAAATAAAACAAAACCACGAAGCTGACATCAGCTCTTTTTTTGTCGTTGCTTAATTCATAGACACAGACTTATATAATAATAATATGACAATATTATACATATATTGTGAATGTGTACAAACATGTTCATGTTCTAAGTATAATAAGTGAATAAACCAACAAAAAACCACCAGCAACTATTGCTGACATCGTGAAATATTTAGAAGAGAAAGGAAAACAATGAAATTCGTTTTTTGAAATATTGATTGGAAGAAGCTCTCTTCGCCTTTGTAAGAATATGTCCTCTTGAGATTATTTGTAAAAAAATTATTTATTTATTTTATTTAGCAACTTGTTGTGCTACCACATGTTCAATGATTATTTGATTGTTGATTGTAACTCATCCGTTCATTTGAATATTAGAAAGAAGTTTGTAATGAGTTATGAAGGAAACTTTTGCACACTAATCTTGTATTGTATTGCATATACTATCACAAGAGATTTCTATGTATTACACTTTTATAAACTATTTTATTTACTCTATTGTCAAAGTTATATTCCATACAAAGTTTGACTTGCACTTAAAACGCTTCACTAAAAATGTTTGAAATATCTAGTCAGTTGATCAAGTCGTGTTCGTTTCCTCCTTCCATAACTCCTCTAAATAGGGGTTATACTAAGTTTGTCATACCGTTTTCAACACCCTACAGAGGCGTGGTCGGATAATAGATATGCCCACCATCGACAATAATCCATTTATCTGGCACAAAAATTTCCAACAAACTTAAAATTTATTTCACATATTTATAGTTATCATATTCATTGTTGTTCAAAAATGGGCGTGGTTGAATAACAGATTTGCCTACAATTTACAAAGGACCATACCCAATGTAAAACTAGACCTGCAAGGTTAATAGGGGCCGTAATCATATGCCTACTACGCCAACCATTAAAGATTTGAAGATTTTTAAGATTTGGGCCAAGCCAAATTTACTTGTTTTTTTTTATTATATAACTATTAACTCAGGGGATGACCCCTGTACGTGCAAGCACGGTGGTGATTAGAAGGGATTAGAGGAAGGAGGATAGAGGGAGTAGTGTTTGTGTACTTTTTTTTTAAATTGCGCACACTAGGCATGGTGGGAAACACCTCTGGAGGTAGGTGGTTCCAGAGGCGAACTCCCCGGTTAAAGAACGAACCGTTTCGGTAATGCGTTGTGCGATACGCTGGCTTAATTTTTTAAATTTGCTATTTCCTGTTTTTTAATTATTTCTAATTTCTCTTTTTTTGGAGTTTTTAATTTGTTTACATTTTCATTTAATTTTATCATTATTTAGATTAAAAGATTTCTAATAAATAATTTTTCATTATTTAAGCTGACATATACTGAAAGTAATAAAATAATAATTCATGTATTTAAATGCCACAAGATCAGTTAAACTTTGTAATTGTAAGTGTTGGTTATAAATAAATGAAATGAAAAATGAACGGCGAGATATTTGGATAATGATTAAAATTTTATTTTATAATATTTATCACAAAAAAATTAGTAATATATTATACAATAACAACGAAAATATATTCGTTGTGTTTCTTCAATAAGGTCCACTATTCCTATATTTACCGCGCTGAAGAAGTTTTAGTAACTTCATCATCATCAGCCCCAAAAAAAAAAAGCATTTATTGCCATTTATTTATGTTCGCAGTATATTTATTTTTCTATGGATACATTTTCAGATAGTTGCTGTTGTTGTTATTGTTGTAGTAAAATTTTATAGCTTCCAGGTTAATTATGTGTCAGTTAATCTATTCAAAGACTTAATGGCGCTGTTTGCGTGTGTGTTTTATAAAAAGTTTAGCGCGATTTTCTTTATTTTATATACTTTTGTTTTTGTATTAGCACAATAGCACATGAAAGACAGTTGAACAGCATTTGTGTGTGTGTATATATGATATATGTATGTATATGTGCGTGTAAGTGCGCGTCTATAAACAAGAAGTATTTATGTACATATGTTTAACATTCTTAGATTATTGATGGTGGGAAATTGTGTGGTTATTAACAAGCAACTGTTATTAACAAAGGAAGCCATCAAATTAATTTAAAAATGTTAATAACTTTGTTTACTGTTTACTGAAGGGACAACAACTTGGCAAAGCGGAATTGTACAAGTCTAGAGCTAATATTATTGATTATAGAGAGAAGAATTTGTTGAACTGCTTTTTTAACATTTCAGCTAAACGTCACAACTGGGTTTTCGTGATAGGTTGAGGACGTTACTATATTTTACTAACTCTTCATTTATTTCGCAATTCAACAATAGACGCACATGCGGACATATTTTTATAGAAACAAAAACAAATATAAACTAAAACCTATATAATTCCAATTATTGTTAGAAACATCGGCAAAGAACCATCCAGCTACTCAGTCACTTATAACTGCAGCTGCAAAAATGTGATGGACTGACTGACTTCATATCTGACTCTTTGATTGAATGATTGCTTGACTGATTTTGTTGTTACACATTAAATGAATGGTTTTAGCGATAATGTTCGTTTGTTTTCCTTTCCTTCAATGATTTGCTTATATAATTAGGGTTTTTGTTTGGAGAAGTGAAGTGTAGTGAAACCTCCTCCCACACTCATACATATGTACGTACATTGAATTAGATTTCATGAAGTTGAACGAAATTGTTACCGCGTTAACAATTTAATAATACCTAATAAGATAATAATCATTCTCTACAAGCATACAACGATGGCCTTTGCCTGATAGTTTTAGCATTGAATTTAAATGATAAACAAGTAAGAAAACTAAATTTTGCTCACGCTAAATGTTAAATACCCTGCACATTTATATACCAACTGTGGGCGTGGGGAGTATATGATTAGGCCTTATAATAGAGTGTGTATTACATACCAACTTGCAAGGTGGATGCTACACCAAATAAGACTTTTTGTATTAAAAGTGGGCGTGTCCATTTGTCCATGTTGCCAATTTGTGGTTCAACTCTAAATATTGCGTCTTGTTTTAAAATGAGGGACATGATTCTCAAACAATTTCATTCAATTACGAATAGAAGCCTGGGTTAAAAAATTAAAAACGTTTCTACTGGATTTCAGCTAGGTCGATTTAGACGTGGTTACCTCTTCTCGATTGTTGTAAACGTTTTCTATTCTATAACGAACTTCTTATAATACACTCCATTTTATGTGTAGCGTACAATAAATCACATAAAGGGTTTGGTGAAAGTTTGTAACTCCCTAATCGTGTTAAAGTAAACTTTTAATAACTATTAACACTTTTGTTCTGAATTAGGGTAGGACGTTTGGACAGAGAGAGTCCATTTAAGCGACTCTTAGATGTTGATAAAATAAAAATAAAACATTTTTTATAAACAATAGCGTTTTTAAGTCAATGTGGATGGAGGAAAATGTTAACGATCAGTACGATGACTTCAACTTAATGTAGACTAAGCAGAAGGCAATACTTTACATTTCATTTTTTCTTAAACACCAACAGCAGTTTCAAAAAAAATCACTAAAACGTAATTTTAATAATCAGTGTAAATGTTAAATTGAAAACATTTAAAACGACGATGTTGTTGTGTTTTGTTGTAGAGACCGGTGCGAGAGAACTTTAAACTTTCATATATTGTGTACACAACATGAGCGCAAAGTGGTTGAAGTGTTTCAACATTTATCATTTGTTTAATGTGTGCCTTAATGGCTTCTGTTACCATTGTTTTGCAGTTATTTTATAGTAGTACTGACGTCCAACACCATTTATGTGTTATTCAGTAAAGTTCAGTAAAGTTCACGTCACTGCAATTTCATTTTAATTTTTTATAATTAAAATCTCATGTTAAAGTTGGTTTCATTAAAATTTTCCACAGTATTCGAAATACTCCTCGTACGTGTTTGCAATAAAGTCATTCATGAATTGTGATTATGATTTACTTACTGGGCGATACGGTCATAAATAGTTTGTGCTCGTTTGAATGAGTGCTAAATTTTTGTATTTACAAAAAAAAAAAAAAAAAAAAACAACAACAACAAAAGGAGACCTTGAACTCACTCCCAGACGAGAATTTTGAATTTTTTGTTTTATGGTTACTTTGCAATATAATTATCAAGTGTAGGTAACAATGAAGTAATAGGAAGTAAAATTTAATACAAAAATAAACGAATACAAACAGTGGACTTTATAAATTAGAAACCATTTATGGTACATTGGAAAAATTAAACAGTTTTTTGCAATCATACGCGACATTTGAACCAAGAGTTATAATAAATTTTGTCCGAATACTTGTACGTTTTAATAACAACTTAAAATATACCAATCAACTGAGAATTGTTCTCAGGCAAGGAGAACCTTTTAAAAAGGTGTTCGACATGTGTCCCTTCCCGTTCCACAAAATGGGTTCTATTTTCTTTAGTGTATTAATATAAATTTAGAATCTTTGAGAGATCTTATTAATTTTTAATTGTTATAATAATAATAGACCCCACAAAGTATATTTAGTCTGACTCAGCACTGAGAAATAAAAAGGCTTTCAAATTATTGTCTTAAATAATAATTATGCCCTCCACCTAGGGTGATATACTAAGTTTGTCATTCTGTTTGTAGTACCCAGAAGCAGGCGTCAGTGCCCCTTAAACTACACATATTCTTGATCAGCATCAAAAACTGAGTAAATTTAGACATGTGTGACATGTGCGTGTGCCCGTGCGTCTGCCTGTTGTTAGCATTCATTAGATATTTAGCCGAAATTTTTAAAAATGGGAAAAATCGGTCGAGAGCCACGCCCACAATTGACAAAAATCTATTTATCAGACACAAACATTGAACTTTGAACTTGAAATTTATAACTATTCATTCATCTATGAGCGGGAATGTTCCAGCATAGCTTCGAAATTCAATTTCTCATGATTATAAAAGTTTGGCTCGTACTCACAAAAAGGTTTGGCAACCCCTTGATTGTTTCTTATTTGATTCTTTTTACTACAAAGATATCTAATTTCATATTTCTTTTGTTAGTTAGATTAGATATTTAATAATTGCTTTACTAGTGTTACCGTTAATAATTATAATAAATGATAATAAACTTTTAGAAACGTGTTCACAGTTGATAGTTTACATAAATGATCAACAATAAATATAAATAAATAATAATAATTAAATAATAAATGTCTTGGACAAAGTAATGAACATTAATTGTTAGGGAATGTTCTGCATCACTGCACCCACCTTACCTGTACCATACCGATCGAGTCAGAATAACTTTCTGAATAAATTTAACTACTTTCATTCTGTTCGTCTATGTAAATTTGTGCGTATGCTACAGGTCATATTTTTGAAATATTTCGACGGCATTTTATTAGATTATTACATGTATTGGTCCAAAGGTAAACCCTATTGAAAATGGACAGAATCGCACCGTTTATAGAACCCCTCCATACATAAGGATCTATTAAATGTAGTGGTAATTAGCTCAATGAGTGACTGTGACACATTTGGATCCGATCGGACATTTTTAGAACACTTTTCCACATAATATTTTAAGAAGTGACTTATGTGGCAATGCTTCACCTTTATTGATATAACCAAACTAATTATATCACTATTTGTGGAAGAGAGAGCAGTAGGGTATTGTTAAGGCCGCGCTTGATTAAATGTAACATGTTTTTTATTTTCAATAAAGGTAAAAAGTTAAATAAACTCGATCTTTTGTTTTGAACAATTATCTCTCTGAGCTACTTTATATACTGCATCTAATGTGCTACATGGACTTGTTTGCACGTTGCATCTGTTTGAGATTAAAACATTTATATATGTAATACGTGTGAAGTAAATCTATTACAGTTAAGTGATTGTAAAGTAATTGGCAGAAATGATTATTTCATAATTCAGTTTAAAACTCTTGACAAGTAAAAAAGAAGTGCATTTGATTTATATACAAACATTTATACGTAACATGTGGGTGTGGCTTGTACTTAAATTCATCTGCTTGTAATGACTTTTAAAAATTTCGCGAAAATACGACTCAAATGTCGAACCAAAGAGAAAATATTTGCCAATTGCTGCAGTGTCTGATATACGAGGTCACTTATTCATCAATTTCGTAATATACCATAAAAACTTTTGTTAAAATATGACCTTATCTGGCATGGGATCCCAAGAAAAGGACAGAAAAAATCAATTTTCAACAGTAACAGTTTTAGTTGAAAGCACAGAAGGACAGACAGACGTGATTAAGCGGATTCAAATTTTGATTCTGGCCGATCTGTACAAGAGAAGACGTGGCATATGCCCCTTAGGAGTTACAAACGCCCGCACAAATACCACTTTCTACTGCTCAAGTAGGGTGCAGTTTTGTAGGGTATTAAATAATCGGTTTGAATCCTCTACAATTTGTGTAAAGCAGTTTTATTCGATTTTCTTCCCTTGGCTTACATCACAAATGGGTTTAAATACTCGTACAAACATATGTAAACGTAGAATGTACGTTAGGAAATATTTTTGTAATAATTATTGCCAACACACCAAAATGAGTCATTTGTTGAAATAAACTTGTAATGTACTAAGTGTGTACTTCGTGGGTAAGAAAAGTAAATTGCTCTTGAAAAATTGATTGCTTTTCTCCTAAATGATGTATGTAGAACAGCTATAAAATGTTTTAGTAATACGTGCAATTTAATGGTCGGCGTTTCAAGGTTAGGTCGGCCATTAAGTGGTTTACGTTGTGGTATGGTAGTCACAGTAATTGCAACATTTTGCGAAGCGTGTTTTACGATTCCGTCTAATGTGTGTTTTGAAAAGTGCTTCTCTTACTGTTAAGAACAGCTGTTACAGACTTGTTTGGTTTTCCAAGATTTCTATTTACCAAAATGACCTTTATATGAATGTATGTAAGTGAATAAATCACATCACTTCATATCAAATGTGAAAATGTATAATTTTTCTAACATATCAATTGATTAATTAAATTAAATAATACCCAGCAGCAATGGCAACCGGCCATAACTGGATTTTAAATGATTTATGAGTTGGTACAAGCATGGGAGCAGAGGGCTATTAACTATCGATTTTAAGCTTAATAGGATATGAAATTTGTTTATACAACACATTCTATACAAACAAATAAATGTGTGTGTGCTTGGCGGGGCATGAGTGCCCCTTCATACACACGAATGTGTGAAAAGTATATGTTTGCTATTGAGGACATTTTCAGTTAAGCGGATACTTTGCAAATATGTGGCTATGTGTGTGTGCGTGTCTTGAAAGCACATAACAACCTAACAGCACACCGCGCCACATAATGTTTGTAAACGACACTTGAAGGCCACTTGAGTACTGGAACAAAACTGCATTATTTATTTATGTATTTATTTATGCTTATACGTATGTATACACTCCACATGATCATAAAATCTATGAATGGCTAGTTAAATAAGCAACAGCAGTTAAAGTAACAGCTTTGTCCGAAGAGTCAACAAGACGACTCAAACTTAGACAACGTACCCATACAGACTTGTTTTAGTGTGAATTCTGGTCTAATAGGCCAATGGAACTATACAATGATAAAAAAACTAACAACTACAACCAAGTAATGGAAAAGAAGAAGAAGAAAAACGGTAGTAAAAGAAGAAAATAATAACAGCAAGTGGTTGCAGTTCTGCAGGCTAGTGTCAACTGCTTGTAAGGAAAATCTAGGTTTATAATACATACACACACACACTTGTATATGGTGTGTTAATTTTTTACCTGTTTGTTGGAATCATTTTTGTAGTATAATCTTAAACGGCGTTTACCTGTTTCTGCTGCTGATCCTTACATGTTAGATGTGATGTTAGTCGAATAGTCAGTTGAATAGATTAAGTTTTGTACAAGTGTTTGCCTCTCTACGGAAAAGGTTGTATTTTTTTTATACATTTTTCTATTATAAAATCATGTGTACGAATATCAAAATCTAAATCATATCAAAATCAAAATTACTCTTTTATGCAAAATGTATTTTTTTTGTCTGTACATCCATCCATAATATTTGAATTACAAATTATGTCCACGTATGAAGAGCCGTGATAATCCAACCTGCTCATAACATAGATATGTGCACCGGAGTGTCAATGCCGCAATTAGTTTTAAAAGAATCATTATACCCTACACCACCAAGATTTGGCACAAGAGTATATTTTATTTGTGTAAATGTTTGTAACTTCTAAATGGCAAATGCCGCATCTGCGGATCCGTTTAGAATCAAAACTGAATTGATGTACTCATATCCTGCTGTCCGACTTTTCAATTCTCATAATCAACAGAATTTTTGATATTTTTTGAGGAAATTTGGCACAGGGAAGTATTTCGGGTCAAGAACGGTCAAGGAAAATGCACCTGATAGGTCTATTTTAGGACTGCGTTAAGGCTTCATATGATAACTATTCGCATTTTCTAAATATTTTAATGGAATTTAGTGAAGAAGAGTTAATTAACGTAATGAGTTTGGACTCAAAATGTTGTATAATTGTAG
This sequence comes from Crataerina pallida, assembly GCA_949710015.1. Lineage (NCBI taxonomy): Eukaryota > Metazoa > Arthropoda > Insecta > Diptera > Hippoboscidae > Crataerina > Crataerina pallida. Next base: position 19,817,499 of record OX453291.1, read on the forward strand.
GTTTAGCCCCGCTAAAGAATATTAACTAATTCTTGGCCATCACATATCATTTCTAATACTAATTAAATGTGATTAATTGAATATATAATTGGCCGTGGCGTTTTAAAAGTAATTAATTAAAATTCAAGTACTTTGAGTTAAGTTTTGAGCAAACTATGCAGCGTAACCTTGACTTTAACGGTATGCTTGCAATTGAACAAGGTCAATGACAAACATAATGTATGTTTATAAGTAAGCGCTAGTAGCTATAAATGGAAAATTCCGCTTCAAAATGGAAATTCAGTGGTTTTGTACATTTTGTTTGTTTCTAAAACAGCCACTTCACAGCTTGTGTGAAGTGTGACTTGCTGGTGCTGTGATAAAAAAGTAAACGCTATTAATGCATTGATTGATTCCCTAGGGTTTAGGATTTGTATACAATTTTAAGTACAACATAAAAAGTGTCTGCAGTTAAATGCGGAATTTTCGTTGTGAGCAAAAAGGTTTAAGAATACGATACAAGAATGAATGTGAAACTGAAGTTGGATTTGAGTGTGAACATATATGTAAGCATTTCATCTTACACATATATGTACAGATAAGGATTATAATTGGTATATTTTTTGTGTAAAATTTCAATGCTTTCACAATTGTTTTGTATGTCAAAGCCACAAAGAAATATTTTTTGTTTTCTTTGTAAAGCAGAAAAGCCAAGCGATTTATCTTTTACATACAAAATGTTAAACAATAAATTACAAGTAAACAAGTAAGAAAACTGAATTGGGCTTGGGCAGATCTAAAATACCCTCCGCATCTACAATAGTGGACGTAGCAGATACATTTATATTGCGCCCCCTAATAATATATGTCTTACGCATCAGTGTGCAAGTTTAGTTTTACGTTGAGTATTGTTTTTTGTAAATTGTGGGCGTGTCTGTTATCCCCATTTTTGGCACATTGATGGATGGGCTAATCCTCAATATTTCAAAAGTTACGTTTTTTATTCGACTCATTGTCGTTACAGCGATGGATAGATTCATTATAAATTTTGTGTACTTCAACAGTCAATTTTTTCATCAATTTTTGTGGCAGATGAAAAGTTTTTTATCGATTTACGTTTCCTATTGGGTGCTTCAAAAGAAATGATAAATTTCGTATATGCGGAGGGTATAAAAATTAAATTTAGTAAACGCAAACCTTGAATACTATCCAAACCTATGAACTAAAAGCTTCTTTTTCAATTATTGTTGCATTGTGAGAGTGTTGCTTGATCGATTTTGTCCTATTCAAACCAGTGTACTTCTGCCAAGTTTAGATATCAACAGTTTTGCGACTAGCGTAGTGATTGCCACAGAATATAAGGTCTTAGTATTCGATGTTGATTTAGGATATATATATATGTAATTTGTGGGGTATCCGACGTCTCCTTCTGACGGTTGCAAACGTTTTGACAAAGTGATATATACCCCAACGCGTGGTGAACATGAAAATAAGACATAATTTAAAACCATATTTCAATTTGACTAGATTCGATACAATTTTAATGGAATTGAAGTAAGAGTATACCGTACCCCATAAATCATATATTTTACGTAAATATATTGTACAAAGCATTAATAAATAAAATATAAATAAAAATTAAGTTATTAATAATAAGCCCAAAGCAACAACATTAATATATTTGTACAACTACATACACATTTATTTTTATATACATCTCTGTTGTCCATTTATTGCGTGAAATTCGATACCTTTCATAAATATATGAGTGCACTGTTGCGTGCATGAAACAGTTAATGCCACCAGCTGAGTTATCAATTTAATGGACAATGCCTTTTATAAAAGATTGTCAGCTTAAAAATATACAACAAAAACTCACAAGTAATTAATAATAAAAGTGTGTTATCTGCATTAATCTAGATAATGTGTGTGTCATAATTGTTATACATAATTATTAATGTTTATATTCTATACCAGCGCATGTGGTAAGAGGGTATATAAAGTTTGTGCGGTTGTTTGTAACTCCGAAACGGCAAATGCCACATTCTCTTCATTAAACTCTGAATCGATTTAACCGTCTGCCTCTGTCCATAAAAAATGCGCCTGCTACTTAAATTTAGTTTTTACATCCTCCACATAAATATATATATTCTTGATTAGTAAAAAAACTATGTGCCCGTATGTCCGTCTGTAGTTGGTATTCTCATGGGCGTAAATTTTAAAATATTGAGTTGAAATTTTATTTAAAATGGCTAAAATCGGTTAAGAGCCACGCCCTTGATCAACAAAAATCCATTTATTCGCCACAAAATTGATCTATGATTATAAATTTATTATAAACCTTCAATGAAAAATTTCTTGTACGTGTCTGATAGAACGGCAGGAAAGAGAAACAAATTCTTTCATTAAAAATTACTCCCATTCAACAGTGCGTAACCAGAGCGAGAATTAGAGTTTGAAACGAAACAGCCACAGAGTGGTCACATAATTGTTAGAATGATTTTGAAGAGCGCGCCCAAGCACTCGAATGCTTATTTCAATGGCTTGAGATTGAATGCGTTACGGTTACGGTTTTATGCTTTTCATGTGATTTTTTATAGTTTTTAGTTTTTATAAGTATAGTCAGCTGTGTTGGTGGGGCTTTGTTTGTATTTCGTATGTGTGAAGAAAATGCGGCTGAAGTTATTAAAGCGTCGAACGTCGATTAGTCTAATTGTAATATTTATGGTAAAAGGCAGCAAAAGATTAATCAGCAGGAAGCTTAAATCGAATATCTCGTCGTTTGTAACAATAAAGCGCCTTTGCTGTTATTGTTATTACATTGTTCAACGCTAATGTTTTTTACTCAGCACTGAAATGAATGAAAAGCTAAACTAAACCACACCACACCACTCAACACAATTTAAGCATTTTTTTTCTATGGCATCCGGTCTTGTGGTTATTTCGTGCCACTCACGCTTCTTCTTTTCGTGCAAACGTATATATGTACACTTATATTTATGTTTAAGTTTTAATGTTATACACCACCACCATCACCATCATCATTCACTGTTAGCAAAACTACCAAAAATCCATAAAAGATTTATTTTTAAGCATTTCTTTGCCGGAGAGAATTTAATGTTGATGTTGGTTTTGATGGTTTGGCTTTTATAGTAGGTATACTGTAGTACGCGTACATATGTATGCATTGTAGAATACATACATATTTAGGAATCTATTTTACTATGACGCTTTATAATTTTTACAAAAAGCTATAAATTTCTTATAATCTTTAGCATATTATCTCAACATGACCTCTTTATACCAAAAATTGTGAATATAGTAAAACAACAGCAACAATGAATATTTTTAAACTATAATCGCAGTAATAATAAGAAAAAAACTGTATTTGGCTTAAACCGAATCCAGAATACCTCTCACATTTCTAAACAACCTCTAGAAGGGGCATTTACAGATCATTTTTTGTTAATGACATACGTAAGACATAACATGTAACATAAGGTATGCTGTACGCATTAACTCGAAAGTGGAATTCTGCACTAAAGATACTTTTTTGCACATATTATTGGATTCCCGCTTACCCGACCTCGCCCGCATATTAAAAACATATTCCAAATTTCATTTTTGTGCCTCTATTTTCTAGTACAGACTTTTGTCATTTAAGCGATTCTGACCGATTTAAATATATTTTTGCGACATTCTAAGCTTTTGCACTCAGCTTGCTATCTGAATTGGTCAATTGAGAAAATTCATCTATCAGCCACATGCCATGCAATGGTAAGAGAATATGTTGTTTTTGTGAAAACATTTACAACATCCAGAAGGGGACTATCAATAACCGAGTGGATTTAGCCCTGCTGTCTGTCCATTTGATCGCGTGATTGCACACTAGTACTCTCATGCTCAAGTTTAGATGTTGGGCTGAATTTTTATACGAGTGGACTTTTTGATATTTTCAATAAACAAAATTGATCTTAAAATGCTAATAAAACACAAAATGATTTACTTTTCTATTACTGTCACGGCCAAAATAGTTGAAGTATTGTTCTGAAATGTAGTTTAAATAATTTTTATATGGGTAAGTTGTATAGTTTTGAAAATGGCTTATTTCGGACTAAGGATCCACCTGCATTGGTACAAACTTTATTACGCAGAAACTATGGGAGACTTTGAAATGAAATTTTGTCAGAAGAGGAGAAGAGTTCCTTTATGTGCGAAACAAACTTGTGAAAATGGGCGAAATCGTTTAAAGTACGTTGCGTTTTACTTGCGTTGTTATGTTTTGTACTCTCGGCTGTGCTTTTGAATAAAATACACTCCCCGAGAGGAGCGTGTCCTCTTTAACAAAGCTGATTCTCAGAAATGTTTTCCTTATCCACTTTTTCTCGTATAAAATGAAATTTTTTAAATGTGGAGAATTAGATCAAGTAGGAGTGTCAGTCCAAGTTATATTTATTTCACACTATTTGAGTTAAAAATTAAAACTAAAAGAGATTGCATAAGGATTCTCCAATTGGGAAGAAATATTTATATTATATTGAACGCGTGTTTTCTTCAAATAATTTGGAAGTGATTTTTTTCCCTTATTTGGAAAAGTGATACTATGGTGTTCTATGTCTCGGGTAATGATGGTACGTGTCCTAGACTTGGCGTACATCTAATGTAGCTACTTTACTTCTTAATATTTGTTTTTCTGTGCATTATTTTTAATACTTCCGTATATGGTAATTTATAACTGAATATTGTTTTGTCTGTACGTCCTTCATTTTCGATTGGAGCTTACTCTGGACTGTGCAGCACTTTTTTATGCATCCGTTCAGTGAAAAATGAGGTTAGAATATCCTAAATAATAAAATGTGATCGTGTCAAATATGAGCATTTCCCCGAGAAACCATAAAATTTTTATTTTTTTTTTTTGATATTTTATTTCATATTATAAAAATCGTTTTTAGATTCCCGTAAGATACATGTTCACTATTCTTGATTAAAGAAATAGTGATTAAAACATAGGAATTTTTTTTTTATATGAGTAAAGTCGCTTGATTCATCAATTTTTTCATTTGGATATATTCGGTCTCTGTCTCTTGAATAACTTTAACAACAAATTTGGGGGAAACAGTAAAACAAGCTGTTTAACTGATTGCTATAAATAAAACTTTTCTAAAAAAAATTGTTGAAATTTTTTTAAAAAAAAATCAAATAAAAAAAGAGAAACTTTTCACTTAACATGGATGCATGCATTCTATATGAATTCAATTCGTATTGATTTCATTTTCAATCAAATATAGTTGAGAAAACACAAACTTTAGTAAATTGTTAGCATTATAAGGATATTGCTGTTGTTATTATTATTATTCTTTTTATTGTTGTTAATTTTATTGATGATTCCTTTTTCTTCTTCCGTGTCCAGTTGAACGGTTAACTGGTTAATATGGAAATTTTCACTTTTATCGGTTTGGACGTGTACGCACACAACACCACATACACGCATTGCTTGCATACCGATAGCTTTGTAAATTAAAATAAATGAAAATTGTGACAATTTGCAAACTTGTAACAATAACAACAGTAACAACGACAACACAACTTGCGAACAATATTTTTCTTAAATTGTTTGAATGTTTTTGGTTTTTGTTTTGTTTTCGAGGTACGTGTGGAAGCAGGGGTGGCACAATAGTAAGTAAGCCAACGTTCCAACAATCTTTTAACATCACAACGTAGCAATTAAACTAAATTGCATACCACGACATATGCATAGAATATAAAAAAAGGAAAGACCATAAACAATTGTTGTTGTTGTTGTAATTATATGGTTTCTACATAAAAATAAACTGCAATCAATTAAATATAGTTTTTTTAATTTTATTGTTGTTGTATCATGTAAAATTAAACAAAATATATATATATTGTGTGTGCAAAAATTATACTCAAATAACTAGGTGTCCATCGTAATGAAGCTGTATAGCAAACAGCCCGCGAGTCTGTCAGTCTGAAGTCAACAAATATTTATATATATACATATATATACATATATATAGGTATTGAAGAACGCATGTGTACTCAACATACATAAAAAAGAAAATAACCCAACCGAACCAAACACTTGTAGCAACGCTTTCACTTTTTCCGTTCAGCCTAAAACAACAAATACATGCCCACACATATATATATACACATACACACACACACACTTGTGTGGTAAATCCATAAAAGAAAACATACTCATTCTCAACTCGGCTGGGATAACAAGAAGAGTAATAAAGTTCCTTCAAAAAAATTTACTATACGAACATACTATAAAAACCAAAACTAAAATTGAAAAAGAAAACAATAGAAAGAAAGAAGCTGAACAAGAAGTTGCAAGTTGGTTGGCAAACAATCAAAAAGAAAACGAAAACAAAACCAACAAGTAAAAAAAAAGTATATGTGGCTGAAGTACGTACGCCAATACATCTGCTGAACTTTATAAGTAATGCAGACAATTTACTTTAAAAAGTGCTCCTTTTCCTGTTTTGTTGCATTGTGGGCGTGTACCTAAACCGATTTTGCCCAATTGTAACCAACCTACATATAAAAACTACTAACACTTCTGTTCCTCAGTTTGGAATCGATATTTTAATTTTTGACACCAGGAAAGTGATTACCGTAGAGCATACACGCATACTTTGTCAAGTCCGATTTGCTTCCTTTTGGGCGTTACAAACTTTTTGACAAACCTTAACCACGCTAAAGTAAAAGTAAATCTTAAGCAACAACAACAATAAATCAACTTGGAAGCTGGTAAGAAAACTGTGGTAAATATTTAAAACGCACCGTTTGAAAGAATGCCAACAACTTTTTTATGTCAAGTGACAGAATTGGCCGTTTCGTGCAAGTTAAATTTAGTTTGCGATAGTCATTTAACTGGTGACAAAAGCAGCGTTATTGGTCTATGTAGAAAGTAAATTACTTGCATTCACACATTCGATATATAATATAAACTTTTTAAGTGATTCCAAGTCCTTGAAGTTAACACGTAAATCAAAAATCGATTTTGGGCCATATCTTACAAGCATAAACAGTAAGTGGGTGTGGCACACACCTAATTAAACCCTCTATATAGAGTATGTTTGATGTGTCAACTAATACATGATAAATAATTCTTTGTAAGTTAGGGGCGTGTCTGTAACCTTGCCCTTTAAACATATGGATGGATTAGATTACAAATATGTGCACTAAATTTCCACTTTATGTACCAGTCCAACTTTTGTGGTTAATAGGTAGATTTTTGTGAATTATGAAATTATGTAGAAACAAAGCCTTTTATAAATATGAAGAAAAAATATGAAATTATGGATGTGCTCTATCGATTTCAACTCGTGAGTTCGGGTTTATATTGTTTAAAAGTGATGATTTTGACTCACAAAACAAAGAGTGTAAAATGAAATGAAGGGTTACGAAATGGATTAAATTGACTGCAGGGTACATAAAGTACATAAAGTGTTCGCACTTATGTTGCAATGCCAGTCATACACTAATATGAGATATTAGCCTTTCGAGTCTAGGCATTACTTTAGACTACCACTCTGAGTAGTACTTATGTTCTTTCAAGGGATGCTAGAATTGGAATTAATTTTGGGTTTAGAAGAGTTGTTACCGGCAAGGGATAAAAATTGCAATTCATTACAAAATAAGCTTCGTGATAATGCGATGAGGTGCATTATTATTAATCAAGTAAGTAAGTAAATAAATAAAAACCGCCCATCGATCTGTGTATGCCAACATATTTACAAACATTTCGTATACACACTAAAATAGCACAAACGCCTACACGGAGATTATATAAAATTGTACATATATATAAATATATATGTATTGTAAATATTTAATGAAGTAATCAGACGGCGACGACTATTTGCATAATAAGGCTAATGAACACTATAAACTTTTGTAGACACTTAAGTGGAAAGAATTTACACATCGTATATAATAACAAGTAAAAAACCTAAATTTAGCTAGACAAGATTTTAAATACCCTCCACATCTACAACAGTGGGCGTGGCAGGTATGTAATTGAGTCCTCTAATGGTGTATGTATTACGTATCAGCTGGCATGTCCAGTTGTACGTAAAGTATGATTTTTTGTAAATTTTTGGCGCGTCTGCTATTCGAAGACGCCCGTTTTGGGCACATCGATGAATGACATAACTATAGATATGCATACTAAATTTCAAGTTAATGGCTCAATTGTTGTGGCAGATAAATAGTTTTTTTTTATTGTGGGCGTGGATTTTCAGCGATTCTACCCACTTTAAATATCGATTTAAGTCCGCGATAATGCCAACAACAGACAGGCACGCGGACGCGGACATACATGTCTAAATCGACTCGGTTTTCGACACTGACAGAATATATATATGTACTTTGTAGGGTCTCTGAAGCCTCCTTCTAGGTGTTGCAAACGGTAAAACAAACTTAGTAAACCCTTATCATTAAGGTGATGGGTATAACAAGTTGACCTCCACATAATGTTTCAGAAATTTACAATTCTATTAAAGCGTCAACTAGCGGTTGTGTAGGCCTGTATTACCTTTTCTTGGTAGCTGTTGTAATTAATCTGTAATGATTTTTTTACATATGATTGATTTCGAAAATGTTTTCAATTTTATAAACACAATGGCATCAACTATAATAAAAAGGAGAAATTTTTTCTAAAGGTTTTGTAACAAATCTAACAAAACGTGAAGTTATGTAACGCACTTTATTTGTGTGAGTACTGACAAAAGACTTAAGTAATAAACTTGATGAATAGTGTCATATTGTCTAAATTATTTGAACTCTACAAGAAGACTTAACAAGCAAACTTGATGCATATGTAACATGATTGCATTTATTGCTGTATTTTTATATTTCTAATAAAAATGCGTAGAAGATTTAAGTAACAAACTGGGTGGATATGAAACTTCCGTTTTCTAAACAAAATAAACTCTCTCTCCCGTTCTCTCTTTAAATTTGTTCTTTTTGAACGAGCGATTATCGTTATATATTTGGCCTTACTAAAGACTTAAGTAACAAACTTGTTGTTTTTTTAAAGATAATTCACTTAAAAAGCTTAAGTAAGACTAAAGCGGAAAACTTAGGGTACTTTACGTTGCTTTATTCGAGATAATAAAAGACTTAAGTCATAAACACTTCTTTTACTACATTGTTGAGCACTGTTTTTAATAATTGTAAATGAATTTCTTAATAAATATTGTTATAAAGAACAGTCAGTTTATGAATCTTGGCTTTGTTATATATAAGTTTTTCATGAAAAATTGAAGCAAACTAGGAAAAACCTGTTTGGGATGCAATAACGATTGGATGGTTTGTGTATCAATTATATGTTAAGCGTTTGTGTGTGTGTACCTTTTTTTAGGGTTAAAATAGCACAAATCTGAAGTTTGGAAAAAAAAAAACTGTTAAATATATAATAAAGGTCTGCGAACGTCTAGAATATTTCACCTCTCTCATTTTTTCAAATTCAGACACTCTCCCTTGTAAGATATATTGCCTCCTTCTTCATGGACACCAAAGCAACTCTTAAAACAATCAATAAAAACAGCTGCTTTAACCAGTTCTTCAAAAAAACAAAACAAAAAATATTTATATTTTTAATATGTTTGATTGTGTGGTATAGCTGTGGAAAATTTACCATACTTACTCAAACTTATACTTATATACACACACATAAACGTATCTATAATAATATTATTTTGAGACTTTACTAACTTGCGATCGTACAGAGCAAGAAAACTAGCACAACAATGGCGAGCGTGCTTAGGCATTCATCGGATAATAATTCTATTTGGAAAATTATTTATAGCAATAACCTAATAAAATTGTAAAATATATCTATATATATGTGTGTGTGTATACATTAAATAAGAGAAAGAACTAGAAAACTAATGCACTCACATACAACCCCCAATATTTATAAATGTGCTGTGCTGTGCTGTACTGTATGCTTAACTTCACTCACAACGTATATCACCACAAACTAGAAATGTGGAAATAAGCACTGTTTGTTTTCTTACCTACACACATCCATATATCTGCAATATAATGCTATTTTAACAGACAGCATAATTGCTATTAAGTAGCTTTTGTAGACGCCACATTTGTCATTGTCTAGCAAACTGTTTCTATTTCTGTGGTGCAGAGTTTCTTTTTTGTTTTAATGCTTATGTATATTTATGCATACGAATATTGTGAAGTGGGTGTAAATTATAAAAAAAAATTAAATGCTTAATTATTTATTAGTTTTTAAATATTTTAATTAATGTGTACTTCGAGGTATATGTACAATATTAGTTGTTTACATTGATATAATAATCAAAAGTTTTCGTATTGAATGAAAAGTAGAGTAAAGTAGTATTAGAGTATAGGAGAGTTGAATAGAATATAATAGTGCAGAGTAGTGCAGAGTACAGTAAAGAAGAGAAGGATATTTAAAAAAATTTCATAACAATATAATTCATCCCATAATCTTCCGTAACGTGAAATGAAAATAAAACACTTGTTTTTTACCTTAAATTATTATTTTTTTTATTATTGTATTAAAGTATTGCTCCCTCGAACCGTTTAAAATACCAAAACAAAGCCAAGAAAAACAAAACATTGTATAATAAAAAAGGTTCAAGTACATGGCCAGGGGCCAAGAGTCAGTTTTATTTTTCAACCAAAGACGAACCTTAAAAAATATTTTCACAAATTTATGATTTAACTTGAAAATTTGTTCACACACGCCGAAAAACTAAGAGAAGTTCATTTCCATACGTGTAGACAGCATTCTGCTTAAGGCTAATAAATAATTGAACATATTATTAATCATACAAAAGACAAAACACGGAGAAGCAGAGCAATGTTGAATGAACCAAAAAAATATTCATAAGTTCATATGGATGTTAAGCGGATACTTTTCCCTTTATCTATGTACGTATGCTTCTCATAACGCAAAATATTGTACATTTCGTTTACATACATTTTCCCACGCTGGAACAGTTTGGACTTTGATCTCCATACGAAGAGAATTATGGACAATATAATAGAGTGAATGAATGACTAAACCTACCTTCCGCACACACATATGCAGAGTACGAGTGTGTATCCCACGTTTGTATGCATAGAGATATAGGTTATTGTTGTATACAATGTTTTTTTTTTGTTGTTTGCTCAAACGAACAAATAAACAAATGAGTAAACATTGTGAGCGAGTAAACAATCATAGCCAGCTGGCTAGGTGCTTACCTGCCTTGAATGGGTTATCTGTTTATGCAATTGTCCACAGCTAATTCATCCCATAAACATTTATGACTAGTTATTATAACATGCTGGTCCGTACAAGCCCTTGAGTAACTTATGAAGATGTGGATGAAGAAATGTTTATCGTGAAACCTCCCATCATGTAAGAAGTAAAGATTGTTTGAAGTAAAAAAACCATAATGTACTCGCGACGCTTTTCCCTATGATTGATATGTTTGTTACATTTCTTTAGTTTGTACGAAGAAGGCCAGATTATTTCTTCGAGTCATGGTTTCTACATATAAATCTTGAACTTCTTCTAATTGTCTTCACATCAGTTTTTTTTCTTTTTTTTTTTTGTTAAATAAAGTTAAGTAATAAACCGGTTTTGTGCGAAAAATTCAAATGAATTTGTTTTATTTTTCCCGTCATGTCAACATTTCATAATGAATGAAATGTTTTCACAAACACCAGTAATACTAATACAGCACCACCAACAACAAAAACCGCTGAGTAACTTAAATGGACAAAATAAATAACGATTTAAATAAAACTTTAAATGAATGCCGCACATATGAGAATTAAGTTTTTATAAATACAAAATATATTACATTCAGGACCACCGGGCTGGAGGGCAATAGTTTCATAAATAAGCAGATCTATGGAGATTATAAAACACAAAGGAATATAAGAAAAAACACTTCTAAAAAGAATTGTTCCAATAAAATAAAACATTAAACAAATAAACTTATAGACGTAATGTCGGGGCGTGTGATTGGATTTGTATTAAATAAAATGGATGGAAATGCTTAAGAAAAATGCTAAAATATTTTTTATTGCCACCACCTTAGTGCTATTCCGTTTGCAATACCTCGACAAAGACGAGCGAATTGATAAATTTTAGATATTATTTCCTTTGGAGCAGCAATACAGTCGCCTTCTATTTGCAAGGGATTAATGATGGAGGGTATCCTAGATTTAGCATACGCCTAATATGTCCATTTTATTTGATTGTTTTAAATTTATTTTTTTAGCTCTTCAGATAGTTTTTCTTCTTTTCTGTAGCATGGAAAAGGAATAATTGGTTTAACAAATTCTTTAATTTTTTTTTAATGTTTGTGCGCATGCCTGTAACTCCTAAACAGCAAATGGCACACCCACCTTCAACTGTACCGATCGATTCAGAATTAAAATCCATGTAACTACGTATGTCTGTCCGTCTATGTAACTTTTTGCGCAAGTTACTGGTGGTACTTTTTAAGATACTTTGCATGAAATTTTGTGCAAGGACATCACTTGGTTTAGAAAGCTACCCTATTGGAAATGGACTAAATCGGGCCATTTTTAGAACCCCATTCCCATATTATGATATTTCACGAAGTAACTTATATGACAGTCTGCAGATACAACCAAACTATTTCTAGAATCATTTGTGGAGTTAAGAGATGTGGGGTATTAAATGGTCGAGTATGACCGACTATAACATTTTACTTGTTTTTATTGTTCATTTATAATGTACAGCAGTAGACTTGTCGGGTGCTGTTCTCTGCATTCATTATCATTCATTCGCGTATGCATGCACGCGTACATGCATTAATAAGAGATGTGATATAATTTTAATTTATTACATAATTAAAATTAATATGGTAAAATTATGTTATAAACTTCACATAATAGAATGGAATAGTAGGGCGTGTAGTCAGTTTGTCGTTCCAGTTGTAACTACTGGAAGGACATTTTGCAGTATATATAGAATACATACATAAATACGTACATATGTTTGATCGACATCACCTCCATGTGTCATTACATATATTAAGTTGAAATTTAATACAAACATTCTTAGACAATATTAATAGTTTCTCTTTAAATGACTACCACGTCCCCCATTTATATATTTATGTGAAACTGTGAAAGGTTCAATATTTAGTCGTTTCAAATAAAAGGCACGCCCACAATTTGCAGAATATTCTTTTGAGTGGGTTACATACATTAGTCACCAAAAGAGGACGCAATTGTGCATATAGGTTACACCCACATATTCCTTATAAAAAAAAGAGTTTGCAAGATTTCACCCAAACCAAATATTACAAGTTTTACTCATATGTTATGCATGTATAAACTTATTACAAGGAGAATAATAAACGTGAACTTAGACATATTTTGGTACAATGAGAAAATGGAGAACATGCTAACCATGAGCTTTAGACAACAAGCTGAACCAATTTCTTACATCATTTATGTAAGAAGAAGTAAAAAACTTAATTTGCGGCTTAAGCCAACTTTTTATATATACAAACTAGGGTCATGGCAGATACTCCAATATGCCATTCAAAGCCATATGTAATGAGTATAAACTTACACTTGGATTGTGCTCAAGAAAAAAAGTCATTTTGTACATTGTGGGCGTGTTTGTTATCCAAGCTTTAATATATAATTAAGCGCATTATGCGATAGATTAACTTTTATCGATTGTGGGCGTGGCTCTCAACCCACTTGCCCATTTTGAATAGTGAACTAGAAGTGGAATAGAAACTAGAAGTGTCTGCGAACGTGACAGAGCCAACAACATGCAGAAACGCGGACACACGGACACACATGTCTAGATGGACTCAGTTTTTGTTGCTGATCAAATATACATATATAGGCTCTGTAAAAGTTTCTGACGCCTCATTCTGGATATTACAAACATATATGTACATACTGTTGTAACATAATTAATAAACAAGTTCAAGTTGGTATGAATTGTGTGAAATTTTTCTCTGTGTAAAATTATTTCTCAATTGTTTACATAAACACATGAATCTTCATATAAACGCATAATAACGGTAATACAACGTTAATGTTGTAAATATAACATTATTCGTGTTTTAGTTGTTGTTCTTCTCTTCTTCTTTTTACGTGTCTCACATGATGGAAAACCTCATTTTGTGACGAAAACTTTTCTACAATGTAATGAAATTTAAAATGATTTAATTGTCATCCATTAGAAAATGTTAATTTCTCTAGCAAGCACTGAAGCTGTTTGCTTCAATTGACTGAATATTCACTTCCGTTGCATGAAAACTTAGAAATAGTCTTTTACATTGTACGCCTAGTACTGCAGGGACGTAATTGTGACGTAATTATATCCTTCCCCGTTACTTTGGCCTGTGAATTGTTAATGAATACTTGCAATTATTCAAAGATGTAAAAGTAGACGAAGTATGTAATGACTTGTCTCTAATTAAATCGATTATAATGTATAATAATCCACGATAAACGTGCAATAAATATCTTTTGTATAATAATTGATAATAATCCACAAAACTGACAAACGGACATTTATAATCATTTTAATATCATTTAAGCAAATTTGATGGAAAATTATGCGGATTTGTTATTTCCAACACATTTTGAGGTTTTACAATAAATTTCCCATTCTCCAATTCTTGCCATGATCACTAAACTGCCACTAAACATTTTTTCTTATCTTAATTATTGCCTAATCATCCATTGCTTTGATGAATATTTTTGATCAATTTTATTGTCGAGAAATTTCTCCGTAAGAATATTGATGTCTTTTGTCAAATTTTATTATACGCTTTGTCAATGATAGATATTTGCAGATGTGTGTGGTGTGGTGTTGGTAGCCAGTTGCGATATGCAAAAAACACCTTTTTATTATTCAACTCGAAACACAATTTTATAACAAGCATTTTTTAGCAATAAATCCACCATAAATATTAATGGTTTTTTGTAAAAACGACTTAATCTAGAAAAAAAAGGCGGTTTATGGCTTTTTCGTAGAGAGAAAGTTTTTAAAGAAAATTACATACATTTTCATTAGTTTGATAATTAAGACGACTATGACAATATTTCACAAAAAGGTATTAAATGTTAGGTGTCGGACAAGTCACTGGACTTTAATCTCCAAGATATTTGTTTTTTTTTTTTATTTTTAATTTTTTTATATAAATAACTCATTAATAACTGGGCGATAAGGTCACTGTACAGCTGATATTTAACCCTTCAGTTTGCTGTGCATTTGCATAGAATGTGTTCAGGTATCCAAACAGAACAGAACGGAGGTCTCCTCTGCATCAGCATAGTGTTCGAATGGTATTCTTTCCTTTCTTAAATAAATATTTCAACTTTCTTCGAAGTAATCTTTGAAAATTATTCCGATTACTGTTTAAATAATTGCTTGGACCGTTAAGATGCTCCAGGCATAGCGTTAGTGTCTCTAATGGGTGTAAAGTTGTTCCAGTAAAGGGAGTCTTACGAGATATCTTTTACTTTGCGTTGGCCCTTTACAGTTCCGTATTATAGGAACATTGTTTTGTCTACCCGGTTCGTTTAGAGTTGAGGGACCTTCGCAAATACTAGCCGTGAGATTTCTAAAGCTTTTAAATTATATCAAAGTGGACATCTGACCTGTCTTTTTATGTAATTAGTGCCGGATTTAATAATTGTGTAAATTTCTGCTCGAAAAATGGAAAGAAAGTGTTCCAGTTGAAGACAGAATACTGGCGCTTCTTGAATGGGAGCTTGCTCGTGCTTCAAATATCGATACCCAATGGAAAACCCATTTCAAGCACGTCCAACCTAAGGAACCAGAGAGCATAGCACTCGGTTAATAAGAGATAAAATAGTGATTTTGAACACTGCCTAGTTAGAGTGAGAGGAGAGCCGCTTAAGTTCTTAAAGTTGTTGCCAATCATTCTAGACAAGGGTTAACAATCGCGATGTAGGGTTAAAGAAAACTATGCCAAAATGTTTGCTTAACTTGAATAAAAAGATTGATTACTTATCACGGCCCGTTTATATGTCAAGCAAACGGTTGATACAGTATTATTTGATGTTGTTTAATTAATGAATGAATGAATTAATTTAGATAACAACTGAGATGATTGTGGAAAAACACGTTTTCCTGCAAAAATCTACATTTTGTGAATGTTTTGGAGCATTTTTGTTTTCCTACCAATGTGTGCCAACTATACAGCATTTCATTCATGTGTTGCTTACGAAGAGAGAGAGAGAGGGAGAGTTCAAGTTTGTTACTTAATGAATAGAATGAATGAAGATATAATTGGGCAAGTATTAATGAAGATTGCAGTTTAAATGAAATTTTAATTGCAATTAAAGACTTCTTTTTCCACTTTAGTATAAGTCGCGCTTGAATTTGTAGCAAACACTTGTTTATGCGGCCTTGATATGCTTATCTACACATTTACTTTTTTACGAATATTTTCTTTCTTCCTTTTTTTTTTTTGTCACGTATTTATATATACAAGTGGAAAACAACATTAGCAAATTAACTGCAACATTGATAAATATAGTTAGAACTGGTTCCACTCTGGTGTTCTTTAAAAAATTGGTTATCCAGTGCGCACAAAGCAGTCCAAGCAACAGGTTCGCTACAGGGAAGGTGTCCACCTATAAAAGCAACTGTAACAACAGCAGCAACAGCAACAGCAACAACATTAATAACAAAATACGCACATGAGGAGAGGTTAGGAAAAGAGGAAGAGATCTAGTCAAGCAAAAAACGAAAAACAACACTGTCACAACTACGAGACAACGGTTGGATGGACGGACATTTGCCGACCACATTGAAACATGCTGGAATATGCTTTCCAGCTAGACTGCTGCCTGGATCAACTTGCAAGCAACTCTAACGGATCAAATCAAAGTCAACTAAAGTGTGCCACTGTGTAAATTGTTTGTATAGTTAAGTGTGTATATATGTACATAGGAACGTATCTGCAATGTATGTAGAAGCGAATATCACATAGTGTTTAAACGGGTATACTCGTAAGTGCGAGTAAAGTCCTTATCGATTTAACCACAGCCACCACATTACCGAAGCGTTCAACTTGTACGTGTTTGAATGAGTGTGTGCCTGTGTGAGTGTGTGTCTGTATCACAATTTACTGTGACTAGTTATTATTGGAGTGTTCTTTGGCGGTTTCTTTACATTTGTTTGTGTTGCTTTTTCTTAAATTCTTTTGTGCTCTGTTTGATGAGCTGGACAGCCTAGACACTGGTTTTCAGTTGTTAGTTTGTTAGTAAGTCTTGAGGCTTGAAAAGTTAGTTATTTTTCTTCTTATTCTTATAATTTTTCTTGTTATTTTTGTTCGTTTGGCATGATAGACTATCATAATAAATAATTTGAAGCACATGTCTTCTTAATATATTATTTGATTATGGAGCGACTTGAACTGAAGAATGTGTTGGAAAGAGAGAGGAGATAACAAGATTATTATAAATACAATTAAAGTTTAAACGAATCACAATTATTGAACTGACATTTACAAGATCGCACACAGCGATAGCGCCTGTTTTTTTAGAAGATTGTATAGATGTGCGCGATGCTACAAAATATTCATTTTTATCACTTGTTTTTATAATTTATAGAATTTGGATTTTTTTTCGTCTTCTTCTATAGTGAGCAAACATTGATTGAATTAATAATAAATATAACAAAAAAAATATATATGAAAATGACTTGAAGGATGACTTGGGACTTAGAAAATGGTTACGCATGGACGGATGGACATGCTTTTACATAACTTAGTTTACACTTGAAGTTTATATAAGTACATAATTTGAGTGTCTTTGCTAAATTTTGCACAAGTTTAGACTTCCAGTTCAGTCATCTCTATGGCGGCGAATAAACAGTTTGACTGTCATGCTGATGCCGCCATTATCATCATTTATACAAAAACTAGTCATAATTTTCAACAACTTCTTCTTCAACTTCAAAAAATCAAAATCAACGAAGACAACAACAGCAACACTATCAACACTATGCACGTTTATGATAATTAGTTTTTTCTATATTTAATCTTCAAATTTCTCAACCGTCAACGTACAATCATCAGAGTCATCGTTATTATTGTGAGCATCAACGTATTGTCATTATTTTTGTCATGATTATTGTATCTAATGATTTAGTATGTTTTGGCAAGTGTCCACCCACCCAATAAAACTTAATTAAATTTCAAAATAATTTTTTCAAGATATTTTAATATAGTTTGTTACAAGGACATGTTTTGTCCCAAAGAGCTTAATTATGGTATAATATGAAGGGTAGAGTATTAAATAGTCGGGTTTACTCATATTTTTACTTCTCCTTATCTCAGAAATTTTTAATTGAAGTTGAATATGGTGGCAAGTCCCTAAACAATGTTCCGGAATAATAATAATAATGATGCATCCTACCCATACATTTCACGTTAAAGGAGAGTGTACTAAGTTTGTCGCAAACCAGAAGTGGAAGAAATTTATCTTTTGATCCAATCTATACGCATATGCTGAATATTTATAGCATGAAATGTAAAACAAGGCGCTACACCTACATATCAAATAAAAATTCAGGATTATATTCAAGATTTACCTTCAGACTAACTTACTATGGTTTATATCTAATTCGTATACAAAGTGTCTGTACGGATGTGCATTTATCAAAATTTTTTAGAAACGTCGGTACGTCCATGTCGTTGTTTTAGTTTTATGAACAACTTTACTTCTATACCTTTTATTTTACATGTTTGGCAATATTCCTTTAACAACCCATTGTGATTCTTTTTATTATATAATCAACATCTCCAGTATCAGTAACTATAGACAAGTTTCAACATAAGATTACTTTAAAAAAAAAAATTAAAAGCAGAGTAGATAGCAGTAGATTTTTAATTTCCATGAATTACCTCCAAACCCTTTTTGTGAACTTTAACATTTCTTTCCTACTAAAGAAATAAAATCTTTTTTTTGCCAACTTTCGTTATAATATATGTGTGTGTGGTGTGGTGTGGTGTGGTGTGTACTATTAAAAGAAAAATATGAATGATTTTTTTTTAGTTTAGTTTTTTTGAACTGAATGATTTATTTCTTTGAAGTATAGTTTACACGGCATGGCATGGCGTGTGTTCCCATGAGGTGAGGTTTAGTTTATTGTTTTATTTTTTTTAAGCGGCGCGTAAAATGACACTCATGACAAACGACATGCGTTCACAACACATTAACCCAATTCTTTCTTTTGTTATCTTTTGTATTTATACCGCTTAACTTTTGTCGTCACTCGCTTAGTTAGTCTTTTGCTTTGTGGAGCCTAATTTAACACCTATTTAGTGCTAGGATATATAATCTTGATAATTTCTTTCCTCTCTCTATGATTTCTAAATTAAAAAATAAAAACGTTTTGTAGTCCTAACCGTTAGAAATGTTGTAAAGCCTTAAAGGCTTAACAATCGTGTAATCTTTAGTTTAAGCATACAGCTGCAAATGAAACACTTTGGCTGACCACGTTATAAAGCGAATTGAACTATAAAAATGAAAACAACAAAAACAAACAGAAAATAAATTACACAACTATAAACGTTCAACGATTCGAATTGTGAATGCCTTACTTTTTACCAAACACATAATAAAGATTTATTTCGTTATCTGTAATGGAGCAGTTAAAATTAATGGAAAAAAGAGTGCAAAAATTTAGTAACACGATTATGTATGATTGTGTTGTACTCGTATGTGTTCTGTTTCATAACAAAATTGAATCAACCAGTGCGGCTTTTTAATTGGACGTACCGACATTATCTAACATTTCATTTAATACTTGCTTAAAATTTTTTCTTAAGGAATGAATTTCCTTTTAAATTTAAGTGAGTTATTGAAATTTTCATAAATATTAGTTATCGATAAGTCGATTTTTCACAAAAGCGTTATCGATTAACAGAACCGTTTTTTAGAAAAATACCTGTATTTTCTGTTATCGAAAATATGCTCAAACCCGTTTTTGTGCGGTATATAAAAATCTATGTTTGGCTCGGACCAAGTTTTTTTACCCCTCTGCATTTATTAGTAAATTGTGGGTTTGGCATGAACACCATTGCTCCCCCATTTAACCGCGGGTCAAGTATGTGTAGCATTTTACCTCAATAATTTAATACTATGTATAATTTTTTTCAATTATGGGTGTGTCTGTTATGCGCCGCCTATTATTTTTAGCGTCAATAAATATTTATAGATGTTAATATTGAGCGAAAATTGGCCAAATGACACGCCCACAATTGACAAATATCTACTTAGGGGCCAACAAAAATGCTCTATGTGGTTGAATTTTGGTATTAATACTTACAATTGACTTGCCGACAATTAGAGTGCGTTCGGTACGAGACACACCCATATTTTTGGGGCAGTGAAAAAGTTGGAGCAATTTTTGGGAGTAATTTTTCCCTCACTATAATAAAAAAAAACCATTACATTTGCCTGCGTGGTCATGCTTATTCTTGGAAACGTATATTGAAATTCTTTTAAAAATTTCCCCCTTTTCAGGTTTCATTGCGCTATAGAAGCATCTTTCTATTGATTTTGCCCATTTTCAATATGTTAGTAACCAAAGCACTGAGGTTTAAAGTCATTATTGGCATTTTTTAATTATCAATGAAAAAAATGTAACGGATAATTTTTGTTTAAGTACAATAGTTATGAGGGATTATCTGCATCTATATGAGTCATATACTTTCTATCGTTTTATTCCAGTTGTTACAAATATCATTTTAAGCTTAGCTTTCCATCTAAAGGGAAGGGATGTGTATGTGTGCATGTGTGTAGTGATCCATAGTAAAAGAAACAATCGACAATAATGATTAACTGACTTATTGACCTAACACAGCGACTACAATCAAAAGTACAAAAGCAACACTAATAATAGTATTAACATAAATAAAAAGAGCGAACAATGATAATTACAAAACTACATGCATGAATAGAAACAACAACAACAACAACAACAATAAACAACAATGACGACAAAAGCATTTTTGTACAACAAAGTATCATACATATCAACATAACAGTTATATTTATTTGCATGATTACAACACGTCATGCTAACTATAGTTAACGGTTTTTAGCAAAAGGGAACAACACAGACAAGAAGAGTATAAAATGTGAGGGCAACTGAGATTGACAGACGCGCGCATGTGTTTTTATTTCTTGTGATTCAATTTGATTTGATTCCATTTGATTTTATTGTTGGGTTGAGTATTAAAGTCAAACACACTTTGCAAACAGTTTAAGTGCAACATTTTAACAGTTCCGAGTGTTGATGTGATAGAGAAAGGTGTTGGCGTTTATAAATGTTGTGAAGTGTGTTTAATTTTTACAGAAACGTTTGCCTGTTGCGTTCTTGGTGAGATTTGGTTAATAATATAGAATATCTATGTGTGTGTGTGTATTACATTATATGTGAATATTTTTGATTAATTTTTACACCCTCCACTTAAGAGGGAATTTATTATATATATCCATAAATATTATTTGCCACGCCCACCATTGTGTATAAGGGGGGTATTTATGATTTAGCCTAAGCCAAATTTACTTTTCTTACTTGTTTTAAGTAGGGTACTTTGAATGTTTCTTTACACCCTACACCCTATTTTATTAAGTTTATCCAGATGTTTGTAACTCTTAAGCGGCAAATGCCACACCCATCTTCAAGTAAAGCGATCGATATATATTTAAAATCTGATTTAATCATGTCTGTCTATGAAAATTTATGTGCCAAATGACGTGAATTGGCGGAGAAGTTTTAGAACCCCTTCCATATAGGGACCTACGAGTCTTTATATGGCAAAAAATCGTACAAAAATATGTAAAAAGTGGTTAACTGGCTTAATGTTTGGCTGTGTGCAAAATTGTGTTCATATACGGAGCCCCAGGCCAAACAATAGTATTTCAAAATGTAAATTGTTTAGCTCAACATAATTACTAAATTTATTTTAGTAAAATTTAAGGAGCCAAGTGGTGTGTGGTATTAAATGGTGGAGCTTGACTGACTGTAACATTTTCACTCGTTTGCGTATTTACATAATTTTTTGTTAATTTTTCAATAATTAATTCAGAATTTATGCGGATATCTGAATAAATTTTTTCATTCTGAATTTTGTCTCGTTCACGTAGAATTATTATTATTGTTGATCGTCTTTAAGTAATTTGTTAGTGATTTAAATTTTGATTCAAATTGCAGTTCCCTCCAGCCTATAATGGCAACCACTTTATGTGGTGGCGGCGGTGGTGTTGGTGGTGACATAAATGGTGCAGTTTCACATACTCATACCGCTGTACCCGTACAGATTAAAACTGCGAAACAGCCAGTTAATGGCACTCCTTCTACTACAAGTTTATGCGGCGGTGTTGGTGTTGGTAGCAAGCGGGGCCATATACGGTCGGCCTCATTGGAAAACGCCAACATGTTGGCCACAAAGACGACACTGGGCTTGCCGCCGTCATCATTTGCATCATTGTCAACAGCAATAACAACAACAACAATAGGTCATACAACTGGTACTTTAAAATCGCGCAACGAACAGAAACGCAGTATACGCAGCAAGTATGGCAGTCACAGTAATTTGGAGGATGTGCAAGCGATTCGCAGCAACTGCAGCAAATTTCAAAATATACGACAAATGTTCGAATTTACCAAATTAAGTGGTTTAGCAAATACATCAGCAACAATAACAACAACAACAACAACACCAATAACTGCAATATCCGGCAGGCCAATAACAAATGGCAACAATGGGGATCAGGCTGAACAACAAATGCAATCATTACCGGTCACGTTTGTGCAAATAGTAAATGGGAGCAACAACAGCAATAAATATCAGACAGCAGCAGTAGCGCCAGCAACAGCTGTAGCACCTCCGCAAACCCAAACACGTTTGACCCATATGAATAATTATCAACAGCAATATATACAACAACAACAACAACAACAACAACAACTGCAGAAACAGCCATTGCCTTTAACGCGTAAACCAATACCAACGACTTTAGTATCAAATAATGCGGCAGCCGGAAGTAGTGGCAGTCGAGCTAGTATTACGGAACTTAGCGATCGTCTCAATATAATTGAAAGCTCAGAGAATAGCGGTAACATCCGTCATATACAATATCAACAAAAACAACAGCAGCAGCAGCAGCAGGAGCAGCAACAACAACAGCAACGTTTCCATACACATAATGGCATAATATATGGCAATAATAACAACAACAATAATAGCAACAGCAGCAACACCGCCACACAACGTGAATTAATGCAGCAGCGCAGCGTCAGTGATTTAGCTCAGGTCGAAGAGGAAAATCGTAGCGATCAGGTAGGTTGGCCCAATCATATAAATGTTTGAGTGTTTGTGGGTATCATTCAATATTTTACGTAGCACACTTGTCTGCGGCAATAAATTCTGTCTCTAGTCGAAAACTTCAATTCTTTGCCTGCCTGCTTTGCTTGCTAGCTTGCTAGCTTGCTTTGGCTGGTTGACTGGTTGACTGGTTGACTTTTGTTTATTTTATTAACATGTACTGGGTGTGGTATGGTGGTACGCTTACGTCAGCCACCTTCACATCTTGTCTATCTTTATATTTATGTGCACAAACACAACTTCTTGACATCCACCTTACCCGCGTGTGCAGTTCGTTTGACTCTTGTTGATATCCAACTTCATATTCTTGAAGGAATATTGATTTTTACTCTTAATATTATTTGTTTTCTCCACACACACACACACACTCGCCCACAGGTTTCCAATTTATTGCGACCGATTGCTTTTAAGCCGATCCCTTTTGAACCGGACTACAGTATTCCCAATCGTTATTGTGACGTGGTTATCAACGCTGCAACTAATAGCGGACACTCTCTAGCTGATCGTTATGGCTCAACACCGTCACTGGCACCCATGCAGGGCTCTAATCTAAGATTTGGCAGTAAGTATATGTACTCAGCTTTGTATAGTGTGACAGAGTGCGTTTAGCACTAATTATTTCATAATCATATTTTATTGCGCGCACGGTGTGCATGCATGTGTACAATGAGAAGATTTGAAATTATTAAAAGTTTCACTAGAATGAAATCAGTCTAAAGGGTCATTGAAGACTGCTCGAAATGATTCGATGAGGATCACATTTGTGTCGATATACACTGTGTGTAGGAGGGACTTTTGTTAATTGTGGGCGTGGTTATTCACCAATTTTATACATTTAAATATCGAGCCTATGAAATGGTCATAGAATCGGAAAAACGTTATATGTAAAAATATTCAAACAAGTTTCATTTGATAAAAATATGGGACGGTTTCATCCGTCTCTGCACTTTTCTTATAGTTTCACTGATTAATAGAATCTTTCCCACGAAAATACCTGATGTTTTTGTATTCGCTATTCAAAGTGTGAACTATTTAGGGGAATAATAAAATTGAGAAGGGTATGGTGATCAACTTATTTATTTTTTATTTAAATTAAATTAAATTAAATCAATTGTTTAACTCTTGGTGGCAATTTTAGAATCTTAGTTCCTAGAGTCTGTATTGCCATAGACGCTAAATTTTAATACGATTTAGAAGCGATATAGCAGAATAGTTTGTCCTTGAGACCACTTATGATAAGAACAACGATGCCATATAACTGTTGTTACTGTTGTCACTGTTAAGGTGATCATTTAATTTATTCTCACACGATCAAGTGTAAGGCACACGTTTCAAATGCGAATAACAGATTATGTAATTATTCTACGTTTAGATAAAAAGCCAACGGTTTCGACTTCGACTTCGACTTCGACTTTGCTATTATATGTGCACGTATTTGTATAAATTTATGATTAACAAGTTTACAAATATTGTTTATGATATAAAGTTGTGATTGCATTATAAAGTGTAATTAAAACAAAAATAAATAATGTTGGAATGCTGCTAAAGTTGTTGTTGCAATGTATTGTTAGGCACGACCGACTTACGACATAGCGGAATCGGAATTGTTGGCGGTAATGCTGCCACTTTTACTACAAATGTTAGCAGTGCTGGTGGAGGAATACACTTTATTGGTGGTGGTGGTGTTGGTGGCTCTGTTGGTGGTTATTCAAGCAATAATTATTGCAACAATCTTATGGCGCGGCGTCGAAACGGTTCCAGATCGTTGAAAATCAACGATAGTATGGAATCGATTCGACATACACCGGACTCTGATGTTAACAGCCAAAGCGGTGGAACCACGTAAGTATTCATAAATTATAATTAATTTGTATTTGTGTGCAAATTCATGAATTAAATTTTTTTGGTTTTTTTGGTTCGAAATCGAAATATAGAAAATCGAATGGTAGCAGCACCATCAGTAGTAATAACAATATTATCATGAACAACAACAGCATAACGGTGAATTCTGCTGCCAGTAAATATTCGGTTAGTGATCAATGCGATATGACACCCTCACCATCCGATTCGGGCATATCGGAATTGGAGGCGGCTTTAAAAGATCGCGACTCAGAACTATCATATTTGAGGCAGACCATGGAACAGAATGAGAAAGTAATTTTTAAAGTGCAAAAGGTTTCAATTAAAAAAAAATCTATCAACTTTTTGTAAATCATTCAAATTTAATGATCATCAAATTTACATTAAACAATAATTATTTATTTATTATTACTATTACATGGCATTGCAGGACAAAGAGACTTATTGGGAAAATGAAACGAAACGCTTAAGAGGTTACTACGAAGCCCAACAGCGCGAATATTTATTGAAAATTAAACAATTGGAACAAATGCTGGCCATGCAACAATATCAATTCAAACAA
Organism: Crataerina pallida; assembly: GCA_949710015.1. Taxonomy (NCBI): domain Eukaryota; kingdom Metazoa; phylum Arthropoda; class Insecta; order Diptera; family Hippoboscidae; genus Crataerina; species Crataerina pallida. The sequence goes on from OX453291.1 coordinate 19,843,350, forward strand.
AACAAATTAAGGTACACGGACCAAACCAACAAGTTGAGGGAGCAAGTGGTGGAATTGAAAAATGAATGTGAAGTATTAAAGTGAGTTTTTCGGTCAACTAATACTAAATTGTTTATATTATTCTTCTAGTTCTAGTTCGGTTATTATAATATTGAGCTAAACTTGAAAAAATTAGTGATAATAAGGGAAAACGTTAGAGCCGATCGAGCTCGACAGTTTACTATACAATCAAAAGACCTATTATTGAAAGTCTTTTATTTGTGTACATAAGTTTGACCAAAGACGTAAGACCAGGAGCTGAGCAATAAAAATCACTTAATCAATTTTTCAATGAAAATGACCGAACAACTATATTAAAAACTATGCAGGGCAGATTGATTGGTAGCCTTTCGATTAGAGCATCAGCCAAATAACTGACGTTCAACCTCAATTGTTGTCTTCCTAATTCAAATGGGATGATAATTTTATAATCTGTCTTGCAGGTGCAGTAGACAAACGACCCTTTGGCACACCTATAATCATAATGTTTTTTGCGAACTTTTTGAAAAGATCTGTCGCGGTCTGTGGTCCTGTCTCCATAGTACAATATCGTTTTACATTAACTTATGCAAATTTATTATACTACTTAGTAGCGCTTTTACAGTTATGCAAGTAGCTCCATTTACGGCTAAAATTTGCTTTGTGTACGGGACTAAATATTTGCGATTTAAAAATCACTTGCGGAAAAATGTTAAAAAATGAGTCAATATGAATATTTAGCTCAATATTTCAATATGAGGGAGTGCAAAACATTCCTTTAATTTATGTAGGATTGTTGCTTTACAAACTGTTTTGAAAGTTACAAAATAATTACATTGCCGACATTTAGGCTAAAAACTTTATTAGTTTCGCCTGAATTAGAGATACGGGTACTATGTATTTACTCCACTATATCCTATATTAAGATGATTTACGAGATCTGATTTGTCGAAAAGTTCAATTTAGCCATATATATCTGTACGTCGGAGTTTCCATATGTTTTTACATTCAATTTTACTTTCTACCGCAGGTACTTAACTTAATTTGCATATAATCGAACAGGTTTTGCGCTCACAATCACCAAAATTAAGGTATCGGAAAACAGACAATACCACAGAAACTCTATTACTATTTAGAATTGGTTAACACGCAACATATATTTTATTACAATATTTTCAGAGTTATGTTGCGCTTAGATTATATGCTTAACAGAATTTTTTTCCCCCTTAATTTAGAACCACTAATATTACATTAAAGAATTCCGAAAGAAATCTAAAAGATCGTTCAGCATATATTGAGGAACAATTAGAAGAGAGCTATACTACCATTAATCGTCTACAATCGCAACTGGAGGAAAGTGAATGGAAAGTGTGCGAACGGAATGGAGAATTAGCTTTGCTTAAAACTCATTTAAAGGAAGCCAATGTAAGTGAAAAGTAAAAAATGTTCGTTAAGTTGAAACTACTAAAGTTTCTTACTTGTTTTTGTAGAATGAACTTACCTTGAAGGAGCACGCCATTGTCCACCTGAAGCATGAAAATATTACCAACGTAGAAACGCAAATTTACCAAAGTCTGCAGGATAATCAAAAATTACTACAACAACAACAGCAAAAAGATGAGGAATTACATCTACAGAATCGCCGCAAGGTCGACAGTGAATTGAAACAATTGAATAAAATTGTTATTTTAAAAGATCAAGTGATCTTGGCCCTAACCAGTGAATTGGCCAAATTGCGCAAGGAATTGTCTGATTTGGCGATTTTTCATGAATATGGCGAAGAACCATCCGGCAAGTACACGCGTTTAAAGCAACAATTAGACAATTTAACGGATATTTGTAATAAGACCCGACAACACACCCAGCAGCGCGTAGAAACCGTACAAACGACTGATTCAAACCTTCATATGGAGAAGGTTTTGGATGATAGCAATTTAGAGTTAATAATGAATTGTTTAAAAATTGCACCAGTCTTTGAACAAATGGATGAGGAACAGGAGGACTTTAATGGGCGTGGTGAAAGTCTCAATATGGAGAAACAAAAAAATGGCGCATTGGTGTTGCATAATTTACCAGATGTTGCTGTTAGTGTAAAAATGCCAACACCTTCAATTAATCATAAGTACAAATTTGAAGAATCCACCTTAGACACGCTCATCGAAGAATCGAACGGTTATGCGGAACAAATAGCTAAGTTACGGCAGCAACTGGATGAAGTGCGCATTAATTTTGAGCTGGAGAAACGGCAATGGTCGGCGGAGAAGGAGAAGGTGCTTCAATATCAGAAACAATTGCAAACCCACTACATTAGCATGTATCAGAAGTTGCGCAATTTGGAGAAGACGAACGAAAATTAATTTTTAAATAAATTTTTAATAAAATGCAATAATTTCTGTGTGGACGGTTTCAATGGGAAAGATTTTTTTATTATTATTAAGGTAATAATTGCTTTTAAAAAATTGTTACTTTTTTAAAAATTTAATTTTTTAAATTTATTTTTTATAACACATTTATGACGTTCGATCATATTCTCGTTATTCGCAGTGAATGAAAATGTGGTAGAATGTAAAATGGTGCCGAATCCCAAATTCTTTTTTTATTATTCATTATAACACAAGAATAACATCCCACTTAACTTATCAGAAAATATTAATGCTAATTATTTATGAGTGTATTATTATTAGTTTTTTTTTATATTTTATACTAAACTTTATAAGTGAAAGTAGTTTTTATGAAGAAATGTATGCGGATTTATAAAAGTAAATGATTTTTCTCTAATATTACGAAAAACGATAACACGTGATTTCATTGATGGCAAATCTGGCTCAGCAAGGCACGCCAATGGTTCACTCAAGTAGCGCCTTAGTCGAATAAATTAATAACTGGCAACATACCCAACAGCGCGTAGTAGTGGTGGGTTGCTAAGGGCCCCAATATGTTTCCTTCAGCTAATGGGTTAAAATTGTGCATTCACATGAATTTTAAGAATGTTAGCATTCAAGCGATGTAAAATGTTTTCTTCTATGTTTAAAATTTTTCAATGTTGAAAGGAAAGCATTTTTTTTTTAGGAAAAAACCATAATTCTTGGCACATTACTTTCATTTATCATAAAACTCCATCGTACCGAATTTGAATGCAATCGAAGGTTTTTTGTTTTTCCTTCCAAGGGGGCAATACATATACATATACCGTTAAAAGTGTGTTGTTCGACCGATTGTTTTAGATGATTACGATAGAATTATCTCAATCAATGTAACAAAGCCTAGTTTTATGCATATAGTTATGTGCTGCTAAACCTGTATGAATTTAAGTCGAAATCAATTGTCCAAAACCTATATAGATCTCGACTAAACGCAGCTACTAAATGTCAAGCTTAAATTTTTATTTTCTACATTCTCGTTTCAATCTTTTTATTTAAAAAATCATTCATTTTTTTTTTTCGGACGCGATTTATGTAATAAAACAAAAACGTTTATTTACCGGACGCTTCGTTCCTATTTGGTGACGCCTAATGCCGTTGCGCATTGTCTCGTCTGTGTACCAATATATCATGAGAACAAAGCATGAAAATGTGACGCAAAGAGGCGAAAGCCTTAAGCCATTCAACCCACTCTTTGAATGAAAAACTGCTTTTCATTTTCCTTCCATAATATTGAATTCTAACTTGGACAACCTTTGAAATAAAATCAATTCAGTTACAAACAATAAAAACGAGCATTTTAAAATTAAATTATGTTCTCATTAAAAACAAAAACACAATTATATATCATATTATATTAGATCCGATAAATATCTTATAAACGTTGCATTAGTTTTACACAAATTTTGCACATTTTTACATATTAACTGATTACGTGGCTCGAAATAGATAATTTAACAAATATTGCTTCTTCTTACAACACTAAATCTATGTAGATGTGTCCATTATTTTCCTATAACTTAAAATATTTTCTAAATTATTTAGAATTGATAGAATGAAGAATTTTAAATGAACTGTTTTTTCTTAAATTGAATACGATCCTGTCTGCACGAACCGTTTATTTAATTGATTGACTTAAATTTAAACTTAATTTACGAGAAAATGGAAATCAGTTAAAATGAATAATATTATATAATGTACGTTTTTAAAACACGACCCTTAATTAAACGAACATTAAATTGATTAACAACAACAATGTGGACAAATAAAAAATCACACAGAAGACATTGTGTAGGTTACGATTAGGTAGAAAAAATTGTTTCTTGCAAGTAAAATTGTCGCTAACCGAGGAGTTTAATGTGATTGTTATATTTTAAAGCTAGATTGTTATTGTAAAAGGCAACAAGGACTATAATAAGTATTTGGCAGTCGTTTAGATTGTTAACAGATTGATTAGAGTGTTTGTTGATTAGCTGCTTAAATGAATTCTTCTACGTAAGTGGCGGGAAAAATTCCGACTTGATTGCGTAATGCGCCCAACCACCAGCCATCCTCCTGCTTGGCGTGCACTTCTATAACATCTCCCGGATTCAATTCCAGCTCATCGTACAGTTTTGGTGTATAACTATACAAAGCTCTACAACGACTCAAAACAATAGCGGAAGCAGATGGCGGAGGCAAAGTGCTGTCACCATCTTTGTGATCTTGTTGAATTTCTGCTGAATTCTCATAATAATTGGTTGATAGAACCACACCCCTCATGGCACTTGCCAGTACACTATTTTTCTCTGAATTATTTTTATGTTCTTTATGGCCATCATTGCTACCGTCATGCGTTTGCTGATCATCATCCTCTTCCTCGGGTGAACTAAATTCATCAAAATCCGAGTCTTGCTGATTTGAACCGCCATCAGCTTGACCCCGATCTATATATTCTACATGATGATTATTATCATCATTACTGTACGTATGGTTTGAATCTAAGGTTTTGGTTTTTTCTATTGCTGATGCATTTGCTGTTGTTGTTGGTGTTATTGTTGTTGTTGTTGGAGAATTCACACAAATTTCTGTATGTGTATTTAAAATTTCAATATTACTTTTGCTGCGATTAAAATGTTTCAAATTATTGTCAGAATGTCCCGATGTACTGGATGTTTCTATACAACTAATATTCGATGTCGAAATGGTGCAAGTCGGTGAGGAGACACATTCGTACTCATTACTGTCATCCGCACTGTAATTGTTGGCGTTAACTTTGTCATTGTTCTTTAACCACAACGGCACCTTGAGTACACTCTGCTGTAAACCTGTACGATCGCGTGTTATCTGAAGTGAAGCGTATTCATAATATATTGATAATAGAACAAGTGAGGAGAATGAATGCTTAAGTAAATGCACCTGTATATGTTGTGCCAAAGGATGTGATGTTCTCGGTTTATGGTCCAATTCTAATAAAGCCGCTTGCAACTTGAAACGCGCTCCTTCCAAATAAGTTAGCATCGAACGTATCTATTTCAATTACAAAATGTTATGAAAATTTCTTTATATTAATTGAATTTTTTCACCTCTTTGTGTACTTACATGATACAATTTGTCGGCAACATTTTGATTTTCTTGGCTGGTCAACGTTTGCGAGAGATTTTTCAAACCATTACGGGAACGTCGTTCTCTTTCCAAATCAGTTTTTACCAATTGCAACAATTTGATTAAGGCATGCTTGCGTCTCTCCCGATTCATGGCTAGTGTCGTGTGTTCACAATAAAAGTCTGGCAATAATTGTTCACTGGGTCCTTCGGCATTGCGTCGAATATTTTTAATAATCTGCATATCCTTCATAACGTTGCAAGCGTCCACCTGTGGCCGTAAACGTTGTATAACACCCCCCACTATGGGATTCATGTTGGCCGTTAGACGGGTATAATTGGAAACGAAATTCTTCATATTTATCAGACGTTGATTTTCGATGGTTTGCAGTAGCGTAGAGCCGCGTAATACGGCCATCTCCCAATCGACGCGAGCTCTTTCCGCCCTCACGCATAATGTGTAATATTCAACATCGGCCCTTTTAACAGCTTCTTCGGCTTTTTTACGTTTATTATCTAATTTGGCGCAGTCTTTCTCAGCTGATTTAATTTCTTTTTCCACTGCCATTTTATTCGGACCCTGATGCAATAGAGCAATTGATGGCGATTTTTGTATTCGTACATCCAACATGGCATCTTGTAGTTTTTCATTCTCACGAGCAGCAGCATGTGAAGATTTCTTCGCTTTCGCTTCGCTAGCCCGCCATTCGGCTAAAGCGCGTGATGCTTTGTCAACTGTACTTTCCACCTAATGCGACAAATGATTGAAAAGTTATACAAATTTGTTTTATAAAAAATCTTGAAGCTTCTCACTGATTTGCGTGATTTGTGATGACTGTCCACAATTGCCTTCAAAGGTTTAACGATTTCATCATTTAAGGAGGCTGACAACTGCCGATGTACATCGCTGCGACTTTCCATTTCAGTGGCCACACCACGCCACGCTTCAGCAATACTACCAGGAAGTTCACGACATGCTTTATTTAACTTATTGGCCATTTTTGATAGCGATTTCGAGTACAATTGTTCAGAATCAATTCTGTAAAAAAATTGTACAAGTTTTTTCCATTAAACTTCTAAAGCATTAAAGTTTTCAAAGAAAAATATTCAACGCATGCGGATTTGTCTTTGCCGCATAGTCCTTCTATTCTTTTATTTGTATTTGTTCCTTACCTCTCCTGCAGAATAAGTACCAGTTCCTTGGCAAAATCTCCGCCTTGTTTAACATAACGACGCAATTCTTCAAAACCATTCTGACCCTGAAAAAAAAACAGAAAAAAGACTGCAATTATTTTTTAAAAGAGAGGATTTTTTTAAAAAACATTTAAGTGGACCACACTAGTTTAACACACACTACTTTAAAGAAAGATGAAAATCTATGTTTATCTTCACCACTGCTCACCTCTTGTCTAAATTTCTTGGTTACCGGTGAAGCATTATCACTACTTTCATCATCTAAATTATCACAACTTTGGCTTTTGCCATTTACTACTTCCGCTTGATTCAAACTGAACGAAGAGTTTATTATTACATCCTTTACGCCATCCACTTCATCGGCTGGAGATGATAGATAACGGTTACGAAATATTACACTACCATTTACCGAAGGAGAGCGACGACGACGTTGCACATCCAACTGATTTATATTCAATTTTGAGGATCCCACTCGTTGCATTAACGGTTGTCTCTGCACTGCCACGCGCAATTTAGTGCCCTCCTCTTCAATCCACTGCTTCATATCACACCAACTTTTCTTCAATCTTTCCTTATTATGCATTAAATTAGTCAGTCTAGCATTCTTATTCTTCAACAATGTAATCCTACGTTCACTCGGCTTCAATTGATCACGATGCATACAATACTCTAAATCGATGGCTTGATTGAATTCTTCCGTTTCATTGATTTGTTGGGTAATCTCATTCAACTCATCAATGGAAACGAATAACGATTGAACATTTAAACTTTGACAACTAACCGACTTCAGATCGTAAGCGTTGTAGTTGCTAATATGAGATAAAATACTATTATTAGAGCCATTCATGTAGGTTGGGGCGGGATAATTTACAGACGTTGTGCTGTTGAATATAACACTGCGTCTCTTCTTTCTTTTGCGTTGCGTTAAGTTGTCGGCACTTTGATAACGTTTTTGTTTAACTAAAAACCGATTTATAGTTTTCGGTTCTACATGCGTCGGGGTGTTGGGTTCACTTTTACTTTGTTTACTACTACTACCTATCATGGACGGCGATGAATTCTCTTTATCAGCATCGTGATCGTCTTCTTCATTAGTATGAGTTATAGTTAAGCTACCGTACAATTCCGGTAAATTGGGCAAGTCGGCGGTATGTTCTTCTACATTTATCGAGTTTTTGTTGGACTTTTTATAAGGACTGGCGGCGGGCTTTGCTTTCTGCAAGTAAATTTTTAATTCCGACCGAAGCATGCTCTTCGCAGAATCCGTTGGAGATATATAATGACATTCTCCATTCGTGAGATTACCTTCTGAATCTGCAGTGCTTTCCTTTTCATTATTATCTAATTTTATGGGTGTTGAATATATTATCTCACTGCTCTCTTTATCCAATTGACCTTTTAACTCTGGCTCATTTTCAGTGGGCGGCGTAACACTGCTACTTAAGGCGTCTACGAAAACCTCATTTTCACTACCCGATGAAGATGTTGGCAGCTGTTGGGCTTCTCTTAAATGTTTCATTCTCATCAATGTATCATTAGTGGTAGCTACACCGCCACCAATCATTTTCAAACGCTCTTCACTAACATCAAAACGATCAGCATCCAAAGTGGTTGATGAGATTAAAATGGGGGCACCAATTTCCAAACGATGATCGTCCGAATGGGAACCGGTCATATTGTAACTACCGCTTAAAGCATTCTGTGGTGCTTTGATCGACACTGAGTCTCTTCTTTTTGGTGAACGACCACGTATTTTATTACTCAAAGTTGAATAACGTTTGCTAAGCTTATTAAGTAAGCTATTGTAGCCAGTAATCGGATTGCCGTTGTCATTACAGCTGTTCTTGTCATTTTTATTACCGTTTAAATT